>CM053766.1:120142441-120161212 GCA_028658305.1 Pachyuromys duprasi
TAGGAGAAAACCAGCAACAGGACAGGAGCCTACCACAGAGGGCCTCTGAAAGACTCTAACTAGCAATGTATCAAAGCAGACATTAAGACTCACAACCAAGCCTTCCGCAGAATGCAGGGAATCATATGAAAAAAAGGGGGAGTTAGTAAGACTTGGTGAGGACAAGAGCTCCACAAAGACCAAATAGATCAGGGCACAGGGTTTTTTTTTATGAGACTGTTTCTCCAAGCAAGGACCATGTATGGATATAACCTAGAACCCCTGCTCGGATGTGGCCCATGGTAGCTCAGTATCCAACTGGGTACCCTAGTAAGTGGAACAGGGACTATTTCTGTCATGAACTCAATGGCTAGCTCTTCGACCCGACCTCTCCCAGACTCCCCAAGGGAGGAACAGCCTAGCTAGATCCCAGAAGAGGACATTGCAGCTAGCCCTGAAGAGACATGATAAGCTAGGGTCAGATGGAAGGGGGGGAAGTCCTCCCCTATCAGTGGACTTGGAGAGGGGCAGGGAAAAGATGAGGGAGGGACGGAGAAAGTGGGAGGGAGTGAGGGAGGGGGCTACAGCTGGGATACATATAAAAATAAATAAATTACTTAAAAAAAAAAGAAGAAACCCTGATGTAAAAATCATGGCTACACACACCTAAAAGATGAAGCTCTGAACTCAGCCTGTTCAGAGGGAAGGCTTGGAGTCCAACCTTACATAATTCACACAAGGAATCCAGATACAGTTTTTTTTTTTCTCCAAATAAGTGAAATACCACAACTTTTAGAGAAAACACAAGAATATCTTTATGACTTGAGAAGATTTTTCCAGTGTGTTCTAGGCTAGCCCACAGCTATCTGCTCACTGTGGTGCTCTCATACACACATCATTAGGCTTAGTGCTCATTTATGACCGTCCATACTACATGCTGATTTTACATACAGATATGCTACAAGATACAAACAGATGCATAGTCACAGAAGCATGACAGAGATTCTTGGGCATAGGCGATAGATGTCCTGGGAAAGCCAGAGGCAAGCAACGTTACAGAGGGGCACAGGGGGTAGGAAGCCATGCCGTCTCAATTGTGCTGATGATGCACAGAGACTATGTGCTTTCAATGTGGCCCAATCGCATCTCACTGAAGTTACTCAGAAAGTGACTGGGGACATTCTTGTATGCAGTTCTGCCAAATAGTGGCAAAACCATGGTTTTGAATTATTTTGCGGACCTCTGTCCAAAGGTTCATCCATCACCTTCTATATCACCTGTGGTCCCTCCCCCTGAGGTCCTGGTGGACCGACACAGTCTGTATCCAGCCCGGCATCCCTTCCTGTCTACCTTCTTCCTTGCCTACTACGCCACAGAAATGCCCTCTCACTTCCTGGAGTATGTCTAGGCCTGTCTAGTCTTTGTACTAACTGTTCCTCATACTCACAATTCTCCCCGTACAGATGGTTTCTTCTTAAAATACCTCACCTCCCAGGGGTTACCAGGACATGCAGAGTTATTCATTACTCTCAGGCTTATCAAGTAGGTGGTGTCCACCATGCACCTGCCCTGCTTGGTAATTTGTTTGCTAGGAGCTGGCCATGGGCTCCAAGGGAGAAAAGAACCCTAGCCTGTCTTTGCCATACTTGATCCCCAGGCCTCGGACAGGGCCAGGTGCACAGAGGATGCTCAGATGAATCGGCAAGAGGGGTGGATCTAGACCTGTCCATCCTTCCCAGATGCCTAGCCTGCTCCCAGCTGCACTGAACACCACCACCACCCCAGCCGCCATTAGGACCACACCGGCACCTTAGAAAACATGGCTGGCAGCTTCTTTCTAGAGGGAGGAGAGAAGTACTGGGTTACCTAAGGCTGGCAGGGAGGAAAGGCTCTCCCTGCTAGTCCTGTGTGGTGGGGGGGATGGAAGGAGCAAAGAGAGGGGACTGGTCTCACAGGGTCTCATCTGCAAGAGGGAAAATCTCGCCTGTGCGCCTGTGCCTGGATATTGACTGTGCCCCCTCCTGCTCCATGGTATAAGAACGAGACCTTGGGGAACCCCTGGGCAGGCGGCTGTACTTGAGAGATGAAGTGGGGATGGTTCTTTCAAAACTGACAGAGTGGAAACATCACTTGTTCTCACACAAGGAGCAGACAGGACACATGTTTGCATAGTCACCAGGTGTCCCCCCAGTCTTCCTGTCCCCAGGCAGCACTCTTTAAGACCAGAGGTCCCAAGAGCGCAAGACAGGAAGCAGTTTGTCTGCACATGGAGCTGCAGCCAGGCCACTCCCTACTGGCTAGAGGGCTTCCTCCAGCCACTGGAATTAAAGCGGAAAGGAGTGCAGGTAGCTAATAAGGACACTGACGCCATGGACACCTAGGATGTGCTGGGTAGTGGTCATCCCAGAGGTGGCTACCTCAGGGAAGCATGCCCTCTGCTTCAGCTACGAAATTCCTGTGAATGTCTTAAATTGACAGATGCTGGGACAAAAGTCGTCTCCATCCCCAGCACACCTCAGCTTTAAAGACACTATGGTCCAGGCTGGCCTGGGTACCACTTTATAGAAGTGCTGTGCCTGGATGTTTACTCTGCAATGATGCCCAAGTAATCGGGAATTTGGGAATTAGAATTTAACTTACTGTGTCTGTGTGTGTAGCTGAGTGTGTCTGTGCACCGTATGCTTGCCATGCCCTGGGAGGTCAGAGGGGGGTGTCAGATACCCTGAAAACTGGGATTACAGAAGGCTGCGAGCTGCCATGTGAGGTGCTGGGAACCAAGCCAGGGTCTTCTGGAAGAGCTGCCGGGGCTCAGAACTGCTGGGCCATATCTGCAGCCCATAACCAGAAAGTTTTAAAGAACTCTGTGTATCTAACCATGAATCCTCCAGCCTTTGTTACAGTAAAGAGAGGGGAATGACAGGGAGGCGGCCACTGTTGAAGATGTCTGTGTGTTCAACACAGGGAGCACCTACTGACTCTTCACCGAACCCAAGATCCCCCATAAATGCTGCTAACTGCCCAGAGGAGCCTCCACAAACATCTATTCCAAGTTTAAAAGTTGTCCCACTGCAGGTCAGGTGGTCAGGGTGACAGTGCTGAGACTGGAGCATAAGGCCTTACGCATTGGGAACGAGACAGAGATGCTTGTGAAAGAGAGAACACAGAGCGTTCAGCTGGCCGTCCTCTGCCGTCCTCCAGTGAATCACAGCCCTCACACACCCAAATGGACAGCACCTTGTTCCTGGAATCACAAGACTCCAGAAGTGGAGGAAAGTAACTTTCCATCCTTTGTAAATTGCCTGGCGTCGTGTGTTTTGTTTTAGCAGTGCAGAACAACAAAGAGGACCTGCTAACCTGAGGTCCCCGATAGCATCTTTCCAACACTCTACCATTTTTGAATTCTGTATTTAAGCAAAGCAGCTGTCTTGGTCTTGGTGATTGTAAAATCAAGACATTGATTAACTCTGAAAGACACTGAAGAGTCTCTGGGACCTGCAGAGTCAAACATGTAGCGAAGACTTAGAGCTTTCTGCGGCCAGCACATCCATCTCACTTGTGTCCAGCTGTGCTTACTCTTCTTGTTGTTGTTTTCCAGATTTACTTATTTATTTATTTTGTATTATGAGTGCTCTGCCTGCCTGCCAGAAGAGGGCATCAGATCCCTATATAGATGAGCTACCATGTAGTTGCTGGGAATTGAACTCAGGACCTCTGGAAGAGCAGACAGTGCTCTTAACCACTGAGCCATCTCTCCATTCCCTGTGATTTACTCTTAATAAATGGTAAGATGATTAATGCACAAAAAACTGTTTTAAATCAGTAAGTATATCTATTTTGTAGTTTTATATAGCCAGAGTTGTATAAAAAATGCTCAAGGAAAAGGAGTTAGGAAGTGGGGGATGGGGCAGAAAGCCTAGGGGGCAGCAGCTTCCCCTTGTCACACTTGTCATACTGTCATACTTGCACAGAGGCATTTATGAGCCTCTTAGCACCAACTAGACCTCCGCAAGCCTCCATCAGCTGTGTGGCGATAAAGCATAAAGCCTTTATCATGTAAGTGTGTTCTCGTCAGTGAGATAGTGACCTGACAAGAAGCAACGTAAGATGGGGTTGGAGGGATGGCTCGGGGCTTGAAAGTACCGGCTGCTCCTGCAGAGGAGTCTCTTCAATTCCCAGCACCCACGTGGTGGCTCACAACCACCTGTAAGCCCAGTTCCATGAAATCAGGTGCCTGCTTCTGGCCTCAGTGGGCACTGCACATATTTGGTGCACTTATATAAATGTAGACAATAGACAAATACTCATACACATAGATAGATAGACAGACAGATACATACATACATACATACATACATAGAACTGAGGGAGGAGAATTTATTTTGGCTTACAGTTTGGTGGAGTACAGTCATCATGGCAGGGAAGATGGGGCTGTGAGTGCAGCATGAGTCTTAGGAAGCTGCTCATACTGTGCCCTTAGGGAACAGAAAAGGAGGATGCCTATTCAGCAGGGACATCTGCCCCCTCCTTCCCTTCCCTTGTATTCAGTCTTTGAAGCCAGCTGAATCTTCCATCTTCAGTTAAACCTCCTGGGAAACACCCATCTGGGTGAGCCTATGAAGGTGTCTATTAAGTGACTCTAAACTCAGTCAAATTGACAATGGGAGATTAACCATTACACCACATAAGCCTGCTAGCTGCAAAGAGAACTCAATAGCTACCTATTAACTGTTAGAAAGCCCCACACAGACACCTATTCCAGGCACACATCACTCAATAAACATGTGTTAACTTCATAGAGACAACAAGAGATTGACTTTACTGCAAAGGCAGAACATTGTAAGCCCCGACGATCTCCTCAACCTGTTGTCTGCTGCTGCTTTCACACAGACAACTTCAAATTCCCTAATAAAGCTATTACAATAGAATGGTGTCAATGGAAGAAGATAGGAGCCCAGACATAGACCCTTCGAGGCCAGCTGACTCCCTGTAAAGGGGCAGGGACCACACAATGGAGGAATAGACATTCTCTCTGACAAATGATGTCCAGGGAAAACAGACATCACACCTGAGCTCTTGCCTAGCACCTCTCATCTCACACTCTAATGAAAATCGACGTGAAATGGACAAAAGATGTCAACATTAGACCTGAAACTGCAGAATGATAACACGAAAACACTAGGGAAATGTTCCACGGCACTGTGGGTAAAGACTTCCCATATAAGACCAAAGATCCAAGTGCAGAAGAAGGGAAAAATAAAACAAAACAGTGGGATGCATCAAATTAAAACTCTCCTATACATCAATGGAAATGGGCAGGATAATGAGACCACACCACTAGGGACACAGCGTGTGCCAGCCCTCCATTAGATATGAGGCCAGCACCCAACTTGCAGAAGAAATTTGCACCATTAGCAAGAAAAAAAGATTCCACTTTCAAAACACAGGAAAAGTCAGAAATTGGAAATGAGCAAATGAGGGCTGGGGAAATGCCTCAGAAGGAAAAGCGCTTGCCACACAGGTTTGAGGGATTAAATTCAGATCCCCAGCACACATGCAGAAACAGGGTATGGCCCTGAGCTCCTGCTTACCCCACATTGCAGATGCAGAGGGAGGATCTGAGAGGCTGCAGGTGAGCCAGTTTGGGCCAACAGGTGAGCTCTCGACCAACGAAAGACCTCATGTCAAGAGAGGTGGGGAGCCACTGAAGGCCAACCTCCACCCTGCAAAGGAACACACACAAGACAGACAGACAACCACGATGGACAGACAGTCCACTGTCACCACTACACAGGAGGAATGCAAATTACATCACAGGGGATGTGAGCCCTCAACTGTCGAAAAATGGCCGGTAGGGAAAAGGCAGGTGACGAGGGTTGGCGAGGACAGGGAGGAAGAAAAATCCTTGCACAGGGCTGGTACAAGGATCTGGGACCTCCGAGCAGTCCACGCAGCCTGAGGCCTCTCAGGAAATGCAAGCTCCGCTATCACACACCCAGACATGCCATTCTTGAGTATGAATCCAAAGGAATTAAAACCAGTGTGCCAGGGGCTGGATAGTTAAGACTGCCCACTGGTCTTCCAGATGACCGAGTCCCCAGCGCCCATGTCTTACAGCTCACAACAGCCTATAACTCCAGCTCTAGGGAACCCAATAACCTCCTCTGGCCTCCTAAGTGGCATATATACACAGACACAAAAATAACGATATTTAAGACTCAGTGTGCCAGAAAGTTATGTGCACACCTGTGCCTATGGCAGCTTGGTTCACTAAAGCTAAAACAGAAGATTGATCTCCGAATGAATGGATAAAGACAGCACGGAATAAACACAGAACAGAATAGTAATTTGCTTTGGCAAACTTGATTTCTCTATGTACTGTATTGGTGAACGCTGGAGGGCTCCATGTTGCACAAACCCCACCGGCACAAAGAGGCAAGTACCATGTGCTTCTGGTGATGTATTTTAAGCTGTCAAACTCATGGAAGTTTGGGGTGAACTGTGGCGATCTGAGGCTGGAGTATGGTGAAGGGAGAAGAGATGCCGTTGGAAGAATAAGCCCTTCAGTGATCTTGGGGAAGGAGCTTTAATGTCTTATGCTCTGCACAGGGCCACAATGAGACTCACCAGTCATCCAAAACGGTGAAGGAAGATTTTAGATGTCACTGCTTCCTGCACACGAGAGGCCATGAGCTTGTTTGCTAGCCCGGCTTGATCATTCCCAAATGATCCAATATGGTCATGCATGGGAATATCACACCAAACCAATGCACAGTCTATACAGTTGCCATTTGTCACCAGAACAAAGCTAAAGGGCTTAGACCTGGGGAATGGCTCAGCGGGTAAGGAGTGCTTGCTGTCCAACCATGAAGACCTGAGTTCAAATCCCCAGCAGGACTTGGGCACATGCATGCCTGGACAGCGAGGGGGCAGAGACAAAATGTCACTGAGGCTTACTGTCTGTCAGGTTCAGTGAGACCTGTCTCAGAAAGTAGTAGAGCACACACACCCATGTGCATACTTCACACACAAAGCCAGAGCAATACATAAAGACTTTGATTCTTAACTGTGCTGGGAGTTCAGGAGTGACTGGTGAACTAGTCGGTTTCTCCAGAGATGTGGAGGCAACAGGATATTTATTTCCTGCAGAAATACATACACATGCACATGCATGTGTACATTACATGTGTACATGAACATTCATGTGGCTATCGTCAAACAGTTCACCCAGCTGTGGGGGCTGACAAGTTCAAAGCTCAAAACCAGCCCGAGAGGCTGGGAACTCAGCAGGGCTCAGTTCACAGGACTGGTGGAACTTTTTGCCCGGGAAGCCAGACATTAGCCCTGGAGGTCCCCAAGCCCTTTTGTAGTCTTCACACAGCACCCGAATCCCTGAGGGCACCCCCTCCTGCAAGTCCCCCAAGGGCATGTTCTACGCACACCTACAACACATCTTCACAGCATCCCATTACATGTGATGAAAAAGCTAAAGGGACCATCTAGCTAGATGGGCACACAGGTATTAAGAAAGTGGTCATCCATAGAGGCAACAGACCACACAGACTCTGACCAAGTAAAGGATAAGAAGTTGTCAGATGTCAGCTCCAAAATGAAAATCTTAGGGCTCTACTAACTGGCTGTGACTAGCTAACCACCGGGTCCCACCCTGACATCTCTGCTGCCTGGTGCCCAGCGAGGACAAACACAGCTTTGTCTTCCCTCATCCTCACCCAAAATGCCCACCAGGTTGTCCCAGCGATCAGAATCGGAACTTCCGCGGCCCAGTGTGTTTGTGTGTGTGCAGCGCCACCTGCTGGCCCCAGAGCATGGCTTTCCCAGCCAAGAGCCCCAGTTTGCCAGCAGAGATGATGGTTTTGACACCTGGCATTCGCAGCACAGTGATGAGTTTGGAAGAGTCTTGAACCATCAAAGGAGATCTTTACAATGTTCTCCTTGCAGACAAAATGGAATTCAAATGACACACTCTTCTCACATGTCCACAGAGGACTATGCAACCAGTGGATATAGGCTATACTCAGAACCCAAGAACAGTGCTCTCTGTGTGGTGTCTGCCATTCTGTCAAACAGCTGTACCTTACTTTTTCTTAGGGGTCTGTTTTCAATCACACTGCTCTTTGCCCTGATCACCTCTGCAACTTGCTACTTTAAGTAATAGAAATACCGCTGGCTGGTCCGAAACATTGTGTCTTCTCTGTACTGTTTAATTTTCTTACTTCTGTGATGAAACACCTGACAAAAAGCACCTTAGGGATTGATTTTGGCTCAAGGTTTGGGACTACAATCCATCAGAGTGAGGGGAGGCCTGGTGGGAATGAGCGTGAGGCAGCTGCTCACCTGCACCCACCGTCAGGAAGCAGAGGAATGTGAATGTCAGTACTCTGCCTGCTTCCTCCTCTTCTCCTTCATCACATCCAGGCCCTCAGCCTGTGGGATGGCTGACCACTCAGGGTGGGTCTTCTCCCATGTCTGAAGAGTTAAGCCTCTCTGGAAATGTCCTCACAGACCACCCTAGGGTGTGTCTCCTCGGTGATCCCAAATCCAGCCAAACTGTTGATGATGATCGACCCCCTCAACATTTCGCTGTGTCCCTTCCTTATAATATTCTACGTGGCTGGTGTGTATATGAGTTTAGTCTCAGGGCCTTTGTCTCCTTGGAGTACCTTGAGAAAGCTTATACCTCAGAGCCCACACATCCTGTCACCTGTTCAATGCTCTGTTGTCTACGTGGGGTAGCACCGACTTAATGACTCCTACTGATCACCACCCAGAGCAAATCCAGGCAGCATCACTGAGAGCCTCTGCAGAACCCAGCCTAGCAGACAGCAGGTGCTGGGAACATGGACCACATCTGACATGGTATGTGGAGTGGTCACAACTACGATAAGGGATACTGCTGGCATCTCTGAGTGGGGCTGATAGAGGATTCTCAGCAGGCTACAGGGCATAAATGATCCACAGAAAATGCATTTATTGCCTCAAATGTTCATCAGGGGCAGCCTTTGTGTCCAATAGCCATTCTTTGGGTTCATGAGGACCGTAGGGTAGACCCAATAATCAAAGCCTGTAGATTGGAGAAGGTGAGCTTTTTAAGTTAGCTCTTTAGGCAAGTCACATCCCAGTTCAACCAGAGAGATGAGCAGGCCTAATCAAGGTCCCAATGCTAGAGGCTGCGCCAATCCATGGTGGCTAAGCCCTAAAGAAAGTGTTTGTGTACTCTGAGCCCAGGGAGGAAACCTGTGTGGAACTACAGATGGTCCTCTGCTGAGAAGCCCAACCCTCAACAATCACCTCCCTCCCCAGTTTACTATAGTGTAACCTGAGCCTTCACAGTCTTCCTGAGACAGTAGCGAAGTTGGCTTTTTAGAGGTCATAAAGTCATGAAGGGGAAGGCTTCCCCTTCGTGAAGGAGTTGATGCCTTGATAAGCCACAAGGGCAGCTGCCTCTCCTTCTGCTGCTCTGCTGCGTGAGTCTGCCACCTAGGAGCCAGGAGGCAGCCACCTCCAGGCATCACATCTTGGATTTCCAGGCATGTCCCTAACATTCTGTTATAGTGGCCAAGTTATAGCAGCATCGGTGAAGTACGGGACCTGCCTCATCGAAGCTGGGAACATGGCTGGGACACCCTCTCTGTGTACTGGCCCTGAAGCTTGTGGGCACAGACAGCTGGGGTGGATGGAGTCTGCTTGCGGAAACAAACGATACAGGGAACTGAAAAAATCGAAGAAAGGTTTGCTCTGTCATTTGCCTTCCTGCTGAAACCCTCAGATCCACATCCCCGCCCTCATCTATACTTCCCTGGCATCAGGCACAGGCACAAATATGACAGACAGGCCCATGTGACTCTAGTCATGGGCTGAAGACAGAAGAGAAGACAAGCACAAACGACTCCTTTAAGAACATCGGTTCTCAAACAGTGGGTCCTTCATACCAGATCTTTACATTGCAACTCATAACAGTAGCAAAATTATAGTTACGAAGTCGCAAGGAAATAACTTCACAGTTGGGGGTCACCAAAACATGAAGAGCTGTGATAAAGGGTCAGAGCCTTAGGAAGGAAGGTTCAGAACTACTGATCTCGGCACACATTAAGATGGCTTCTTGTGGGATTTGCCTTTCATTACTGGAGGATTCTCTAAAGGTCCTGCTGTACCAGAGGCTGACCACATACACCCAGAGTGACAGCCTGTGTGGACATACAGGGAGGAGTGTGTGCACCGAAAAGCCTGTATGTGCTAGTGTACTTGCATGGAGCTCTGCACCTAAGAAACATAAAACCAGAAGCCCATGAAGCTTCTCACTACACTGCAGACATCACACATCCCGCCCGGAAGTCCAGCTACCAGAATCTGACCACAGCAAACATTTATGACACAGACTGTGGCCAGCAAATGGTCTGTGCCCCAGCCACTCAGAAACTAGGCCTGCCCCTAACAGGGCCTTTGTTGTTTCCAAATACTAAGTTCTGAGGCAGGAAGCTGGAAAAAAACTTTCCTTGGAGTGTTCCTAAGGGACACATGCATGCATGTGACAGATGCTGAACCTTGACTCAGGGGAAGAGGATGAGAAGATACACATGACACAGGTCCACCGGCTGCCTTCGCTTTCCTGTTGCTATACCACACAGCAGCTGTGATGATGGGTATGGGGTCTCAAGTTAAGAGGCTCTGGATAGGACCCAATAGCTCTGCTTGACCTTGTCTGCAGCCAGAAAGATGGCCTCACAGGACGTTCCCACTGTGAATAATTGTCCTCTCCAAAGCAGCGTTTGTGTGTGTGCACGCAAGTGTTCTGAGGGCAGATTGGGCCAAACATGAAGTTTCCAGGTAAAAAGGTGCACAGGTGTCTGTCCCTTGGGGGGCTTTACATCTTGTGTCAAGCTGTCATCTCTGCATGGCCTACTGCTGCCCTGGAGAAGGAGATGCCCCCTAGGAGTCTTTCTTCAATGAGGACCTCCTGTGGCATGCTCGAAGGTGTTCACACCTTCTGAAGCTCACACAGCCATGCCCCACTCTGAGGGGCAGCAAGGACTATGACACCTACCCACGGCAAAGGTGCTGCTGAGCGAAAGAGGAGTCGGCAGCCATCCTGCCCATCACTGCTGTTTAAAGAGAAGGATTCCAGAGCAGGGAGCTTCAGGACATCCCACCTTCTCTTTAAATGGCAGTGGTCCACAGGAAGAGTCTGAGATTCCTGCCTCCTCGATGTCAGTGAAAGGGGGGGGCAGTAGTCCACTACATCCCTAACCCGGTCCTTAGGGCAGGACCTAAGAGAACGCAGACCTGGATTCCATGACCCCATCTCATCCAATTTTAAAATCAAAACCATGGCTATATGCACACTTCCATGGTCATGCTAAGGGTATCACTTCAAGCTCACTCACAGCTCCATAACTGATGTATTGCCAAATGCCATTGGAACAAACATCCAACCTTCCAGATACAACTTTATCAGGTGTCTCTGGAGTGTTTGTTGGGCCTTGCACCCCCAAGAGAAGGGCTCACTTTCCAAGGAAAAGCACCCCTCCATTTCTTTAGTGCAGGCCCTCTACTTGTCCCCTTCCCAGCTAGCAGAAAAATGCCAGCCTCTGTGTGGCCGTGGGTGATGCAGCCCTGGCTGATGTCCCTCCCCTGGCCATCACCCTCCTCACCGGAGATGACAGAGTCGTTGAGCGCCTCCTCATCCTGATACAGAAGCAAGTCATCCTTGAGCTCGGAGCTCAGCATCAAGTTCTCCTTGTTCTCCTCTGAGTCTTTGGTGACAGTCCGCTTGTTCTCTGAGGCCCCATCAAAGCTCCATGCCTCCTCCCTCTCCTTGCCCCGCTCCATGCTGGATGTCCTGGACAGACGCACATCCATCCGCTTCTTTGGAGACCCTCTGCCTTCCCGTCCTTGAAAACTAAATGGGAAAGATGCCTCATGTCACACGCCCCCATTTTGCTGGAAACCAGTGACGTAGACCTGGCGGGCACTGCAGCGCTGGTGGCCCTGAACGGTTTCTCAGCTTGGTCCTGGCACCTTGCATGGAGAGATTCGAAGGCAACCTAGGACTTTGCCTCTGCATTGTACCCTGTCTGAATGCAGAGGATGTGTGCTAAAGAAATCCTACCAGCCTGGGTAGTTCAACCATTCAGACCAAGGGCTTCAGAGACCTGAGAGAGACGTTGTGTCCCTCCAATACGCCACCAAACTAGCATGTGTTCTGTGTGCTCTCTCTCCTCCAGAAAGCCCCCTTTCCTTCACACCAGCCATAAGTCATCAAAATCAAGGGAGCTGGGGGTACAGGGCACCCTGTGTTCTCATTGTTAGATCCTCAAGCCCTTCGGAGTCATAAACTAAGAATAGCCCCTTCTCCTAACTACTCCCTCCCAGGAAGCCCCCAACTCCCACCTGAGGGACCATGAAGGCAGTCACCTGGTTGGGTTTCCATGTACACAGTCCCTGTCCTAAGAAAGTCAAGATGGCCCCAGGGGAACAAGAAACCCAGCCCAGGCTCTGAGTGACTACACAGATGTGGAGGGGGGGATTCCTCTCAGGAGCCTGTGGGTAGCATAAGTGTGCAGTGTTGGTGCCTCACCTGTCCTGGCGGTGCTTCGTGGCCAGTGCCCTGTGTAGCTCCTCAATCACACGGCTAGGGGGCAGTGGCCGGTGGACGGCAGTTAGATGAGGGGACCCCGTAGGCGTGGCAAGCTGTCCTCGGAGTGCAGGGTCGTTGCTCTTCATGCTAGGGCCTTGGAAGAGTGCGGCTTGACCTGGGGCAGAGCAGTCATGTTCACAAGCATCAGCCTCCACATAAGGACCAAGGCCATGAGGAAGAGGTGAGGGTGTGCTCCTCACGCTCTGCCAGCCCACCTGACCTACATGCAGGCACCATCCAGATTCTGCTCCCAGGGAAGAGACCAGGATATGACTCTGCCCTACTCCCTACATTGACGGCATCACTCCACTGTGGAAGAACTCTGCAATGTCAAGACCAATGTCATTCTGTAAAGACTGGGGCAGGCAGCACCCTTCCCTGGTCTCTTTGAGGAGTTGGCTTCCCAGACCCGCTCTTTGCTACATGGAAATACGTCTCAAGCTCTGTAGCCATCCTTCTGCCTCAGCCCTCCCAATGTTGCCTGTTCCCACTCACCCTCTCCCTGCACCTCAGACCTCCGGGCTCATTCTGGAATGGGAATCCTGTCACAACCTTGTCTTCCTTTCGACATGGCTCAGACTCATGGCCCAAGTCCCAAAGCCCCTTGGGCTGCCAACACCCTGGTGCCATCTCTTTCTGACCCCCACCCCACTCTCTTCAGTTCCTGAAGCATCTCGCTGCCCCAGCTCGGAGCCTTTGGAAGCCCTTCTCCTCCTCCATTGCAATATCCTGTTCTTAGTGAGACCTTTTCTGAGCCTCACCCCTGTCTGGAGCCTCAAGTACCAGTCCCGGAGGACTATCCCACACGTTGTTCCCTCTTGTTCATGAGAGAGGGGCTGGGGCTGTCACCCACGTGGCATGGGATGGGACAGGGCTCCAGTTCTCTTGCTTGACGTGTCAACCATGAGGGATTGTGTGCTCCCAGAGCCCTGTCTAGTCAGCACCACCTGCAGTCATTACCAGAGCAGTTATACAAACAGAAAAAGGGGTGCATCTTGGCTTACCGCTCACTTGGTAACCAGGCTGTGATGTCACCAAAGGTGTCTACACCACAGTCAGCCACATGACTATCACCCCAGCACCACAAAACAGAAACAAAGACCAACCCACAGCGGGCACAATGAAATGGAGCCCTCAGAATTTCCGAGTTGCAGGCTAACCCACTGGCAGACTAACATGTGCCTAGGCACACTTCTGACTGCTCCCATTTCCGAGAGGAAAAAACTGAGGTTCAAAGATGGTACAGGGGTGTTCCCAGGAGACACCTGGCTCCAGCTGCACCAGGAAGAGGCAATAGGACCCCTGCAGCAAAGCAAGTTATTGAAATAGGACCAGGCCAGGGTTGGATTTGAGCTAACCAGGCTATGGAGGCCAGACGGATGGCATGCAGGGAGCCAGAGCCTCTGGAGTCAGAGGAAAGGAAAGGGCAGTGGCAGATATATATGAGCCCACCTTGACCTTCAACAAGGCTCCATGGCCAGATGTTCATCATGAACACCTTTCAACCAGGACCAGTATGGCTGGAAAGATGGCTTAGCTGGTAAAGGACTTTGTCTTGCGAGCACAGGGAACTGAATTTAATTCCTCAGAATCCATGCTAAAATTATGCTTTATATATAAATATACATCGATATGTATCCATATATGTATGTATGTGTGTGTGTGTATATGTATGTGTATACATCCAAGCGTGACAGTATGTGCTTATAATATCAGCACTGGGGAGCTGTGGGGACAGGGAAGGGCCCTGGAGCAAGGAGTCAAGCACCAGACAGGAGCTGACTGATTCTGCCACCTAGTGCTCATGTGTGGAAACAAACGCCCCAGGAAAGAAAGGAAAAGAAGGGCAACCAAGGCTGAGCCGCCCAGGTTCTCTTGACCCCCTTCCTGTTCGGTCCATTCAATGACGTCAGCACAGGAACCCTGCTGCCCAGCTGCCCAAGTTCCTTTCTCTCAGATGAGGGTGATGTGAGGTGTTGACAGGCAGGCTGTGGACAAATCCTGGAGACCCAGAGACTGTGGACAAGGGCGATCCATAACGATGAGGTGGGAGCCTCTCAAATAGAAGAGAAACAGGAAGCACACAAACTATCAGAACACATTAGGGGAACACATTTTCTGTAGGTGACAGAGAGGCATTTGGCGTTCAATCACATGATTTTTGAAGTGTTTCAGATGTCAACTTGGAAAGGGGGAATTATAAACATGGAAACCAAATCCTAAATAGTATTGTTTCACCTTAAAATTTTCACTCTGCCTGGTCACACCAGGCAGCAACTGAATTTTTAAAATTCACTTCCAGCCAGTGATGTAGAAAGCAGCATTCTGATCACTCATTCACTCATCCCGCATTCTGCTTGCTACACAACTGCCTACACCTTCCTGGCACCTGCTGTACACCAGACAGGATGGCCGCACCTATCTGATTGTAAAGGCAGAGACCATGTTCCACTGGGGCACATTTGGATACAGGGCCTGTGGCTGCAAAGTGGGTGGCTTAACATAACAGGGCAGCTCGCTGTATTTTGGAGGCCAGACACCTAAAATCAAGGTGAGGCCAGAGTAAAGTCCTCTGAAGATTCTAAGGGGGACTGTCACCCTCCTGAGCTCCATTCCCTTCCTTGCGCCACCAGCTCACAGACGCCCCACGCTGTCAAAAACTTTTCTGTGAAAACCAGGAAGAAGCAAGGCTGTGCCGGCTTAAATGGGAACGGTCCCCGTAGGTTCACATATTTGCATGCTTGACTCCTAGTTAGTGGAACTGTTTTAGAAGGATTGGGATGTGTGGCCTTGTTGGAGGCACTGCATCACTTCGGGTAGACTTTGAGGTTTCAAGAGCCCACACCAGGTTCAGGGTCTTTTCTCTCTACTCGCCTGTGGATCAGAATGGAAGTAAGCTCTCGGCTGCCCATCTGATGCCATGCTTTCTTGCCATGGTTCTCATAGGCTAGCTCTCTGAATCAGAAAAGCTTCGCTGTATAGCATTGCTGTGTTTACGGTGTCTCTTCACAGCACTGAACAGTGACTATGTCTCTTCACAGCACTGAACGGTGACTAGGACAGTGCGAGACAACAGAATAAGGTTGCTGGCCTGAAGTGGGGCCCAGTCGTGTTTTCAGGGGTCAGAACAGTCTGTGTCAGATGCAGGATCTGGGAGACATTACATTCGCTAAGTTTCTGAGCTGTGCACAGGACTCTTGCCCCTCCTCCCTCTAGGGTCAGCCTAGTGAGCGGTTGTGTGTGTGGTGCCTGGTCCACAGAATAAGTAGCTTCCCCGAGCTGGGCTCTGCTCTCTAGCGTCTATTTGTGCCCACGGCCTCCAAGGGGAGTGTGTAGGAGTGTGCTTTTTATAAAACAGTCACCACTCAGTGAACGGCCAGCCTGTCCCATGGGGCCAAGATGGCTGTCCCTGAAGGCTCAATAGGTAATGTCACTCCCTGCCCTGTGAGGCCAGAGCTGCAGGTGAGAAACAGATGACAAAGGTCTCTGACCAACTGTGATGCCACATGAAGGGCCGGTGCTGACTCATGGCTCTGTGCTAATGCACACGAGCCATGGCGAAGGGGAAAATGAGGCACTCTCAGGGAGCAGGACAGACAAGGCTGTGAATAGTAAGCCCATCCTGAGTACTGCTGCATGCCCTGGGTTCAGAGTCTAGAAGAGTCCTCCTCTGACTGGTACGGGACCCTCCCATCTGTTGAAGGGAGCCAGGCAGCTGTAGTCAACCACCTCAGCCTTGTGGGACCATGGCTTTCTGTGGCCTGCAAGAGCCTGGGCACTAAGGCAACAGGGACAGTCATCCTGGAGCTGGATCAGGCAAGAGGGCAAAAGACATGGACGGACGGATGGATGGGTGGGAGGACATGCAGACTCACCTGCGACGTTTTTTGTGGCTTTACAGCTGGCCTTGGGCGGCGGGGTGGGCAGCAGCGGAGGGCTGGGGAGCTGGCTCGCAGATCTCTCCAGGGGTCTGGGAGGACTGTCCGGGGAGTCAGACCCAGCTAAGGCTTGAGAGAGCTCATCAGTGGTGGGCAAGGGGTTGCCAGCATCTACTTCTTCCCCACTGGAAGCAGATGGCATCTTGGCTGGTTCAAAGGCAAAATGCAGTATTTAGAGGGAGCTGTCATAACGTGGTAGGGAGAGAAGAAGAGCTGGGGGCAGGGGTCTCGATGGAGAGAAAGCACCCTGAGATCCCTCCGTGCATGGACGCAATTGCCTGTGCATTCAGTGAACAGGAAAAGGCCATGAGAAACACGGGGAGTCGGGAAGTCACCTCAAGCACAGGTGACCATGGCCCTCCTACACAGCAGCCTTGGCTCCTCATGCCTATAACATGCTATCTCAACAGACTCTAGAGTCAAGAGCAGCTAGTGCAAGCTGGGGTGTGCCCGTACTCTTTGCCTGGCTCGGTAAGAAACCTCTGTATATTTCTTACTTGCTAGTAGTGACCGCATCAATGACGATGGCCTTGCACAGGATTAGTTCAAGGTTTAAAGGCAGGGACAATGAGGCCACATGTGCTGATGCGAACCTATCATCCCAGGCGGTCCCAGGTTGGGAGCCAGGCTAGGCTATGCCACGAAACTCAGTGTCAAAATCAAGAAGAACAAAAGTGACAGCTTCAAGAAAAGGCAGGGGTGACGTCTACACGGATGTCTGATCCACTGAGACCCTCACACCAGCAGCTGTGATTTTTCTGTGTGGGCTACAGCTGCCCTGCCCCTGGCATACAAATATAGGTGAGGAGGTGGAGGCAGGGGGACTTCCAGGGGATGCCAGCTCACCAGAGCCCATGTACTCTCTGCAGTTGCTCATCTAGGCCCCTCCTCCTCTGTGAGATCCCACTGTCTGCCCCATGGTCTCCTGGTCCACCACCCTCTCGCTCTTGCTGTTATAACACCCCAGGCCCCACTACCATCCCAACAGCCCTGCATTCTCTGCCCAGCTTCCCGCACACTGAGCCCTGGGGAAGGCCCATCTCTGGCTGAGGCCACTACCCACATGCCTGTGCCAAGAACTACAGAGGATAGTGATTTGGGGACACCCCTGGAGACCTGTTCAGTACGCTTCCCCACCCCGACCCCTGCCCCATGCAAGACCCAGCCTGGGTCCTTTGTAGCAGAAACTGAGGCCACCAGACAGTAGGGGGTTACCTCCAAGCAAACACTCCTGCTATTCTTCTGAGAGGTAGCCATCTCCCTCCATCACAAATGGGCAGCTTCATGCTTTGCCAGCACAAGCCCAGGGTGCCAAGCCTTCTGGAAGGCATTCACTGGTCACACTGCTGGGAGGAACTCCTCCCCAAAGGGGCAGGGCTGGTTTCTGGGGACTGGGATCCATTCATGCCTGTTCTCAGAGTCCAAGCAGTGTTCATGGTTCTGAAGGCCCCTTGGTGCCTTGAGAGCATGCAGGGAGGCCTCTGGGCTCTTAGCACCTTCCCAAGCCACAGCTGGTCCCTGTGTGTGCACTATGCTGCAGTGTCTACCTTTTACATGATCTTTGCAAGTTCATGGGATTGCAGCCTCTGCATCCAGGGCTGGCTGTCCCAACTCTCCATGAGCAAACTCCCAGAAGGCCTGACAGCTCTGTATCACCAAGGTGGCCTGAGTGACCATAACCTGTACCCCTAGCTCTGAATCCTTGATCTGTGTGGACCCATGTGCATACCTTGTTTTTATTTTCTCACGATTTAAACTATCAGCAGGAGTAGCAACTGTTAAAATCAATTTTCCTTTTAAAGACCCTTGGATTCTGGGACAATTGTTCTACCACATTAATTACAACGTGTGGACCTAAAGTCTCCACCTCTCATGCTATTTAATTTTTGCCCTGATAATACTAAAATAAACGTTCTGCATTTTTTGAGGTAAAAAATGGTGATGAGCTCTAGGCAATAAGGAAGATCCATCTGCTCTTAATAGACACAAATCCTGTGCCTTGTTGGCATGGTGTAAATCAGCACATGGTGGTAGATACCTATCCCCAGAGCTCATGCCTTCACAGCCAAGCTCAGAGTAACAGCCAATCGGCTCTGGGGTCCATCTTCACAGTCATGTATGTGACATGTGCTTACAGTGCAGACACTGCCAGCACCTCTACCCAGCTTTATCTACAGGTCTCTGCAGACCTGGAGTCCCAGA
>CM053766.1:120161712-120310080 GCA_028658305.1 Pachyuromys duprasi
AAGTGCAACAATTCCTAAGCTATCTGCTAAGCAATATTCAAAACTCCAGCCTCAGGGAGGTGGGCTCAGGGCCATGTTTGAAAGATCATTTCTGCAATGTGCTTTCATGATACCTTCCTCGAATCTGGCTCATAGGCCATGTTCACCTCTACCCCTCTGTGCCAGCTCCTTCACCTACAAATGAGGAAGTACCCTCCCTGTACCCCCAGTGCCCAGGGCACCCTTCTGTGGCTAGCGCCAACATGTCTCCTCAGGAAGCATCTTCTAGCCAACCCCGGTAACGGCATTCAGAGGATCCACTACCAGAGGCGCACTAGTTAATGATCTTCTGACTGACCCCCGGGGTGTCCCCAGAGGCATTCTAGGATACAGGACAAGCCTGAACTGACTCAGGTCTAACCAATGACCCAGCGCCAGAGGGACAGGGAGAGGAAACACAACTTGCAATTCTTTCCTTTCTTATTCTCAAACAACCCTGTGGGCCTCTCACCCCAAAGCCAAAGCCACCAGCAATGGCCACTCACCCACCTTCTCCTCCCAGACTCTACCTCCCAGACAGGGTCATTCCTAAACACACACTGCTTTCATTTGTACACAGGTGACCCTTAAATACAAAATTACATAGTTGCTTAGATATTGCTACTTTCTTTATAGCCTGCTTGTCCGTGGGGTCCCAAAGCCACTGGCATGTGGGCCAAGAACACAGCCGGCCCACCTGCCAGAGCTCAGAGTATCTGTAGGGGTGGCAATCCAAATGATCTGTTCTAAAGTAGTTACTGAGCATGGCATGAAGTCTTGAGTTAGGTTCTGGGAGCGCCTGGAGGAAAAACCAACCTGTCCCCATCCTTGTAGAGCGTGGATGATAAGGCCTTCCACCCAGGAAAGCTGATCTCACTGACTGAGCACCTACTTGTGTACTGTGTGCCTTGTGTACTGGTGGGACTTTGAGTAGGAAGGGTCTGCTCTCTGCTTGTGACCAGCAAGCTTGGGTGGCAGAGAAGACAGTTGCCTCAGGTGGAAGTGCGGAACAGAACCAGGGAAAGGAGCCCACTGAGGCCACCCCCAAGAAAGACAAAAGGGGACACAGGATGCTTCAGGAACAAGATACTTTCAGATGAGTTCCCTTCTGGAGCCTCAACTTCCAAGCCAACATCCAATTATCAGTGTTATGAGGAGAGAACAATGAGGGTCTACTGGAGGACTGGCTGATGGGGGGAAGGGAAGAACATGCTGGGAGGAGGGAAGGACAGGGTGAGGGGAGAGGGGAGAGGGGAGAACTGGGTGAAGGGGAGGGAAAATATTCTGAGGGGGAGAGAAGGACAAGCTGATGGGGGAGGGGAGATCAGACTGAATTGGGGAAGGAGGAAGACATGCTGAGTGCAGGGAGGGAGGAGAGACTGAGTGGGAGAAAGAGGAGGCCAGGCTGAGGGGGGAGGGGAGGCCAGGCTGAGTAGAGGGGGAGGAGAGAAAGTCTGTGGCACCCTGATTAACCCTCTTCTGATTGTCCCTGGGGTGTCCCCACTGGGCAGGTTGGGACATAGGACATTGCTTCACTGGCTCAGACCCTATGGATGACCCAGAGTCAGCTAAGGACAAAAGACTCATTTGCTCTTAGAAGCTTACAGGTCTCTGCCACATCTCAGCCTAAGGTCATGAGCAGACATGTTGAAACCTACAGCATCAAAAGGAGGGCAGGCAGGATGAGAACAGCGATGTGGGGGTACAGCGCTGTTACCCAATTTCTAAATGCCTAAGTCGGGACCCAAGGGTGGGGCTTCCCAGGCGTCACCTTGAGGCTCTTTTTGTCCTTCGAGGGTCCCCAGAGCAGCCTGACAACCAGCAGGACCAGCGCTGCAGGCAGAGCCTGAGGCCCAGAGCCACTGACCCAGTCTTGCTAATCTTCCAATCCCACAGCACCAACAGGTCACAGAGGTCAGCTGCTCCAGCCCAGGCCTCCTGGCTTTCCTGCCTTGTAGCAGGACCCTGGGGATAGTGCTCAGCTTCCCATCTGCCTTCTGCCTGGCACACTCCAAGTGCTTGCAGATTCTTGAACAGTTCATCTTGTTTTCATTCTTGTCAAGGATAATTTGTCAATCAACTTCTTGAGTGATTAAAATAATTCGGTAAGTTGCATTCACAAGAGGGAATGCTAAGGCCCCTGCTGCCATCTTCCAGGGCCTCCCTCCCCATCCCCCGTCTCCCACCCCTGGCTGGATGCTGGGGGTGCCTGAGCTATTATCTCCACCATCCTCCAAGTTTCCCCTGATCCCCCTTATTCCCCCCCCCCACACACACACATGAGCCTCTCCAGAACTGAGCAGGAAGCTGGGGCCCCTGAGACCCCAGAGGCAATAGCCTGAGACAGGCACTTGCCAGGCGTGTCCCTGGGGCTCCGGACTGACTCCACATGTACAGCAACCTCACTAATTGCTTACAGCTGCAGTTAATAAGCAAGAGGCTCAGAGGGAGGGCCCTGAGGCCCAGGCTCCTTGGCTCCTGGGGGTGATGGCTCAGGACCCTGGCCTTCTAAGGAGCCCAGGGTTGATGGTCAGTGCTCAAGCTCCTACCAGCACTCCCTAGCCTACATGGACAGCCTCCTCCCTGAGTTCAAAGGAGGGTAGGGCTCCTGAGAGGAGTCCCCTACTCAGCAGCACCCAATGCTGTGGCCTCTCATTCGGTCATTCCATCATTTATACCATGCCACAGTGAAGTCTGGGAATGCAGTTCATATGGTCTACTCTGAGGAGGCAGAGGCAAGTAGACAACACAGCACAACCTCACTTCCCACAGAGGTATAAGGGCGCAGTACAAGCTAGTGGGGGAACCTTCTGGATCCTTGGATAGGAGGTGGTAGGGTGAGTATCCCTAGATAGTGCTTAGACCAAGCCTGTCTCAGAAACTGCACCATAGCATGAACCTTGACCCTTAGAATAACTCAGGCAGATCCTAGGAGCATTAAGGGTCATAACCAGGCCCCTGCTTCATCTGAATAGGAGGGTCAGGGCAGTGTCAGTCACTTGTCAGCTGAGGGCTTGTGGAGTGTGTGGTGTGCAAGAGAGAATGGGAGCTCTTGGGGATGGAGGGATGGATCAACAGTTAAGAGCTCTTCCAGAAGACCTGGGTTCAGTTTCCAGCACCCACTTTGGCAGCTAACAACGAATTGTAACTCCAGTTACTGGGATCTGATCCCCTTTTCTGGCCTGTGTGGGCACCAGGCACATATACAGTGCACATACATACACATGCATACAGGCAAACTACTCACATATAAAAATAAATCCGTAGGAAAAGACAGCCAGCACACTGAGCGAGAACCTGCTGTGAGCAAGGCCGTGGCTGAGTGGGTGTGCAGAGCCCTGTGCCGACTCCTCCAGGCAGTCAGCAAAGTGTAGTGACAAGAGGGAGGCTAAGCAGCTCCCTGTGATGTGGGGACCCCTGGCTCCCCGTTAGTGCTGCGCCCCTCCACCCCACACCCTTACCCGATGTCGTCTGCTTCAGCTTCTCGTTTTTCTTTTTCCTCCATTTCCATGGTTTGAAGATCCTGCCCAGGGTGGCCAGCTTGCTATTCCTCCGCACAGGGGGAGTTCGAATCCCTGAGACCAGAGGCTCGGAGCGTGCCGGGGGAGTTTGGTCCATCTCATCTGCAAGGTGAGAACAGAGAAAGGTCTCAAGGGAAGATCTCAGGCTCCCGGACACCCCGGTGACCATCTTGCCTTCAGTAACTTCTTATAGCAGACAGCTCAGCAATCTGTCAAAGCAGCAGGACTCTCACAACAGAGTGTACCCAGGAGGTGAGGTAATTCACTAGGGGAGTGATCCACTTTACTTCCATGGAGACCTTCCCTCCCATAGTCCTGGATCACAGCCCTTGCCCACCCTGCCTCCTTGCCATGATGGCCTAAAGGTTGGCTGGCTGCATGATGAACTGACTTCCTCTGCCCCAGGACCTTCGTCCATGTTGTGCCTACTGCCCGTGCCACTTCCCTTCCCAGCTTCCCTCTACCTCAGCCAGGGATGGCCAAACCTTGTCGTCCCCAAATGTGTGGGGCTGTGTCCATAGCTATCCTGAGATACGTGCCATGTGCCGACTGCGAGATAAACACAAATACTGGATGTACCATGCTCTCAGGTAAGCTTTTCCCTTCAGGAAATCTTTACCCTCTTTCTGGCCAGGCTGGGCTGAGCTATTGGCTTAAGCACAATGCACACAGGCATCAAGGAATCACAAAATCCCCCAAACCACCTTCCCCCAGACCTGGGCCCAGACCAGGCCCAGCTGCAGGTCACAGTCCAGATCTTCCATCAGATCACCACAGTGAACAGCCGCAGAGCAAGTCTGACCCATAAATGGACAAAGGGAAGCATCTTGCCTTTGGGTCCCTCCTTAGGACAAGTCACACAGTTAAGGGTGCATAGAGACAGATGGCCCAGGAAACTCCAGGTAGTGCAGTGTGTCATGCTAGAGACAGGTAGCAACCTACAGGTTCACCCGTTACCTGTGGTGGGGGTCTGGGCAAGATGTCCCAGACTCCTGGTCTCCTATTCAAGGAACTGAAATAAGGGCCAATCTGTACTTGCAAAAGTAGTAAGGGAACTTTAGAGCAAAGGGATACAATGGAACAGCAGGTCCCACCAGCCAAGGACCTAACAGTGTACTGTTTGGGATTCCTTTTGTGGGGTTCAAGAGAAGGAAGGGCTGGTTACTGGGAAGCATAGTGAGGGCCGTTCTCTATATGAAAACTTAGGCCGTGTAGTCATTTCCCTACTGTGCCTGGCCCTTCCCATGATGCATCTGATGTTTACCATATGCATATGCAATTATGCATAGACATAAGATGCTAAGTAGGGAGCTCTCCCCCCCAGTCCCGGTTCACTTTAAGGGCTTAGTCTGCCTAACTGTGATTGTGCCTCACAGTGAGTTCCGGTTACATCACCCTTTCTGGCCTCACACCTGACATCAGAGTATAACTGTCTTTAGGTATGGTGGATGTCAAGGGAGGAAGAGCAACCGTCGTTCAGAGAGGACCGTATGGGTAGCCCAATGCAAGCCTGGGTCTGATGGAGCTCTCAGGGTGCTAGGAGCACTGTTTATGAAGAGTGAGTGTGTGTTCCTCCTCTCCATCACCAGGGTACAGGCGTGGAAGAGATCAAGTGAAGCCATGTGCGTAGAAAAGAGACAGACCCAAGAAGAACCACTAGCTCAAAACCACCATGCAATTGGGGTATGAAGACTCACAGAGACAGAGGCAAGAAGGTTATTTTGAGACCAGCCTCAGCTACATGAGGAGTTCCAGGCTAGCCCTACATACAAGGAAAAAAATGTGTGCAAAATCACAGCACACATGCTACTTCTGTGTGCAGCACTGTGTACAGAGGATCAGATGCTGGCTAGCGGGGGGACTCGGGGGAGGCTGGGCAAGGAGGGACTGGGACACTCCACACAGGATGTTTCAGAGCCTCTGACACATCTGGCTTTGTTAGACGTTTAGTTCAAGTGGAAAACAAAACTCAACTAAGAGGTAAGGACTTCAGGAGAGGACTGGATCCAGAGCAGTGTCACAGCCATCAGTTTGCCCCACACCATTCAGTTGTCACAGCCCAAACAGCCCAAACACCACCCTGGAGGACCCTCCCTGGGCAAGAAATGTTGCCACTTTCAGCAGTGACAAGGCAGGGGCTAAGACTCCTGGTCTAAACAGACTCCAGAGCACCCCCCCCTCCTCGACACCCCCCACACACTCCCACCTCCCCTCTTCCAGTAAGGCCTGGAGAGCTGGGCAGAGCAGGGCTGCCTGTGAGGCTCAGAAGCACTAGGCTCTTGGAGGAAGGCTGGGGGGTAGGGTTGAGGAGGATAGAAGAGATTGGGGGGCAGGGAGATCAACCTTTGGAGTCCAGCAGGTCAAGATCACAAAGCAAGCTTTCAATCAAGGCTTTCTAACAGCCCATCTTTCCCACCTTCTGCCTCAGATTGGTCCATTATGACCCATCTGCGAAGCAGATGTTACAGACCTCCGGTGGAAAGGGCCAGCGCATGGCAGCTCAGAGCAGAGACTTCCCAGGCTTTACTCAGTATGAGCCTAGGCTGCTCTGTTGATGTCAGCTCCCTTCTGGTACCACAGACCAATACGTAAGGAAGTCCCAAGCAGGCACTCCCCACAGCAGCGTCACAGGTGATCCAAATGCCTGGGACACAGTGAGGGACAGAACGTATCAGGGACAAGGGCAGCTGAGAAACACGATAGTCTTGGACCCCTCTACTGTCACTTCCCCGTGACCACACAGTGCATGCAGGATGCAGCCAGTTGCTCCCTTCCAAAGGCAAATCTATCCCATGATCCTCCCCCTTTCCTTTCCTTCCTCCACCCACTGGTGCCAGATGGGTATGGAACTGCTAGTCCGTTGGTCTCGGCAACATTCCTGGCACAACAGGACGTAGGATGGGAGTAGGCCAAGTCTCCTCAACCTCTGGCTCACGTGATGCAGACAAGGACAAATGCATTTGAAGGCTTAGCGTCTTGCTTCCTCTGTAGTGTTACCAAAGAGGCACACACTGTGGAAGGATAGGGGAGTCTCAGAGGGAATCTGGAGGAAGGGGAGTCTGGGTGGGGTGTCCATCAAGATAACTAGTAGGTTCCCACAAGAGACACCATGGGGGTTCTGTAGCAGCCCAAGCCTCTTAAAAAGCAGCACACATAAATTAAACCACAAGCCATTCAAATGACTCCATTAATGAACCAGATCACTAGGACCCTGACCAAGCTGCCAGCATCTCAGCCCCAGATGCCTACACTGGGCTTCTGGGTGTTCCATGGGCCTTACACACAGGAAGCCAGTCACAATTACTTCCTGCTCAGCCCCAGCTCCAGTGCTCCCTAGTGGGGGGTGGGGACAAATTGCCCGTGTACTATGTGCTCTGTGATGCCCCTGAGCCATCACTGCCCAGCCGCTGTACAGTACACACCTATAGCTGCTGTGACTGCTGAGAACAGGATGCTAGAGGCAGCCCTGGCATCTATCCTGGCTCTAATGCTTAATAATAGTGCTGTCCATTCTCTTCCCATCCTTGAGCCCTCTTTACACCACAGTCTGTCACGGTGGGTGGGGGTCATCACCCTGTGCCTCCACCATGTCTTCTTCTTCCTTCTCCAACAGTCTCATTACTACTGTCAATATTGTCACTGCCTGGTTGCCTCCAGCCCTCCATGGCCAGCATAAGTTTGGGGAGGGGCACCCTGGGTCTCTGACACACAGTCATCTTCACTACATAGAGGAAAGCAAGGTATTTTGGCTACTGATTAGACTGCATTCCTCCCTTAAGAACTCATCCATCCACCCATCCATCCATCCATTTGTTCGTTCATTCATTCACTCCACCATTCTGCAGATATTCATTGGTACCAACTGTGCACCAGGGATTCATGCCAGGGACAGAGTACAAAGAGGAAGGGAATGCATAGAGCACCTGCCTTCCTGTGGTTGTCATTATCCATGAGACGGGAATAGGGATAGTTGGTAGGGATGGAGTGTGTTCATCTAGAGAAGATGGTACCAGACATTCTCCACTGTCTACCTCTTCATCTGTTATCCCACCCATAACCTACCATGAATCTCATATCACATGTATATTCATGTGTGTTTGCATGACCATGGAGGCCCCCACTCTACTCACCCAATGGAAGCTTCATGAGGACAGAGTTCCAGTGGGGAAGGGGAGGCTCAGGGCACACTGCAATGCAAGATGGGAACTAGGGAGGTCCTGATCTAGAAGTAGGGCTACCTTCTCACCCAACCAGAAGAAAATATTGGAAAGGCTATGCAGAGCTGGGTTACTGAATACCAGAGAAAATTGGTGTCCCTGTGGAGGTCAGAGGGTTCCTACAGGAGGGATGGCAGAAGGTGAGAAGCAGTATTCCATGAGGTACTTAACCCTGGTCAACAATTTAGCAGGGAGCTACTGTCAAAAACTCCATATATACCTTCCAATGAATCACTAAGCACAGAGCAGTTGCTCCTCGGGGCCTCACACCATCCTCAGGGAACTAGAGAACTTTCTGGGAGAGGAGTGAGACAGGCTTGCAGAGGTCTAAAAGCTGTGGAGTGGGGTCCCTTGCCTCTTCCTACCCCAAGTGTCTCAAACCCAGGGCCAGGTGAGAGACCAGGAGCAGAAAGGTCACCATTCATGTCCTGGCATTTGGAGAGAGATTTACCTTTAAACCACCTCAAAGCAGAGAGGTGGAGTGTCTTGAACTTGTGTGTGGGGACTTCACTGAGCAGGAGAGATCCTGTGAGGGGACCTTGCTGGGCAGGAGGGAGAGCCTATGAGGGGACCTCACTGGGCAGGAGAGAGAGCCTGTGTGGGCACCTCCCTGAGCAGGAAAGAGCCTGTGCTTCCTGAGCTGGTGCAGCCCACCAGACACCTACCTCCACCTCCACAACTATGCTGACACAAGGGACACACACTGTGTACGTAGCTTGGTTATTTAATAAGGACCATGGGTGTGGCTACAGGAGCAGACAGGTGAGCATCCCGATGTCTCCTTCCTGTAAGTTCTCTCTGGGGCCTCTCCCTGGAGGAACGGATACCACCTTCTCCTGGTAAAGAGACTCTGGGAGGCAACAGCCTCATTAGTGGGTCCCATTAGCAGGTCTCTAAGTAACACAGCAGTGCTAACTACCGGGCTGCTTCTGCCACCTCTGAGGCATTAGCAGCTAATTGCTATAACACCAGCTTCCTCATCTGGTGGCTGCCTCACACTGCCCCAGTCGCAACCTTGGGGGAGGCTTCCCTCCTGAGATTCCCAAGTGACAAAGGACTACAGCTACTCTGAAGACTTGTTTACATGCAAGTACATGTCCAGTCCCTTGGACAGCTCTAGCCCCGCCTGTCCCACCTCAGGCTCAGGGGGACCCATGCATAATGCCCCTGGAGACAGGAGTCCAAAGTAATTCTGGACCCAACACCCAGCCGGCTTCACTGCAATTCAGGGCTGGTTTCTGTGCCTGACCACATCAAAGTCCTGATTCCAAGCCCTTATCCCCAGCGTTCTCACCCTCTGAGCTCCTGTCCCCTCAACTGTTCCCTGTGGTTCATTCCATGACACCCAAAGGCTGCTTGAGTGAACATTAGCTCAGCCTGAGATCCTGGGATACCCAGGGCTGCAGAGGCTGGAGCTGGCACCATCCCAGCTCATCACTCTGATGCCCAAGCATAGCAACAATGGGCATTTCTGCTTCTTCCCAGAAGCCCTGCCCTCTCTTTCCTTCTCCACAAAAACATCTTTCCTTCTAAATGCCTTGGGAAGAACCCCACCTCCCTGGGGAATGAAGTCAGACACTTTTGACCCAGTGACCTCAGAGTGGGCAAGGACTGACTGCACAAGACCATAGTGGAAAATTACTCTCTCCTTGATGGCTTCATTCATTCACTCACAAACTCATTTATCGATTGTCTGGAGCGAGCTGCTGTGCATCAGGACAGATCAGATTTCCAGAAAGAGCAACAGGCGCCATCATCCTTCAAGGTGCTGTCTTCTTCTGGGTCAGATACACATGTTCATGAGAGGGTAAGAGCTGAGCTGTGGAAGTCCGTAGTAACTGCGGAATGTGATCTAGAACTCTGCATTCTGCATAGAGCCCTTTCCTATCCCATAATCCAACTGTGACTGCCAAAGGAACATCACAATGGAGCTAAGTGCAGTGCTAGAGCTGAGGGTTCTAAAGTGATATTGGGCACCATCCCTGTGACAGTGCTTGCTGACCACAAGGAAAACCAGGAGGGACCAAGACAGGACCCTGCTGCAGAGAGAACTCTTGGAAAGTGCTACAAAGTGCTTGGGGGTAGGTGAGGTATAGCAGCTTGGCACTCAGGCACTGGTGTCCAGAGTGAGAGGGGGCTAAAGGGTGAAGATTGACAAAAAGCATGGCTTTCCTGGGGGTGCAGAGTGGGGATAGAGCCAGCCCCAGGTGCTGGAGAACCCAGAAGAGAAAGAGAACATGTAAGACTAGGATGTAGCACAGAGGTACCATGGAGTCAGTTTATGACCAATGCCCACACACAAACAAGTATGCAGCAAACCATCATCTACCAGCAGCGACCTCTCATTGGCTGAAAATAAAGCAGGGGATAATCTCTCACTTAAAAAAAATTACACTTGTTAGCTATTGATACATGAAAAAGAAACTAATTTGCTATCAAGGGTCTGTGCACTCGGATTTGAAAGATCATAGGCTGGAGTTTAGAGGATGGAACAGAGGACCCCGCCAAGAGAGGTATGTGGCTGTGACGAGCATCCTGGAGGCAATATCACTGAGGGCCCTACTATAAGATCAGCCCTGAGACCATGGTGGATGGCAGACCACAGGCAGATAGGACTGAAGGCTGGAGGCCCCATCACAGGACACAGCAGTGGACATAAGAATACCTGCTATATGCCAGGTTCTGCCCTGTACTCCTGATATGAACTAGAACTTCTGTCCCATTCCAAACCCAGCATATGAAGCACCATTTTCACCGCTCACCATGCTGGGAGAAACTAAGACATTCTGAAGAAACACATGTGCCATCCTGTCTCCTATCAGACCACTGAGACAATGGACTCTGAGGAATTGTGATTTCTTTCCCATGAGTCTCATGCTGGGAGAAGTAAAAGGCTGAAGCCCATAGCCGGCCACAGGAACTTATCTCCAAGGAAAGGACTTCATTCAGTTCTGATGGCCTGTCACACCCCCTTGCAAGAGAGGCTGGAGCCCAGACATTGATGAGCCAGTGATGGGTGGGACCTGGGACAATGACTGGTCAGCTCTGGGTGGGACCTGGGACAATGATGGGCCAGTGATGGGCGGGACCACACCTTGACCAAGAGTGTTTAGCTATGCAGACCTCTTGCCCTCTATTTAAACCTAAATGTCATGTCAGGGCTGGTAAGACAGTCTTGGACAGTAAACCACCAATGTGACCTGACACAAAATAGTGGGAAGCATCAGGGGCCAAGAGACCCACTGGTAAGGCCAGCACACCCCTAGATGTCCAGCGTGGATGGATTTGAACCTACAAAATCAAACTTACAAAGTTTCAAGTCTCTCATATACAGAAGGCCCCTCTCTGTGACCACCACATCTGGAGAACTGCCCAGTAACAGCAACAGCTGCATGGTGAGGTGGAGCATGCTCAGTAAAGGCAAAACAGGGCCAGGCCAGTACAACCTCCAGGGGCAGGGTTAGCGCCCCCACAGGCTTCTCCTCATCTCCCTGCTTAGTGTAGAGGCAGGAACCTGCCACTGCAAGGGGTAAGGGGAGGGAGGGATGCTAAGATGCTTATTTAAGAAGCAGGAAACAGCAGGAAGTTCTCTCCCTTTGTGAGCTTATCCACACACCTTGGATCCTATCACAGCTCACTTTGACAGAAACTCCTCCTTATGACTTCCGTGTGGAAAGAACAGAGGCTCTCCTAGACCCACACAGCTCCCAGCTCTGTATCACACCAGAAACAGGAAGTGGACAGAACAAAGGGGCGAATGAGAGCAAAAGAAAGAGATCAAGGCTGGGCACTCTCAGAAGCAGGACAAACCACACTATGGTCTGTGGTGACTGGGAGCCTCCTGGGGCCTTGCATTCCTGAACAACCTCAGCCCTGCCCACCACACCCCATTTGGAACCCTGCTGGGCTGTCACACTCACTTGCAGGTGGAGGTGCAAGCACAGGGAAGAAAAGACAGAGGCTGGCTAAACTTGGAAGTACAGCAGCTGCCGAGCATTCCTGGGTTCTCAAGGGGAGGCTGCTGAAAACTTCTGGTTCCTTCTGGGGTTAACAGCTCCAGGAAGCAGGAATCCTCAGTGCAGAGCATGGAGGTCACCAGCTTTTGTTACTGACGTAGGCACTGGAGCCCAGGCTATATGACCTGGTTCTCCCTCAGACAACATCAAGCAGTGCCACCTTCTAGTTCACGACACCTTCTAGTGTTATCTTCAGGGTTTCTGGGCGACCATACAGAAGGATGCTCTCTATATGAAGGCGTACCTAAGAAAACACTGTCTACACTGCAAAGCCTCTTTTGAAAAGCCCCACTCCATGCTAGCACAGCAGAGTCTCTGAGAAGTTCTGTAGTTGGCAATCCTAGTCGGCCTGCTTGACCGTTCCTGACAGCAGCCGCCACCCAAGAACTGCCGACTGGAATGAGCTCAATGCAGGCCTGTTAAGAAATGTTAAAGACTATTTCTAATTTTGATAGCAGAAGTCTTCCTAATATCTGCACTGCAAAGTTATTAGAATTCTCTGAGATCACACCAGGGGTTGGTTCTGAAACCTCTAAGCCACCATACTCCCTTAGCTTCATGTGTCCATGGACCCAGCAGTCATACTGAAATTAAGGCGAGGAAAACGGCCATCATTGCCACCTCTGACTCCAGAGAGAAAATCAAGACATCGCCTGAGCAGCCTTTCTCAGAGGAATTGTGGGAAATTCAGTGCTGTAATCAGAGTACCATCTGCTCAGAACCAGCCTGTGATTCTGCCAATGGTCACCAGGTCTCCAGGCAGATGGCCAGTTCCCCAGGCAAAACTGAGAAAAGATCTGCAACTCAGGAGGCCCTGGAGGTGCTGGGCAGAGCTCAAAGCATGAGCATAGCCAGGAGGAGATGGGATGGGGAGGAAGACAGAACTGTCACTACCACCACCACCTTTGTTGCTGTTAGACGCTTCTAGGTTTTCTCAGAGCAAACTATGAGGCAAAGGCTCAGGCAAGAAGCCATCCACATCTTCATGGGGGCTAAAAGCAGTTTCTGGAGTCAATCTCCTAAAAAGTATGCCTTACAGAATAGGGAGTAGGGGAGAGAACATTTGGGGAGACCTTGGGTCTTTCTAAAACCAAAAGGCAAGGTTGCCCTCCTTCCATGATGCCAATAACAGCTGCAGACAAATAAAGGTTGATTTTAAAAGTGGGTATCTTCAGGCAAGGGAGACCGCCTGCTGGATGAAGTGCTTGGAATGTAAAAGGAACTGAGCTCCATCCCCAGCACCCACAGAAAAAGCCAGCTGTTACAGTGCACACTTGGTTTAATCCCAGTGCTGGGAGGTGGAGACACAAGGGTGCCTGCTACTCTCTGGCTAAGTCAGCCTGGCCTAACCAGGGGGCCCCAGGTCCCAGGGAGAGACTCTCTCTCCAAAACACAAGGCTGGCACCTGAAGAATGGCATCTGAGGTTGACCTCTGGCCTCCACACATCTGTGGGGCATGTATTCAAGCACGCACATGCATATTATCTGCGTACACCAAAACATATGCAAAAGCAGGTTATCTTGCTTTGTTTCATGTTGGAAGATTCTAAGCCAAAACATTTGTGTTTTAAAGGCATGTGTGCATGGGTAGATGTCTGTTCTAAAAGCCAGGTCTCAAAAGTCAAAGGCTCTGTCGGCCACCTAGCTGGGCACCAGCCACCCAGCCTGGCTCAGGGAGCAAAGCCAGGGCAGATAAGTCTGTCTATGTTTTAATGAAACTTTCTTCATAAAAAACTGGAGGTATTGCATTTGGTCCATAGTACAAGTGCTGCTCTGGGTGGGCTCTTTGGAAACGTTTTAAGAGAAAACTATTACTGGTTCCTCTGAGGGTAAAAGAGCAGGAAAGAACTGGCTGAAGTTGCCAGTCTGGTCTTTTCTATCCCCCAGGGCCCATGTCTGCCTCACTTGCCCATACTACTGCAGCCTGTGACCTGTGTCTCAGGCTCTGCCCACCCTGAAAGCAGGCCTTCAGCTCAACTTAAAATTCACTCTTGGTTTATAGGTTTATTCATTTTACATCCATCGTGGCTACTTGACCATGAGGTTCAAGACTGAATAATGGTTCTAAATCAGAGTCCAGCAGGATCCAGCCAGGGCTTGGTTAAGTAGGTCAGAACCAAACGGAAACAAGCCAGAATTCTTTTTGGCTTAAGTTCACCCATGGGAACCAGTCCACATACATGCACAGCTCTGAATTGTCCAGAGCACAGCGTGTTTCTGAAGGCTTACCAGGTTTTGGCTCTTTCACAAATTCCATAAATTTGGTGACCACACAGCACACTGTGCTTAGAGGGAACCTGTCCCCCGGGAGCAGAGGACCCTGAGAAGCATGCAGAGGTGTGTGTGTGTGTGTGCGCCTATGTGTGCTTATGTGTGTGCGTTCCATCTTCTCGGGAACTGACTTTGCTCCAGGCTCCTACCCTGCTGCCCTGCTTCCTTTGGTGAATGTCACAGAAGCAACAGAGCGAGATGAAGATATCCAAGAGAGTCAGAACAGCCAGCAACTCTGATGGGGGCCTGTCCTCCAGGAACTTCTCCTGTCTGCTGGATGGCCTGTCTGCTGGGTGACCTTGAAGATGGTCAGTGTTGTGGAGAACAGCTCTTCTATGCCGAGAGAGGTCTCGCCTATTAGGCAAATACACAGCCAGTGCCTTTCCCCTCTCCCTCACCAACTCTCATCACACAGGGGCTCTATTCCATCCACAGGGATCTGCGTGTGCACATAGCACCCATTTCTCACTCCCTTGGTGCAGGTTACAGATCCGGGCAGCTATGCCCCATTTCCTGATGAGACCAGCCTCTGCTGCGGATAGGGACAGTGACAGGGAGATTCATGGTATCCCCTCTTCCCCAGGCCACCCTGGCCCCTCCATCTCCTACCCTACATCCTCTGCACATATCCACATCTGCAGCCCTCTAACTATGAGACTATATGGTACTGTCCTGTCATCAAACCCTGGAAATCTCCCCGTCTCCCACAACCTCATACATTTCCTCAAGTGTCTCCCCAGCTCCATGCCCCATATTGGAGGCCCTACAAGAAGGGCTTCCCCATAACCCCAAATAGCACTTCCTTCTCCTAGTTACTCGTGCCTGATGCAAACACCTCCTGGCCCATCTGAATTGTCGGTAACTACAGCAGCCCACACAGCACCTAAATATTAACCCCAGAACCTCATAGAGCACCCCACATCATGTCTCAGCTCTGATCCCAGCACCCAACACCATACCTCAATTCTACCTCCCCTCTCCCAACTTTCTAGAAGCACGCAGACTTGCTATTGCCTGTTTCTCTCCCATTTCAGTGACTCTGTTGGGCACCTGACACATGCTTTGCCAGTGATCAGTGGATGAATTCATGAATGGAAGGAGTCGGGAGTCTGGAGAAGGACTGAGGCAGGCTCTGTGGTTAGAAAAAAAGATGTGTCTCCTAACTAGGGAGGAACTTGGAAAGTAAATACCATGGAGAACCAGTGGGCACTAAGCAAGCTTTAAAAACAACAGTCAAAGGTAACTACGCTACTGTGTGGCCATGTCATATTTGTGAGCCCATGTACCGTGTGACTGCCATTGACGGAGCTGACACCTGCTGCTGCTGGGGCATTGCTGGCGAGTGCTGCTGAACTGTTGTATTCTGAGTTTCTGCTTTCGGCTCTCTCAAGCATATACAGAGCGTTAGAACTGCTGGGATGCTGGGTAATTCTATACTGAACTCTCTGCCATGGCCTTCTTGGGCTTACTGACCCACCAGGACAGATGCTGCAACCAAGATCAACTACAAACCATGAATATCCAATCACAAGAGACTGTGTGTGTGTGTGTGTGTGTGCGTTTATAGAGCAATCCATATACATGGAAACATGAGTGGCTGCCAGAGGCTCGGAAAGATGATGGGCTCTATCTTCCTGGGTGGCATGGGGCAACCTGGGGAGACACAGGAAATGGCTCAATGGCCACACACATATACCAAATGTCACAATCTGTTCATGTTACTGTGTCATAAATTTAACCCCAACTGCCACAAAGTGAGGAGGTGACTGCAGGTTATGCCTTTGAGGCCAGCTGGCTCTGTGTTGAGCCCTTTGCACACCTCACTGAGCTTTTCTCTTCAAACCAACACACAGGCACGAAGAATCTCCCAGGGATGAGAACTGCGCTCCTGTCAACCCCACAAGACCCTCACACCCTGAGCTGCAGCACATGGCAGCTGAATGCAGACCTGACTCACACACAGGGGTTGTGCACCAGGTATGAAGTGCACCCTGAGGTGGCCAGGGCCACATGTCCTGTCCTGAAGAAGTAAAGACAGCAGAGAGCTCCTGAAGTCAGCAGGCTCAGAGACAGGAGCCAGCACAGAAGGCTGGAGAGCTCAGGATCCCACTGTAAGAATGGCCTCCAGAGTCAGGGCTGCCAGAGACTGGGGGAGTGGCTTGGGCAGAGGATCAGTGACTGTCAAGGGCCACCAGGACAAGGCTATGAGAGCCCCTTACTTCCTGTTAAGTGACAAAAATGATCTTGGCCATGGTGCCGCTGTATGGCAAGACAGCTTCACTCGATGCCTCTGAACTGTACCTTTACTTATTTTTATTAAATCTGATCAAAGGCCAGGGAAATGACACAGTGTATCATGGACTCGCTTGAAGAGCATGAGGACATGAATTTGAATATCCAGCACCCACGTGAAAAAGAGTGGCTGTACAAAGCTGTGATCTCCAGCACAGTGGACTCACAGAAAGGTGGACCCAGAGGCAAGCCATCCTGCCTCAAAGGGTGAACGGACGGTCCATGGAGAGACACTCGCTCCACACAGAAAGCTGGAGAGCTATAGAGGAAGACACCTCATACCTTCTGACTTTGACCTCCATATGCATGCATGTTCACACGCGCGCACACACACCCATAGACTCAAGTTCGTGTAACACATATGCACTGCACACATGCACTAATAATTTGATCAAAAGACGCCCTAAACCAAAGAGCCAGAATCCAGTTTAAAAACAAAACACCCATGCTGGTATCCACAGCATGAAAAGACATGGGGGTCAGGGATGGAGGAGGTGAAGTGTGTGTGCTTTCACTGGAACCACCCAGCACAGAGACAAATACTCCCAGGGAGGTTCGAGACACACCAGCCTCCACAGGGGCCCGACTGAACACCCCAGGCTGCCGGCCCCTCAGGGAAGGAGAAGGCACCCCATACCAGAGTCAAACAGAGGCACACACTGGTCAGCTGCTCCATGCACACATCAGAGGCCAGCTCAGCCGCCTTGCCTTCCTCCAACTCCCCACTCTCCAGCTGCCTGAACAACACAAAGGGTCTTTGATCGCAGTGTGCAGCCCAGCAGGAAAGCCTGCAATGTGCGGTTTAAATGCTCCAGCCAAGCTGAGCCCCTGGGGACCACTCAGGTCTCAGCCCAGGAAGTCATTTCTTCCCTTATCCATTAGGCAAATGTAATCAAGGCCAAGACAAGAGCGCCAGCCCTTGCTGCAGGTTGAAACAAGCCTGGGTGAGGGCAGAGGAGGGGAACCCCTGCCCCGGATCCCATTCATTTCTCTGTGCGGTCAACTCCAACATAGTGGCTGTCAGAGATGTCAGGAGTCGGCACATGCCAGGGACTAAGAATTGGGGTGCAAAAGCAGAGGCTGGCAGCTCCCTCAAAAGATAAATGGTTACCACTTAGTAGTCCAACTCCCGAAAACACTATCCAGACGAGGCTGGCACGAGACTATCCATGGTAGCATTGTTCCTAACCATTGGGTCGTGGGGCGCTGGTCCAGGAGTCCAACTGTGAGACATGCAGTAAATCTACAGGTGAAACCGACTGGGCCTTGGTGGGGGATCAGAGTGTCAACAGGCTGCAGTATGGATGAGCGATAACAGGGTGCCAAGCAAAACGTCTGAATCATAAACCGCCGCATTGAGCTAAGGGGATGGCTCAGCAGATCAAAGCGCTTGCTGTGCAAACAGGAAGACATGAGTTCAGATCTCCAATACCAAAGTAAAAAGCTAGGTGTGGCTGGGCGTGGCTTACAGCCCTAGCACTGTTGGGAGGTAGAGGCAGGAAAACAGCTGGTGCTTAGCAGCTGCTAGCCCAGCTCTAGGGTGAGTGAGAGAGGGCCTCTGTCAAGAGAATAAGGATGAGTTCCCACACCAGCATACATAGACATACTCTCACGCACACGCACAAACACACACACACATTTTATGATCTTATTTTTATAATCGGGAGGCAGAGTGGATGAGGGCTCGCAGGCTGAGGAGGGAAGTGGAGTATGATTCAAGAATGGATTGACACAAGGTTTCCTTTGGGGAGAAGAAAACATTCTAAAATCACTCTCTGACGAAGCCTGCATGAGGGCCCCTGTAAATGCCACGGGACATAGTGTTGTACATGGGTGCAGGAGAGGTGTGTTGTAGCTCCACAAGGGGAAACAGAAGCTAAACCCCAGGACAGGTGGGGTGTCCACATCTTCCTCTGGCCCATAGCTGAGCCAGATGACAGCCACGGAGCTCCTCTCTCTTCTGGAGGGACCCCCTGATCTGATTGTATGTGGACACCCAGGATCTAACCCTGCCCACCATTGCCTGAGGTTCCCAGACTCGGGCTCCACAGCAAATCAAGCACAGGCATTTGCCAATGTCTCCAGACCTTCCAGCTCCTCCCACGGTTGCCTCCACCTGTCAGTCCACTTGCAGCAGCAATGGTGGCAAGATCCACTCCTGCCCCAGCCACACAGTCACCCATTTCCATTCCCCAGCTGCCCAGAAAGATGGTCAAAAGCATGAACCAAGCTCAGACGTTTTCAGGAGAAGGCCCACACAGAAGCCTAATGCAACCATGCACCCCTGTCCCCAGAAGTTACTGGCCATACTTGATACTTGAGTCGAGCACGGCACTCCAGCCACACTGATGACTGCACTCTCACCCCCTTCTGTGCCCCATCATGGCCACCTCATGGCCTTTGCAGTGGCTCTCCTCTGCAACACACCGTACATTACTGATTTGAGGATGCTTTACCTCTGAGGATCCACTGAACAAAGGCACCCCTGCCCCAACACAACACACACACATAGCCCTTCATTATGGTGGCTTTCCTTCACTGGCCAAGGAGTCGCCTTTGTTTTTTTGTTTTTTGTTTTTTGGCCATCTATTCCCTTCCCTGCTAGAACAGGATTTCTGCTTCTCACCTCACGACTTCATGACCTGGTGGAGCAAGGTTCGGGACCCCTCCCCTATGAAAGCGCCTCCGTTTAGAGGATGGGAAGACCACAGGCCTGGTATCCTTCTCTACTGGTGCTTGTCATCTTTGCTGTGACAAATGCCTCTTCTTGTTTCCATGGTCTCTCTTCCCTTTGGCGTCTAGAACCAACATTAGATACTCTTCCCTTTGAGAACAATTCTCTCCCACCCCTTGGTCTGGCCCACTCCCACTCCAGGTCACAGTTTAAACTGCTTTGGAGATAAGATTGGATGTCAGCATGAGTTCAGACCACTGTCAAGTTGCTCTTATTAGTGAATCAACTTCCACACCAGTGCAGGGCCTCTCACAAAGCTAGTAAGACCTCCCTCAGAAAGGGGCCTGAAGGTGTGTTTTATATGGCACGGCTGGATTTAATCAATCCTCGGTTCCAGGAGCCAGAATACACTGGGCTTGAATGCAAATTCTGAGGTCTATCTAAGTAGTCCCAGGGAACGAGTCATCCTTGCTAGACAGACTTTCCAGATGTGGCCTGTTGGGAGCAGGGATGAGCTCCCTGTAACCTCCCACTCACCTGGGCTCTGGAAGGAAGCCCCATAAGCTCACTGGTTCCCCAGAGGAAACTTTTGCAGAGTGTGCCTCAGCTTGTAGCTGGGACCTTAGGAGGGGGAGGAATTTGAGCAAAACTACACCATCTTCAGCATCAGCTTTTCTTTTCTCTCTCTGTCTCTGTCCCTCTATCTCTCTGTCTCTGTTTCTCTCTCTGGTCATTCACCAGTGAAATGTGATAGCACTCTTATTAACATTGGCCACACTTGTGACAAAAGCAGAAAAAGTAATCTCCAGGACCCACACGCCTTGGCAAGCTGGCTCATTCTTTTAAAGCTTTTAAAGTCCCCTGTAGACCATGCTCAGTGGAAACAGCTGGTTTATTCAAGCCATTTCTCTGTGGAGATGAGCTGAGGCCTATTACTGCCCCTGCAAGCTAAAATCTCACCATCCACTCAAAACCCTGCAAAACTGACCAAACTTGAAGCTGTCATAAGGAAAAAAGTAAATGAGAGGAGACCGCCCTATAAAAATAAACCACAAAGAAGAGAAAGTGACCCTCAAGCCTGTTGTCCATCAAGCCAACCACCCCTGGGGGACAACTTATTACTAATTTATTCATCTGGTATTGGGGAGAACTGCAAACTAATTTATTAAAACAAAACAAGAGCCCCAGGTCACTGTGCTCTTGGATACATTAAACTTTCATGAGACCTTGCAGGCCCTTGTCTAGAGGAGGAAGGACTCCAGAGGAGCTGGAGCTGCCTGGGGAAGCAACAAAGCCATCTGGTAACAGCGTGAGGCCATCTGACCTTGGCCAACTGGCATGATGTAGCAACTCCACAGTTGTATTCGGACATCCATGTGTACGCTGTAGCAGGTGCACAGTCACCGTCACACTCAATCACGTGTGCACACGCAATAATCACAAACTTTAAGTTTATAAACATGTACCTTATCCCAGGGCTGTTTGTTACCCAAGTAATTTCTTTCATTGCTGATCTCTACAGAAAGACAAGTTCATGGGTCAATACCCGGGGTGGCGCAGAAAGCACCAACTTCCAGTCTCACTACCCAATACCAAGGAGCCATGGGCCAGTCACTCGTCCTTCCTGAGCATGGGTGTCCTGGCTCTAGATCTTCATAGATCATCTAGTGATGAAACCGTCTACCTGCCAGAGTGGACAGGGGAAGAGAAGGAGATGGAAACCAGGCTTAGGCCCTAAAAAGAAATGAACAGTTAAGCCAGTGTGCATGGCCTGGCGGCTTCCACCCATGTCACAGTCAGGTGAGGGCTGTCCTCCCATTAGCACTGTGGGACCCCAGCAGATTTCAATGTCACAGTCCTGTGGGGACTACTGTGCTCCTGTTTGGCTCTACAGGGCACCGGGAAGAGGGGACACAGAACAAGCCTGTATTACTCCTCATAGAGGTTTGGTATCTGCAGCCGTCTCAGCCAAGACTACGAATGAAATACGTTAGCTCGTGTTCTTTCCATTATTAACATCATCAATCCTGTCCCCCAATAGAAGATTCACTGAATAAACACTCTAGATTCTTTTAATTTTTCATGAAAACAAGAAATAATTATCTTCGAAGACTGTTTGCGATGGAAACAAAATGAAGGCAGGAATAACTTCTAGAAATCATCTCACGGTGACAACTCTACTTAATCACTGTCTCACCTCTTCTGTTCGTTTGTTTGTTCATCCACCAGAGCTGATGAAGCACCCAGCACTGTACATGGACCCACTGGGGCAAAGTGGTGTCAGTGTTAATCTGAATGCGGGCTTTGGTCTATCAACAGCCTTTTGCCTGGCCTTGCAAAGGGCATGAGGCCTTGTTGCTGACCAGAATACAGGCAGACCTTGTCATTAGACACAAAGGTTGAGGGGCCTCATCACATCTGGAGGAATGTTCCTGAGATGACCAGAAGATTATCAAAAAACTGTATACCACACTCACAGACTGTGAGACTGAGTGTTTTAAGGACTGTAGTCAGTCTTCAGACATTAAAATATACATAATCACATGGCTAAGTGTGTGGCTATGTGCAGGTGGCTAGTAGTAGGTGAGGACAGATCCTCTGCCCTGGGAAGGAATGGCCAGGCTTGTCCTCTGGAAAGACATGAGGCTTAAAGTGAGCAAGCTTTAAGAATGAAGGGAGGAGCAGAGAGGACCACATTCCAAAGGCTGTTGGGGAAGACTCCCAGTGGGGAGTTACCCTGGAGAAGCAGGAAAAGGGGGTGGGGCACAGACCTAGGCCCTGGAGCTTATCAGGAGGGAGGGGCAAGGTAAAGGATACTGAATAAACACTTTCAACCTGAACTGAAAATAGGCCTTCTAGTGGAGCTCCTGTGTCCTCCAGGTCTTTCTATCTCCCCCTTACAGGAAGAGGATTGCAGCCAGTCCTGGTGAGACCTGATAGGCTAGGGTCAGATAGTAGGGAGGAAGGACCTCCCCTATCAGTGGACTAGGGGAAGGGGCAGAGCGGGGAGAAGTGGGAGGGAGGGTGGGACCAGGAGGAGATGAGGGAGGGGCTACAGCCAGGATACAAAGTGAATAATACATTGTAATAAATAAATAATTATAATAATAATAATAAATTTTTAAAAAGGAAATGGGCCTTCAAGGAAGAAACTTACTCCCAGGAGAGGCTTCCACAGTTGGTGCCCCACAGTGCCAACTGAGCTGCAGACAAGATGTGTTTAGCTGAGCAAATATACAAAAGAAGTCTTTTGTCCTAAGAGAAAATATGGACAAGCCCTTTGCCCTCTGCTTTTATTTTTTTTTCTTAGTTTTCAACCTTCTGATGCTGGTATCTGTTGAATAACCAGCTGGTGCCTCGTGAATTTCCAAAGCTCTGAAGGGAGGAATGACCCCATTCTTCCACAAAACCCGGAAGAATAAAAACCACAGAAAACCTGCTTTGTGAGGCCAGGCTAGCCCTATGAACCTGCTTTGTGAGGCCAGGCTAACCCTATGAACCTGCTTTGTGAGGCCACACTAACCCTACACTAAAGTCAGAAAAGGGATTCCTCGAAGTAAGGATGGCAGGCGGCCTCTCATGACACAGATACAGAAATAGTCCAGAGAATGTTAGTAAACCCGAGACTGGAACACACAGGCAACAGAACCCTGCTAGAAATGAGGCTCATTGCAGAAGAATATCCAAAACCATCACACTGACTGTGTAAAACAGAAACGTCACACAGTCATTTCCAACAAATGCAAAAAATAATGTTTGATGAAAACCGGCACCTATTCATGATTAAAAACGTTCCCAAACTCAGAGACCTTCCTAAAAGTCATAAAATATGTACATAAAGCTGGCCTCAGACTCTCCCTTACAAGGAAATATTGAAGTATTCCTTCTGAGGTCAGAACAGGAATGTCTTAATTCATAATTATACTAGAGGCTTTAAATAGTACACTAAGAAAAGAAGATGAACTACAAGAAAAAAAAAGGTTACCCTCCCCTTCCAGATAAATGTTTTTACAAGATCTAAAAGAATTTCTAAAGTTAGAATAATTTTATTACTAAGTTAATTACACAGAAGGTCCAAGAATCAAAGAATTAGGAAATTATATTTAAGTAATGAGACAATCTTACTGTCATTTAAAAAAAAACATAAAATATTCCTAGACTAGTTTGGTAAAATACGTTCATTAAACACTTTTCAAAAAGCATTGCTAAGAAGAAAGAAAAGTAACCAAAATGTAAGGCAAGATATACAGGGTCAAAGCATTTCAATCACCAGGCATGTGTCAATTAACTCAAAGCTTGTACAGACATGCCCAGTACCAAGAATAGCTAGGATGGTCTAGAAGAAGGTAAAGTGGAGGAACTTAGTTCAGATATCCAGGCATGAAGAATCCATGGCTCTGCTGGTATATGTAAGTGCAGCGTAGACAGACCAATATACTCCCCTCATTAATCGACTCATTGTCCTGATAAAAATGGTTTTAGTGTGGCCCACAGTTTGAGACCACAGTCCAACACAGTGGAGAAGTCACAATGCCAGGAGCCTGACAGAGGAGGCAGCAATCATGTACATCCATGGTCAAGAAACAGAGATGAATGCTGCTTCTTGGTTCCCTTTTCCTTTTCACGCAGCCCAGGGAAGTCAATCTGATTAAGACACACACACACACACACACACACACACACACACACACACACAGGAGCCCCTACAGGCTTGCCCAGAGGGCCTGTCATTCTTCCAAGGGATTAGATCTTATCAGGCTGACAACTGATATTAGCCATCAAAGGAACAGAATCTGGGACCATAAACAGACCCTCCCCAATACCTTGGCACATCACGATAGAGGAACAAAGCCATGCAGTGGGGAAAGGATGGTCCCATCTTCAAATGGGGTGGAACCAGAGAGAGAACCCTATGGAATGATGGAGTCTTGATCCCTCCTTCATACTAGACTCAAAGTCGGTTCTGAGCCTCAATTTCAAAGCAAAACTATTAAAACTCACAGAGGAAAAATAGAGGAGAAAAAACCTGCAAGATTTTTGGATGAGAAAAGACTCCTCAAATAAGATGCTAAAGTGAAAAGTGTTAGTAAACTGATCTATATTTAAAAATTGATTTTCGAGGCTGAGGAGATTCGAGCAGCCAAGAGCATGTGGAGCTCTTGAACAAGAGCAGAGTTCGAGTCCCAGCACGAAGCTGGGGCGGTTCACAAAGGCCAGATGATACGATACCCTTTTCTGGCCTCCACAACAATGAACTCATGTGAGCAAACCCACACATATGCACATAATCCTAAAAGAATGATTAAAGAATAAAATACCAATTTTCATGTGATGATTTCATGAAGTGACTCTGAAGCGAAGTCACACTGAAGCACCAACCAAACACCTGTATCTTGAATGTGCACTCTTTAATTCCTAGCAGTTACTATCTCAGAATTATGACATGTTGCATGGGTGCTTTGAGACACTGCATATGAATAGCCATCCAGAGGAGGAAAAGAAGTCCGATATCACTGATTTTCAAGGAAATGTCAAGTGACCCACAGTGAGGTTTTACACAGGCAGACCGAAATGGCTGAACTTTATTTTTTTAAGTGGACACAGGCAATATCAAAGGTTGTGGGACACTAAGGAGTAGGCAGAACTGCCAGGCTACAGGAGAGCAGGCACCAAGACAACTAATTTATCAAACTCTTAAGAGCGTCTAGGAGAGCATCCATATGTGCTGCGGTTCCACACCAGAGAACACCAGGCTGAAAACAAACAAGCCAAAAGGTGCAAGTACTAAAGGGACCCTAGCGGCAATTCTTTTTTTTTTTTCATAACAGGCAAATACCTGAAAGAAAGCAACTGTTGTTAACAGCGGGATGGATGAGTGTAGTGTCTGGTGACACACAAAGGTACGGAACACCGTGAGGGTGAATGTAAGAGTCCCACAGGCATCAGGAGACCAGCCTGAAACTGCGATGCTGAACCACAAGGAAGCCAGGTGCAAAGTATTACACCCTGCTCTATTCCAACAAGACCCAAAAACAAGCAAAATTCAGCTTTGCAAATGCCAGCCCAGGTGGTGATTCTCTCGGGGATGCTGGCAGGGTAGGAGGTGACCAGGTTGCTTCCAGACCACAGCAGGTCATGTCCTGCATCCTAGGCATCCCAGAGATTCCAAGGACATGTGCACTGACTGCCTGCACTCTCAGAAGGTTGGCATTTTAATAAGCATCAGTAGAAATCTTTATAAAAACTTCAGGTTAAAAAACAAAACAAAATAACAGCCACACACACACACACAAACCCAAAACCCTGTCTATTGAAAGACTGTCTTGTGCTGGATAATGGCTGGTGGGAAGGGACCACACCCAGGGATTTCTTCAGGTGTGAAATTTTAAATGACAACAAATTCCTAGAACTTAGATTTCTCTTGGGCTCTGCTTGCTTTTTGAAATGTGAACAGATGCCCAGGGTAGCTCATGCTTTCAAGGGACTCTCAGAAGAGCCCAGAAGGTGAACTCTCCCTCCTTCAGACCCATTGTTATTCAAATCCAGAAGGCAACTGAGGGCTTTGGGGATAACCTGTAATGATTGGAAAGTATTTGAGGTCTTGAGGGTCAACAACTCCAAAAGAGGTAACCCTGGTCCTGGGATTTTTGATTGGTCCCCTCTGGTGTCTTGCAGGGGCTTTGTTGTGTCCTTGTAGGATAACTCCATTCTAACTCTGTTTACATATGTGTGTAGATGTATTTTAGGAAGCTTCTACAGTAGTAGGTTTGCACAGAACTTTTTTGAAAAGTCGTTAGTATTTTCCTTCCCAGTTTTCCTCCTCTATCCTACCCTCCCTCCCCCACTCCAATTTAAGGCTTCCTGTTTCATTATTCCCTTTTAGCCTTTATGCAAGTCTATTCTATATCTCTCCCTTGAAAGCCCCTCCCGATGCCCTCTTAGTAATTTCCTGAACTCTGTGAGTATTCCGAACAAAACACAAATATATGAAGATTCACAGAACATCCACAGAGGAGAAAGAACATGGGATGTTTGTGGTCTGGGTTATATCACTCTTAATTGTTGTATGAAATTCTTAAAGAACAGTGAGCAGAAATAAACATGCATGCATGTGTTTGTGTGTGTATGTGTGCGCGCGTGCATGCGCGCGCGCACACACACACACACACAAACCCTAGAAGGAGAGGGTTTGAAAGTTCTTGCTCTGAAGAGGTAGTAAATGTCTGAGGGCCTACATGCCCACTTGTCTCCACTAGGGTTTCTATTGCTATGATAAATACCAGGACTAAAAGCAACTGGGGAAGGAATAGGTCTAGTTTGTCTTACACTCACCACTGAGGGCAGTCAGGGCAGTAACTCAAGGCAGGAACCTAGAGGCAGGAACTAAAACAGAGATGATGGAGGAAGGGGAAGGCTGCTTACTGCCTTGCCCTCCATGGCTTGTTCATCTTTCTTAAACATCTCAGAACCAGCCCAGGGATGGCACCACCCTCAGTGGGCTGAACCCTCCCACATCAACCATTAATCAAGAAAGTGCCCCCAACTGGCTTATACACAAGCCAAATGGATAGAAGCATTTTCTTAACTGAGCTTTCTCTTCCCAGATAACTCTAGCTTGAGTCAAGTTGACAAAAACAATAACAAAAACACAAACAAAAACAACCAGGACAGCATTACACAATGTACAGGGATCAAAAACTCCCACAGGGGTTGGGAAGGTAGCTCAGTGGGCAAAGTGCTTACCTAGCATTCATGAAGCCCTGGGTTTAATCCCCAACTCTGTAGAAAACAGGCATGATTTTTACATGCCTATAATCCTAGCACTTGGGAGGTGAAGGCAGGAGGGTTTAAACTTCAAGGTCTTCCTGACCTATATATCAACGTTAAGACCAACCTGGGCCACACAAGACTCATCTCAAACAAAACAAAACTCATATGACACCTATAAGTAGGGACAGTTTATTTTTATGTTTGATGTATCAGTCTTGTTTATGTTTTTTATAAACATCTTTAGAGTTAATGTGAATGGCCTACTTTAGGGGAGGGGGAAGTCTTTATTGATATACTTGGTGTCTGGTAATCCTGAATAACACTGTGAGCTAAGTGAGCTTGAGATGAACAGAGTCAGAGAACCCTATTAAATGCAACATGTATTTGCTTCCAGAATTTAATCAAATCATGCGCCGGACTGTCAATAGTCTGAAAATACAAGTCAACCAGAAAATGGCCCAAAAGAAATGAAACCTTAAGCATGAAAAAAAAACTATATTTACTGGCTTCTCTAAGTGCAGGGAGCTCCAGCACGAGGCAACAAGTTCATCTTGTCCTCAGGGCACTCACTGACTGATAGAACAAAGACGCAAGAAGAGTCATCAGAAGCTCCAGGGAAGGTGAGGGGTTCCCCTCAGAGGGGGTAGGGTGAGGAAGAACACTGTGAGGCGCAGCCCCGGGCCCAAGAGGCACTATAACTGCAGGGTGGTGCTGCTAGCAGATCCTGTGTTCCCAGGCGCAGGCTCACACTGAAGGGAGCTGGGTGACTGAGGTCAGGAGAGGAGGCAACAGGAGCTAATGGGGAATCACGTCACGAGTTTCCCAGCAGCACAAGTAACATCAGAATTAGGTATTTAGGGAGAATCACAGCACAGATTCTCACACTGACAATGGAGTCAATTCCAGGGCAGGCCAAGAAAATTTGGGGGGGGGGGAAAATACAAGTGTCTCTGAGTCGAGATGAGCATTTGAAGCTCAAAGGCCAGAGAAGTGATCTGGAACAAAAGAGTCTTCAGCCTTCTGCAGCTCTCATCCCAGATCCCTGGCAAAGGCAGGGTCTTGGAGATCTCCTGCCTGACTTGTGTCCAGAACTGTGGCTGGTTTGATCCTGGGCAGGCCTCAGCAGGTGACTGCAGCTGCCGTGAGATAGTGTGCCAGGTGGTCATACCGCATCTCACATTCGCGTACTAAATGTACTGCAGTCTCTAGAATTTAAAAAAAAAAGACTATACCTGAAAGGGAAGACTATAACCTTATAAAACAAACAGGAAAATAATCACAACAACGACAGAGGTGAAGTCCTGCAGCTACGACGAGCTACTTAAAACCAACAAGGAAAATGAGAGCTCCCTCCCTTTGAAAAATGTACAAAGTTTTCAAAAGAAAAAAAAAAAACAGAACAAACAGCAAATAATTGGGGAGGGAAGCCTGCCCCAGGGGCTGGAAGGAAGCATATGAAAGGATGACTTTCCGTTTTTGCCAACCTAGTGATTGATTTAAAAAAAAAATATTAACTCACCACGTTTGAGGGATTTGGAAAGAGGAGCCCACAGCACATATGGGAACACTGGCTGACACCTGCTTCCCAGAAAGAGCCGGCAAAGCCTGTCCGCAGTTTTGGAGGAGTCTGCAGTCTGTGCTTACACCTCTACTAATGAATCAGAGGCACAGATGGATTATCCCTCTGAGGTTTCTGACATGTGTGTATATGTGGGTGTGTGCATGCCTGTGCCGGTACTCAATCATATGTGGTACTCAATCATATGTGAGTACTTGTCCACGTGGAGGCCAGAGATCAACCTCAGATATCATTCCTCAGGAGCCATATACCTGTTTTTGTGTGATAAGGTCTCTCATTGGCCTAGATCTCAGCAAATAGTAAGTAAGCTGAGCTGTCTGACCAGCAAGTGCCAGGTATCTGTCTGCCTCTGCCTTCTCATCACTGGGGTGAACGTATCTACTTGAAGTATATACATACACACACACAAACACACACACTCTGGCCCTGGAATTGGACTCAACTCTTCATGCTTGCGAGGCAAATACTCGAACCAATCGAGCCATCTCCCTGAACAAAGCTTTTATGAAGACAATGTAAACAGTTCGGCAGTAAGCAGGGTGTTTACATTGTTCTTGAAGACGGGACACAATTTTAAGCATCCAGCAAAAAAAAAAAAAAAAAAAAATCAGTTATTTCAACAGTGTCACAATATGGAAGAGTTCTTCCAGCATGGTGTTTGATTTAAAGTCAGGGCCATGTGTTGGTTTATGATATCAATAGAATAAAGTGCCTGTGTGCTTCTGCATTAAGAAGGATGAGCAGGACGCCTGCAAATATTTGCAGTGACAACTCTCAGTGTTACAATTCCAGGGACTTTCACTTTATTTATGAACATTAAATGATGAGCATATGCCACTCAGAGCCAGAAAAGGGGGGGGACACGCCCCATGACTACCTCCACCACAGTGAGCCTCGAGTGTGGATGGCGCTGAGAGGTGGGAAAGAACTTTGAAACAAAGGGTGCCTGTAAGTGCAAAGACAGTGAGACCAAGAGATAAGAAAACCACAGGAAGAGAAAGGTGGAAGAAAGCATGCTGCACGGTTGTGTAGGCATGGGCTGCTCCCCCGGAGAGCTATGGTGCTGGCCTAAAGGTTTACCAGGATGAGGAAGATGTGGGTGGGTCTTGGAAAGTCCGGGATGGGGCTGATTATTAGCCTGGCAGCAGAGAAGGCTACTGATGCAGACCTTAAGCAGAATCTTACAAGAACTGGAGCCCGTGAAGAATTAGAAAGTGTGTACCTACTTAAAGGCCAGGGTCAGTGACCCCAAGGCTGGGGCTTCTATTCTGTGGATTCAGCGGACTTCAACTCTCAATTGTTCCTGCTTTTGGATCCCAAAGAAGAAGCCACGATCCCAGATTTTGGGTGCAGTAGCCGCACAAGGAGACTGGCTGTTAACACCTGATGTCCCACAGCTCCATCTGCCCACATCCACCTAGACCCCACGAGTGTTCTGGATGTTGATCATGTTGCAAGAATGAGATGGATAAATAAGGACATGTCTATTATGTCTATTCTTGTTTGCAAGGCCCAAATAAATCAGCCTCTTGGCTTGTTAAAAAGAAAAAAAAAACATCAAGAACTGTAGGCGTGAACCAGCAAGGATTTCAAAAAGTATTTTCAAAACCAATTTGTAAAAGCAGAGATAAGAAAAAAAAATCTCAAAGCCAGGAACACCTGGGTACCAGCACCAACATTACCATTGACAACACCCAACTTGAGACAAGGTTTGTCTCCTGCCAGACAGAGAAAAAGGGGAGCAGCAGGGCCCTCGAAGGGAGAGATGAGACAATACAGGAGAAAGGCCCATGCGGTGACAAGAATGTTATGAGTCACATTTCTGAGGAGCAAATGGATGGATGTCTGCACACACTCAGGAGTGCAGTTAGACCTCAACTTGCAGAATGGGAATGGCAGTCACCCTCAAGGAAACAGTTTTGGGCCAGTGAGATGGCTCATTGGGTAAAGGTCCTGGTTGTCAGGCCTGGCGATATGAGCTTAATCCCCAGGACCCACATGGTGGAGAGAGAGTAGAGACACTCACAGTTGTCCTCTGAGAACAACATGAGCATTGCGGGAGGTGAGCAACCCCTCAAGCCACACAAAATAAATAAATGTTTGGAGACAGAAAGAAAGCAAACAATGTCCCAGGCAGGCAGCCACCCTCACCTCAGCCCATGGCCCTTTGGTTGCTGCATGGAGCTTATACATAGGTAGCTTCCAAGCACAGAAAACCTAAGAGCCTAACATCCCCAATCACAGCAAACTTGCAAGCCAAGCCACCCTTAAGGTGGGGATGAGCAATAGTTCTCTTTACTCACCACCTGACTGATGTGTGCAAGACAACTCCTATGCAGATGCCAGGGCCCAGAAATGAAGGAGACCCCCGAAATTCAAGGGTTTGCACTGTTGCAAAAAGCCCCTGGCCCCTCAGCATCCCTGGGCAAAGCAAAACCTTTGTGCCCTGTGCCCTGTGCCTGGGTGATGGCCCAGTGGTGAAAGTGCTTTGCAAGCATGAGGACCTGAGTTCAATCCCCAGAAGCCAAGTTTTACAAACAGGTAGGAATGGTAATGTGCACTGATGAGCACAGCACTTAGGAGGCGGTGCTGGGTGGATTCTTAGGGTTTGCTGTTCAGCCAGCCTCACCTACTTGGTGTGACAGTGAGACACTAAGACCAAAAAGCTCTGCCTTGGACACATGAAGGGAAGATTAGGAGCAGGATGGAGGAGGCCCAGTATAAAGACTGGGTTTTCCCAAAGAGGTCAATGAGGTCAAGATGACCCCATTTTGTTGCTGTCATTGTTTTGAAGTGTGAGGGATGGGATCCAGAACCAAGCATGCACTAGGTGAGTGCTCTGTCTCAGACCTACAAAGGTTCGATCACAGATCCTATGTGACATTGTTTTGATTCAAATGTTGCTCAGCTGATTACGTGAAAATGTGGCTATGGAACTGAAGCTCACTGACCCAGGCTCTACCACAAGTTAACTTGCCAACTTGAAATTCCTGCCTGGGGCAGCAGAGAGGAGGACACTGTCTGCTGTCTGAGACACTGGCCCATATCAACCCCAATCCAAGGGCCTCTATCCCCCAGCAAGGCTGGAAACCCGTTTGCCTTTTCTTTGTCTCAAAGCCTAGGCCTGAGACTGGTACCCAAGGTCTTCTCCCACCATCAGGCAGACTAACCTGTTTGAGTAGTCCTTTCCTCTGGGCTTACAGAAGGGCAAGGGGCCATTGACACTCCACAGTAGACAGGGAAAGATCCAAGGAGCAGAGCTACCTTGAGCAGGTCTCCTCCTGGGACCTGCTGCGGCCTTCTGGACACAACCCAGAGACCATCTGCCCCTCTCATCATTTGCTATGTGTGGCCCAGCAGCCAGCTCTCTGCACTCAGAGAGCTCTAAGGAAGCAACTGGGAAGCCCTGTTAAATTCTGAGAGAGCATTTATGTTAAATGCTAAGTAAGAGGAAATGATCAAACGCAAATGCTAGGAGTGTATTTAAGTCAAGTTTTCCAAAGCAGATGAGCTCAAATCAGTGTTTTTCCCCTAACTAGTTAGCAATGATCACCCAGATAATTTAAAAGGGAATGAGAATCCCATCTACAATAAAGAATGCAAAATATTATACAAATGTGCGATAACTTGTTAATGTCTCAGGAGGAAACAATGAAATTTAAGAGTGGAATTATATTGGTCAAAGAAACCTGTTCTCAGATAATAGACAGACATTCCTTCTCTTGGCTGATGCAAGAGTCATTTAAAATGTATATTATTCAATTTTAACTGTATAATACAACATAAAGTATAATATTCTTGCAGAATTTACATGAGAGAATGATTCCCATATGAAGCTATTTAAAATGTTAGTATGTACAATTACATACTTGCGCACAGGTGTGTGTGGGCCAGAGGTCAACCTTGGATGTCCTTAACCAGGAGACATCCATCTTGCATTTTGAAACAGTGTCCCTCACTAGTACCTGGCTCTCTAGCCAGCAAGCCCCAGGCACCTGCCTGTCTCCATCTCCCCAGGACTGAATTATAAATGTGCCCCATCACACCTGTGTTTCTCCAACAGAGCCATCTCCCCAGCCCCTAGACTTTAGTTATTACAACACTTAACAGAAAAGCAAAGAAGACCCAGCTAAAGAAAGAAAATGAAAAGCCCAGAAAGGGTTTGGAGGAGCAGGCAGGTGACAATACTCACAATTCACTCAATAGCAATAAGCAGGTGATTCCTAGAATACAGCTGGTGGCTGGTCTCACAGAGTCAGATGTGGCCAGGTCTCTTGAAATGAATAGACACAGTGAGAATGGGTATGCAGTCACCAACCTGAGAAGCCTCAGCATGGTTAGGACTGCCAGGAGCCAATCCCTCACCCTGCAGAGTGAGGACACTGGGTGGGAGCTCTCTGGACGAAGGGAGTGGATAATAGGAAGGAGTGACACAGGTCACATGTCACATGGAAAAACATAGAAAAGGCCCTAGAAGTCATTCTTCAGACTAAAGTGGTCTCCCATGCGTTGAAGTATACCCAGCTAAAGATAATTGTGCAATCAGTTACTAGACCACAGAATGGAACCTTTCAATACATAAGTGATGAAAATGTGCCCAATGAAAACCCACTAATGAGAGTCATCCTGACTGTTTTTTAAGTTTCTGAAGCTGCATACAGTGGTGCACACCTGTAATCCCAGCACTCAAGGGGGTAGAGGTGGGCAGCTCTCTGTGAGTTCGAGGCCAGTGTGATCTACAAAGCGAGTCCAGGACAGCCAAGGATTCACAGAGAAGCCTTGTCTTGAAACAAACAAACAAAACAACTTCTGAGCATGAAAACACACATGTCAAAATAATGCTGAGAAACAGGGGAAATTGGGGTGAGAGTGACCCCAATGCTGCTTCCTGTGGGGGCATCAAAAAAATAAAAAAGCTTTCACTCACTGAGCTGATAAGATCCAAGATCCAAGTTGGTACATTGTCTCTGGAAAGTTCTTCGATAAACATAGATAAAAACATTAAGAATGTTCCAGGACCTCAAGCCAAGAATCTCAACCACTACAAATTTATTATAAGGAAAGGGATTAAGGTGTTTAGAAAATTTCCATGTTAAAGGTCTTTCCAGTAAAACTTTTCATGCAGTGACTATACTGATGTTCAGAAAACCACGTGTTTCCATCTGGCATATCCTTAGATGTCAGGAATTACTAAGTGGTCAGGTGGAAGGGAGTTTTCAAGGGAGGCGAGATAGAACATAGCGGCATAAAGGACTAAAGGGAATCATGGAACAGGAAGCGTTAAACTGGAGCGGGAATAGGAGAGCAGGGCAGATGAGGGAATGCGGGGAAGGATAACGTTAAAGAGATGACAGGGCCATACGGAGACCTACTACAACCGAGACTGCCATATGGAGGAGAGGACTCCCTATGATGGGGGTGCAATACCCCAACTCAACACCTCAGGCTAGCAAAAACAAACAAACAACAACAACAAAAAGAAACCCACCGTAGCACTAAGAATGGATTATGTCTTTTTGAGTTGTTGGTCAATGAGCTCACAGAGACCTCCCCAACTCCAAGCATTTCAAGCTATTTGTCAATTCTCTTGGCCAGCCTCCAGAAGCTGAGGATAAGACCCCATTGCTGAAGACACCACATACTTGAGTCATGGCGTACGGAACTATCAGGCTGGTACTGACCTGGAAGCTTCAGCAATGCTGGAGAGCTTTAGCCAGGCAGGAAGATGCAACCCCCCCGGCTGGAGGGGAAGATTGATCACAGTCTCACCCAGCTGAGAAGGCCGTGAGCTACAGCAATGACAAGCCTGACAAGACATGCACATTGGTGCCGTAGTGGTATCAGTGCTCCTAGAATAGATAACCACTTCCAAATTGGATCTAAGTCCTACTCCATGGGAGGAAACCCATCCATACCTGGCACCTTCTTAAAGAAGCAAAGAGCCTGTGGCTAGATAACTCCCAAGGCTTAGGAGAGAACCTGGTACTGTTATTTCACTAAATGAACATAGCAATAAAAGGAGTCCTAATGACATATTGTTATACTCATAGATCATAGCATCTCTCAGACTTCATCAGAGAAGCTTCTTCTTGCAGTAGACACCAATTAGCACAGAGATTGTCAACTGGTCAGTGAGCAGAGTTTAAGAAAATGTAGACTGCTCAGCCCTAGATAGTGTGTACATATCACACTCGTGGATATTTGGAAAAGATAATAGGAGCCAGAGGTGATATACGACATCAAGGAATCAGTGTTTACAAGACACAACAGAGAAGCTGCACGTGTGAACACACAGTGATCGTGACAGCATGTGCAAGCTCAAGCCAGACAGGCCCGTACAGAAGAGCAAAAGACTGCCATGGAATCCCTCCAGTAGCTGAGGAACCACTGGATAGCGACCGGGAAAGAGAGAGGCAGCACCAGTTTCCTTTACTGATGTGACTCCTGGTAGGCAGACCACATGTCAGGACAGGCCCCACTCCCAAGACTATTTGTGCAACACAAGACTCTTGTTTCCATTGGGTGAAATAAACAAGAAAAAAAAAAAAACCTCAACGTTTTGTGGGAGGAGAGAGGAGAGTGGTTATGGGAGGAGGTGGGGAAGGGACTAAATGTGTTCGAAGTATACTGTATGAAATCTCACAGAATAAAACTACTATTTAAAAAAATGAGACCATAGTTTTAAAGAAAATGTCAATATTTTACTTGTTTTGCGTGTATGTGTGTATTAATGTGCATGGGAATGTATCTGTACATGTGGGGACATGTACATGTGTATGATCATGCATGAAGAAGCCAGAGGTCAAGGTCAAGTGTCTTTCTCAACCCCTCTCTGCGTTGGAACTTCGCAGCTCAGGAGGCTGGCTGACCAGTGAGTGCGGAGGAGCCTCCCAACTCGCTGAGTGTACAGGGACACGTGCCTCTGCAGCTGGCCTTTTCACGAAAGTTCTGGGTAATCAGCCTCAGACACTAGTATTTGTATAACAAGTACTTTACAGACTGAGGCATCTCCCAACACTCAGAGACAACTAAGTGGGAGAACTGCTGGTGTGAAATGAAGAGAACATAAAAAAACAAACAGAACTATCAATCTTTTCAATCTGTGACACACACATACACAAATTTCACTCACTTGATAAACGGAGGGCAAACCCTTGCCAGGGGCACACACTGTCCATAGAGCAAAACACACAGGCCACTGCCTGCGTGCAGCTTCTAGTCTGGCGAGACCAGACGGGCATGCAAGGCACCCCTCGAGGAAGGAGACACTCTCTGAAGTGTTAACGATATTTAGAGCAACTGTGGATAAAAATGATTTTCTTCCTTGCACTTACTGAAAATATTTCCATCATACACATGGCTTATTTGCATAATTGGAAGTGAGACTTTGGTTAAGAATCTCAACACTTCCTACCTAGAGCCCAGTTGTCCCTCCACCATCACCGACAAGGACCCCACCAACATGCCCAAGCCGGAGCTACTCTATTCTGGGCTGGCTGTGCTGCGTTTGCGCCTGAGTGCCCCCAAAATAACTCCCTTTGTTAAAAGCAAGAATGGGCGAGGAGAAGGAAAGTGAGACAATGACACGCAGACTCTATTTGAAAAATCCACATGACCTTTTGAAAGGCTTAGGCTTAAAATAAACACATGACTCAGGGGCAGGTGATCTCAGGGACCTGGTGTCCTCGTGAAAATACCTTCAGACTGTCCCTCACTGCAGATCAGTCTCCACACCACAGAAGAGGCTGTGTATGCTCGAAAAGACTGAGGAGAACAGGGAACTTGTGTCAGTCAATTTTAAGATCCACTTAAAACTAACAGGTTTTGTGGGGCCTGTCTACACTGAGGCGTGCAGCACAGCAGGGTGCATACAAACACAACCGTGGCTCGTGCGCTGGAGTGAGGAGGAACACTCAAATGCAGTCTCCTTGGACATGAGTCCTGCAATATGGGTGTTGGGAACAGTCCTTCATTTCCACAGGGGGAGCCATTTGGGCCAGCCACCAATGAGTGTACAGAAACCACAGCATCCTGAGACGGTGCTCACACCCATGGATGTGCCGGGTCTCTGTTGGGATGAATGCATGTAGTGAGCATGGATGTGCAGTCACTAACTTGAAGAGCTTAAGAATGGCCAGGCAAAGATCCATGCTACAAAATGAGACCAGGCTGGAGCTTCCAGCACAGCGAGAAGTGTTAGCAAGGGAGAGCTGATGTAAGCCCACATGTTGTGTGGAAGGCAAACGGGAACCTGGGATAGGAGGAAGACCACGGTGAACTCGGAGACATAGAAATGACACAAGGGCAGGGGGTATCGAGGATGAAACCCAACCTCCCTGAAAACGAAAAAGGCCTGAACCCTGAAACTGCAAGGAGCCAAGATGGCTTTCCATGGGTTGATGAAGAAGCAAACTGCACATCCAGACAATGGAGTATTAGTCAGTCATGAAAAGAAATGAGCATGGAACTACCAAAAGATAGGGAAGAGCCTGAACAGCACACCGCTCCTAAAATGGCAATCTGAAAAGCCTGCAGGACTTGGACTGTGGGACTTCATGTAAATGGCGAAGCAATGGCAATGTGGTGATGGGAGAGGGGATAAACATGGCGAGCCTAGAGGCTTCTGGGTTTGCAAGTGCTGTTGCAGCACTACAAAATAGTCAAAATCAAAGTCCATACAGCGTGCAACATTCACAGCGAGCCCTTCAGGCAGCCATGTGTCAATTTGGCTCCTCAGCTGACACAGTTGGGCCACAAAACTCAAGACGTTAGTGACAGGGGCAGCTGGAAGGAAGGAGAAGCTACACACAAGTTCTTACTTTCTTCACAATTTTTGTATAAATTGAAAACTGCTTCTAAAAACAGAATCTGGGTGGGGTTTTTTGTTTGTTTGTTTGTTTTTTAAGGTTTGTGCAATGCATCTATTCCTGTCTCACTAGTTTCCATATTTCTGAAGTTTGTCTGGCAAAGCCTCAGAGTCACAGCATCCCCAGGGCCTGGTCTACAGGTGTTCCCTAGCAGGAGGTCCTAGTCAAAAAGATGGATCAGTCAGGTAGTGACACAGTGTCTCTTTGATAGGAGTCTGGCTCCCTGCTTCCGCTAAAAGACTCCATCTCTCTGAACCTGTCTTCTCATCTGGGAAACACATGTGAAAACACTGATGCCCAAACTTGCTGGGATATTTTGCGGCGTGAGAGGGGCCCAGCCTGCTGCCAGCACGCACAGTAGCAGCTAAACTCATCATAATTTACACACGTTTGTTACAGGCGAAGTTCTCCCACATCTGGCCTGATAACATATGTTATAAAAAGAATATAGAGAAGTGAGCACCCACAAAAGCACAGAGCCCAGGAAAAAGAATGGCTTGTGATGTCACCCAGCATAACCTTTCTATTCCACCCCAACTCCTGACTGGGAATATGAGCTTGAATTTAAACCAAGAAGGGATTCTGTCTTCAAATCCTTTAGAGTGTCTAATGCCCAAGAGAGAGGGGGTTGAGCAACGTGCCCTGGTAATGTGTGATTGCAAGTGGCTGTGACACTACTGCCACCAATTTTTGTCATATTTTACCCACCTTAATGTGGGCAGATCACTTGGCCCAGCAGTTGCAATTATCACAATACATCTTATAAATAAACTGGGTCCTGAAATCAAAGACACATGGGAAACATAGACACAAAGACATTCACTAAGGGTATCAAAATATGTTGGTCAATGGCAACAGTGTCCACCAACAGATACTAGACAAGAACACTTTCCTACATGTCTCCAGAGAGACATACAGGCAGCAGGTGAAGAAGAATGAGAGAATGGAGAGTGCTAGCCTGGAATGACCACAAAGAAATGTTGGAAAGTGAAACAAGGCACAGGGGCTGGGGAGACGGCCCAGTGAGTAACAGTATTTACTGGGAAACCATGAGGGCCTGAGCCTGGATCCTCAGCACCCCTGTAAGAATCTAGGCTTGGTCTCACCCATGAGCCTTCGAACCCAGGACTTCGGGGAAACAGACAAAAGATCTCTGGGATTTGATGGACACGAGCCTAGCTTCGTGTTCAATGAGAGATAAGGCAAAGAGTGACACTCGACACTATACTTCCATATTGCACAGGTTTGCACATTCACACACATGAACATATACCACACACACACAAAAAGAAAAGGTCCAACAGAGCAAACATAGGCTGCCATCACTAAAGAATAGATACACACAGGCACAAAGGATGAGTGACTTGGATATATCTCCAAGGAACACAAAGAAGAAAAGGAAGAGTGGCTTCAGGGAAGGAAAACTGCTCTACCAGAAAATAAGCTCACTGTGCAAACTACACACTGTCTAACAAAGGTGATGGAAACAGAACCCATAAGAACACTATGGATATTTTCACGATGCTTGGCTTTTCTGGCACAAACACGTGCTGTCCACTGTAATACTTTCATAATAAACACAAGGAAGGGAGGGAAAGTGGTTTTTGTTGCATCACAAGCGCTGAATGGAAACAGTTGTTGCCATTAAGAACCAATGACTTGTGGTCACAATCAACTTTCTGGGGCATGTGGCTCCCTGTAGCTCTGGGGAGTCACATTGGTCCCAGTCAGTATTGACAAGTTAAAGAAGTGCTTGGGTCCCCATACAGACTATACCCTTAACTCTGGGCTTTGAGGGCAGAGAAAGACCAGAGTCAGCAGACTCTGTCACCTGACCTTTCTGTGAGTGGGTTCTGTGGACCACAGAAAGAGTTAAAAGCACAGAGATCCAGGGACCAGTACATGGACACATGTGGCAGGTGTCTGCAGAGAGCTTCTCCATGGAGAATGGAGCATTATTTTTAATGTGACTTAAACTAGATCTTGACTTTAAAAGAGAAATCCTAAGAAAGATGGCTTCTCTGTTCCCTCCTAAGTAAAACTACACAACCGTATCTCTAACTGCTCTGAATAAGTATTAAATTGAGACATATAGTGCAGCAAATACATAAAGTGGGAGCTGTGAAGGCCCTCGTGTAGTGGGTGCTTGTGTGTGCACTTCCTCACACATGAAGAGGTGGCGGAGGCTGCAGAGTAAGCAGGACCTGGAGAAAGAGAGGGGCCATTCATGTCCAGGCCATTCAGGACATGGAGCCATAGAAAGGCAGTGGGCATTGAAGATGAAACCTAACTTGCCTGAAAACATCAAAGGCCCGCACCCCAAAACTGCAAGAACTTGCTGGCTTTCCATGGGTTGATGAAGAAACAAAGCGTACATCCAGACAATGGAGTATTAGTCAGCCATGAAAAAAAAAAGTCTGAAAGGACATCACTCATAAAATGACAATCTGAAAAGCCTGCATCGGTGCAGAACTGGGACTTTGGGACGTCCCAGAGTGAACAGTGTCCGAGAAAGCAGTGGTTCTCATTCTGTGGGTCACAATGCCTTTGAGGATTGCATATCATACATCCTGCTTATCAGATGCTTACATTATGATTCATAATAGTAGCAAAATCACAGTTATGAAATAGCAAAAAAAAGGGGGGGTAGAGGTTACCACAGCGTGAGGAACTGTTTGAAGGGTCACAGCCTCAGGAAGGTTGAGAGTCACTGTGATAAAGGCAGATGCTCTGGACACATCTAACACAGACTGGCGCCATGCCTGGCTCAAGCCTTTCTGAAGCTCTGACTGCAACTCTCTCCTTCCCCACCTCTCTCTCCAGGCCCCTTCTCACCACACAGATACAACATGAAAACTACTACTATTTGTTGGGGGTTTTAGGCTCACAAATCACACCACCTCACATTTGTCCCTTTTCCATGAGAATTTAGTTCACTGTTCTTCTCTGCCATTAGGGGTCTGTGGCAAGAATGTAGCACATTAGTGCTACGGGCCTTAAGTCCTGTTCTCTGATGGTCATTTGGGGGGGGAGCTATGTTTTCATTTCTGCTTGCCATGCCATGTGAATGCTTATTAAAAACACAGGTATCCCCTTGCCCAGCTGCAACCTTGATGAATACTGACTGCCAGGGCTTCTGCCAGAGGCTGGCACCCCATGGGGACACATGAAAGCTGAGTCCCTATAACGCACATTTTGTAGGGTTTTTTTTTTTTTGTTTTTTTTTTTGTTTTGGCCAAGTCAGTGGGTGGGAACTGCTCTGCTTCTTCTTTATTGGCGGTATTCCTCCTAAACTCCTCCCATTTGTTGAGGTGACAAGCCTCACAGGGGAGTAGCAATAGCTGCTACCTGGAGCTGGGGGAGGGGGACTGGGGACTCACCAATGCTCCATGGCTAGGAAAGTGTGGGACAGGTCAGAGCGAAGCCTTCTGCTACTGCCAGGTCCCTGTAGTGAGCAGGACAACAGAGTGGGTATAAGCATCCTTTCCCGCTTCTTGTTTCATATGTCCTGTGAAGCCTCTGAACTCAGGCCTCTAGAAGCAATCAACAGAATAGGCTGGGATCCCACACCCTGCAGACAGAGTATAGAAGGCCTCCCTGGGTGCACACCCCCCATGTTCTATGGCAGACCCTGGGAATGGTTGTAGGGCTCCTGACCAAACCTGGGGAGTTGACTGTGGCCCCCTATGCCTTAGTTTCATGACCTGTGACATGGGCTGCAAGATCCAACTTGCACCGTGGATTCCAGGCGGCAGTCACATCCATTCACTTCTTACCTCATCTTCTGACTCCCCCGGGCCCAGCCTCCTCAGAAGAAGCCCCGGAGTGTCTGCTAGAGCCAAACAGTCTCAATGTTCTGAGGAAGCTGACTTCAAACTCTCCCTAAATCACACATGGGTGAAATCAGTCTGAAGCACTCCAGTGCTGTCCAGGCCTTCCACAAACACCATTGGCTCAGCTTTCCTCAGACAACTGCCCCAGAGGCCCAGTGGGACTGAGCCATGGTGGGGGCTGCTCCTTAGTATTCCTTAAGTCACCCTGCACCTTCTCAGTGACACTGGCTGGCATACAAATGTCCAGTGTGTGAATGAGCTGATTCTGCTGTGCTGTGAGAAGCATCTCAAGGAGATGGGGGTTGGAGGGAGCCGAGGTAGACTCCACACTTGCTCAGCCCCTTGAAGGAAGGAACAGAGTTTCCATGAGTTAGGTCAAGACGCCTCTACCTGTCTCTGGTCTCCACAGTGGCCTCCCTCTCCATGGACTCTGGAGGGCCTGGTAGACACTGGTTGGGGCTGAGCGAGGCTGAGGTGAGACTCAGAGGTGGTTCTATTGGTCTGTTTCCATCATTTATTTATTCATTAAAATTAATTTGTGTGTGTGTGTGTGTGTGTGTGTGTGTGTACAGCTGTTGCACATGCCTTATGGAAGTCAGAGGATGGCCTTGGGTGTCAGTCCTTGCCTTACACCTTGTTTGAGTCAGATCTTTCATGTTGTTCACACCTGTGTGCCAGGCTGGCTTGAGTGTGATTCTCCCTTTTGTCCTCCTCTTTCCCAGTAAGGCTATGCAGAGGTTACAGAAGTGTGACCTGCCGTGTATGGCTCTTTACATGGGCTCTGGGGACCCAAACTCAGGTCTTCAGGTTTGCACAGCAAGCATCCCCAGGCCCATGTGCACCGTGTATCAGCAGTCCCTGCGGTGCTCAGCTTGGTCTGCATTTTACTTTGTGGTAGCCACAGAGCATGGAAGCACGGCTGCTTACTGACGGACAACCCAGGGTGGCGACTGCTCTCCTCCCCAGTAGGGTAAGTGGAGAAAGGAAACAGCTAATGCAGACAGAGCAGACTTCTGGATGACAGAGTACCAACAGCCTTCACCTCTGAGTGGTGGGATAAAGATGATGCTTTTTCTTGTGCGTGTTTTCACTGTGAGGGAAGTTTTGAAGAGCAAGTGAGTATGCGCATAGAGAGCAGCAGCAGCTCAGAGACCTTACAGTCAACACCATGCCGTGTGGAGGAGGTTACTTTAGTCATCTCCAGAATGACCAGAATACCTGACAGAAATGACTCAAGGAAGAAAGGATTTATTTTGGTTCCTGGTTTCAGAGGTTCTCAGTCTACCATGTTGGGAGAGGCAGGGCACCATGCACAGCAGGTTCCTGCTGCAAAGCAACCAATGTCATTCAGGCCCAGGAACATGCAAAGTGACCAGTATCAGGGCCAAGCTATAGCCTCGGAGGTTTGCCCTTGGTGACCTACTTCCACCACCCAGGTCCCACCATTTAATGGTCCCATAATCTTCCTGGACAGTGCCACCAGGTGGGGAATAAGTATTGAAAACATGAAGCAACATGGGAAGTTTCCAATTCATACCATTAACATCCCAGCCTGACCCTCAAAGTCTCATGGCCATGTGTTGACTCCAAGTTCAAGAGTTGGCAGACTCCTAGGAGTTCCAACACTGTAAGTCCAGTCTTTCCTAAGATCCAAAGCAAACTCTTGGTTGTGAGTCCTCACAAAACCAAAAGCAACTTCCGTACTCTCTCAATATAATGGCACAGGGTAAGCATTCCCAATCAAAAAGGAGGAACAGTGAGATAGACAAAACCCAGAAAGGAAAATATTAAAACTCCATGTCCAGTTTCCAGAGCACATGATGTCATGATGTAAGCACCAAGGAGATCAAGCCATCCCACCTGCATGCCCTGTACCCACAGCCCCATCTGCATGTTCTGTGCCCACAGCTCCACCTGCATGCCCTGAACAGTCTCTCTAATTTGCTGATTCTACTTACTGCCTATAGTCTTCTCTGCCAATGACCCCTGTTCCTGGCATCTCCATCATTCTGGGGTCTCTAGTACAAGGTAGGTTTCACTGTCCAAGCTTCATGCTTAGCATTATTGGAGGATTCCCAGAGGGAATCTGACCCTGCCACATACTGCCTGGCTTACAGGTTTTTGAAAAAAAAAACACCAAAAAATAAAACCTTAGCGCAAGCCCCCATGATCCTGTACTTCCTGTATCCTGCAATACTAGCACCACACAGATGATGCCAAGATTGACCAACAACTCAAGGAGTAGTAGGGCCCTTTGAAGCACAGCTGCTGTAGCTTCTGGGAGACTTCATGGTAAACAGAGCCTCTGTTGGTCTCTCTATTTAAAGGGAAGAATTCCAACAGTTTTCCCCTTATATACATTGGAATTCTCCATGGGTGGGATCTCCCTTTCAGGCACATTCCCTATATCCCTATCTTCAAAGCATGGATCTTTAACCCACCCAAGCATGTTGTCTTCAATTTTAAGCAAGCCCTGCCTGCTCAGACTGCAGTTTTCCAGATCATTCCAACCCTCACTATACACCTGGCTAAAGGCAGCGAGCTACAATCGTGCCACAGCCTAAATTTTATGCTACCTTGATATTTCTCCACTGACTAAATTAGTCCATGACTTTTATATCCAGCCTCCCTCAAGTGCTCAGGATATAAGTGTAGCATAGATGAATTCTTTGCCAAAAAGTAACACAAATGGCCTCTAGTCAAATTTTCAACAGTTCCTGTTTCCACTTGAAACTCAATGGTTTTCCTCATTCACACGAGAACCAGCCATCATATAGCACTTGCAGCCTATATCACTAAACTCTTCCCAGACCCTCGGCAAGCCAGTTCTGAAGACCCAAGAAAAGTCAGCATAGTCACAGGAGCGACTCCATTTCTTTGGTACCAGTTTTCTGTTACCTTTCTCACCTCTGTGAACAAAATATCTCACCGGAGCAAGGTAAGGGAGGAAACTTTTCTTTAGGCTTGGCATTTTAGTCCATCATTGGAGGAGGCACGGGCAGTATTCTTGACAGTAGGAACAACTGAAGATGTTGTCCACAGAGAAACAGGACAGGGAGCAGGGAGCAGATGGAACCTGGTGCTGGCTATAACCTTCAAATGCCTGCTCCTTCCACCTAGACCCCACCCCAGGATAGGCCCATGGCTTTGTTAGATAGTGCCACTGGCCAGGGAACAAATATTTAAAAGGAGAATAAGGCAGGAGGTGAGTTTCACAGTCAAACACTGTGGAAACCTATAGCAGCTTTCAGCCACACCTGGCACTCAGAGGGCAGTGAACCCCACCCCCACAGCTACCACCCACTGCATGTTCCCAGCATCCTCCAAGCCCTGCACCACTTCTTTGGACCCACAGCAGCCCTCCTGTCCAGCCTGTCCTGTCTTCAGGTTGATGGTGTCCTAACCATGAGCAACTAAAATAATGACGAGAACAGCCATCTCTAGGAGCACTATTTTAAAACCCACTGTGTGCTGTCACCCGACAAGCAGAAAAGGTTCTACTGCTGCTGTACTCTGCACAAGAGGTCTAGAGGGGTCAGGCTCCAAAGACATCGCCCTCACCTGCTGAAGTTCAAACCCTTCCGCTCTTCACCAGCTTCTTGTCCTGCTGAACTTCAGCCTTCTCTCCTCCAAAGCCTGTCTAATGTCCCAACACCCTTCCTTTTTCAAAGAGCACTTGCCCAATAACTGTGTCTCAGTCTCTGTTCCATTGCTATGAAGAGACACCATGACCAAGGCAACTTGTATAAAAGAAAGCATGTATTTAGGTGCTTGCTTAGTTTTAGAGGGTTAGCCCATGATCACCATGGTGGGAAGCAGATAGGCTCGAGCAGCAGCTAAGAGCTTTACAATCTGATTTGCAGCCTGCAGGCAGAGAAAGTCTAGTATTGACTTTTGAAACCCCAAACCTATGCCCAGTACACACCATTTCCAAGGCCACACCTTCTAATCCTTTTCCCAAAAGTTCCACTAACTGAGGCCCAAGCATTCAAATATGTGAGCCTACGGCGGCCATTTTCATTCAAACCACTACACACCAGAGGGAGCATCCTGTCGTGGCCTGCCTGGCCTCTCTCTCCTGCACGAATGACAGACACCTGAGTACAGAAACAAGATGTGCTCTTGTCTTTGCAACGGCCACAACGAAACACTTTCAATGAAGCGCTAGCTCCATGTGGCACTCAACATACAGCTGGAGCACCACAGTGTGAGAAGATAACACACAGGAGGGTACCACACTACGAGACGAGCTCTGCCGTCCAGAAGGGAGGACCGCCATCCCAGGAATGAAACAAGAATCCTCCTGAGTCCTCACAAAACCCAGGAGACCTTGCTTCAGGCAGGAGGAGAGCTAAGCCATGTACACCCAGAACCATGTGAGCGGTGCTGATGGGAGCCCAACCCTGCCAAATGCTTGAATCAATCCCAGGGAGCACCCAGCCACCCAAGGTGCAGAGCCGTGGCTTCACACACATATAAGAAAACTGGGCTCCAGAATGTCATGCAGTCAATGAGAAATGATAGCCCTCTGAGATTCTCCTGTGCCAAGTGCAGTATGGAACTTTTAGCCTGTACCTTTGCCTTTAAACCTCATAACCTATAAAGTTAGTACCATAGCTTCATCGCACAGGCTTGGAAGATTCAGCTTTGGAGATCCATAAGCCACAAAGGTGCAGTAGGCAGAGTTGACGATCTCCAGACGATGCCTGAATTTCAGTTCTCATGGTGCTCCACCAAGGGCAGGAGCAGCCTGGGGAGGATACGGAAGCAGGTTGTGCTCTCCTGCTCCAGCTCTTCCGTGCCCTGTGTGACTGTTTGCTTCACTTGTAATGGGGGGTGGGGGTGGGGAGAAGGACAAAAAGAACCCCTGCCTCAAATGGCTGAAGGAAAACTAACCGTGCAGAGAACGGTGGTGGCCAGGGTGTGACAAGATGCCAGCTGCTGATATTGCCTCCACATCCCCCCTCCTCAGAGGTCACAGGGACCCACAGAAAATCACACCCCAGCTACAAGGGCCCTGGTAAGGAACAACCCAAATCATCACTGGGCAGTTGGCCGGGTGCTATTTATAAATGGATGCAGAATTAGAGCAAGTACAAACAAGGACGCCTCCGAGCTGAGCTGTGTGACCTTCTGGATTGGCACCCAGTTCCAAGCATTTTCATTAAAGCTTCATAAATCGGTGGCTCCATCAGGGCGGTGCCTGCAGGACTTCTGTCCCTCGGGGTGGACTCAAACTGCTTCCTCACTGAGAAGCACTTCCAAGGTGTGGAAAGAGTTTCCTGTAAGACTTGGGGAGCCAACGTCATAAAAGAATGAAGTCCAGGGTTGGATTGATGGCTCTGTTGATAAAGAATTTGCCTTGCAAGCATGACGACCTGAGTTCAGCGCCCAAAATCCAAGTACAGAAATCCTAGTGTGGTGGTGTGAGCTTGCAATCCCACTTTGGGGAGTTGGTGACAGGGGGACTCCGCAGCTCAACAACCAGTCAGCAAAGCCTACCCAAGTCAGTGAGAGACCCTTTCAAAAGAAAAGTTGGCTGGTATTTGAGGAAGACACCTGAGGGAACCACACACATGCACATACACTTGTACAAACACAGGAACACACGCACTCTGAACTTTTGACTCTAGTCGCTTGTACTGTCTCAGAATGAGAGCAGAAAATGAATACAGCTGAATCCCTTAGCTCAGCCCTGCACACAACAGAGCAGAAAAATGCTGTTGTGAGCTAGAGTTTAGGATGAAGTTACAGGATGAAGTCACAGGATGAGGTCACCAGACATGCACAAGGTCTGGTCCTGACCAACAGCCTGCCTTCATGTAAAAAGCTAGGGGTTGAAGGCCCTGAGTCAGATGAGGGTGGAAGGGTGGAAATTGGGGTCAGGTGATGGTGGAGATGGTGGTCAGGTGAGGTGGAGGGTAGTGATGGGGTCCGGTGATGGTGGAGATGGGGTCAGGTGAGGGTGGAGGGATGGAGATGGGGAGTTTGAATTCCTTCCTTTATCAAATATCCCACATACATCACTTTAATAAAATCATTGTGCTCCCTAGAAAAGGAGACAGAGGCTCTGGAAGGGAAGCATCCTTCTTTCATTAACATTCAGTGGTTCCCATATGACCAAAAGTCCCATTAAGTGATCAAAGATTTGAGAGAAACCTAGTAAATAAGGTAACATTTACCTGAAAAAGAAGAAGCAGATAAAGGGGAAGAGCTAGTTTTCAATTACTAAAACATATAAATAGGGTGTGATAATTAAAACACAAAAATTCCAAGGGAAGACATATCTTAGTGAGTAAACTAGGCATATCCAGCACCTTGTGGGAGTTGAGCACATCCATGAAAGGGGGACAGAACCGGGGGATCAGTCAGTAAATGGACTCAAAACAACTGCCGAGAGTCTAGAGTGAGAAGTGGTTAAGTCAAATGTGGCGATGGGCTCCTGCCATCCCAGCTTTAGGGAGACTGAGGCAAGGGTGTCTTGAGTTCGAGGCCAGCCTGTCTTCAGTAACCAGGGGCTGATGTTCAGACTTCATGGTACAAGCCCTAAGTCTGATCTCCAACACCAGAAAAATAAAAAGACTTTTGAATGCACTCCTTACATTTCATACCAGAACAAATTCCAGATTGCGCAAAGCTTTAAATATTAAAAGAAGAATAAGAAGAAGAAGAAGAATACAGCCTAAAGAAACTAAAAGAAGACATTTAAAAAATACTCTTGAAGTATTGGAAGTCCCTTCGAACTGTGACATAAAACCCAGACATCATAAAAGAAGAAAGGCCGAGATAAATTTACCTCCATAAAGACGACAATGCCTGTCTGACAAGAATCACTACGAGCAGTCAATGCTAGCATAAATCCAAAGAAGCTACTCTCATCTCAGACTGAAGTTGCAGTCCCTAACACAAAAACCTGTATAGATCAAGTACAGGAATACAACAACAAAAAAGGGAAAGTTAACAATCAGCCTGTTGACAACTTGAGGTGGCTTCCATGGGAAGTCTGACCTCAGTCACTGTCCTCACCCAAGCGAAGGCCCCTGCTTGCTGACATCTATTGCTGAGCTGGCCCTGACTTTCCCTTGTCAGCCTTCTAGAATCATCCAGCTCTGGCCCAGGCCATATCCTGGGATGTCACCCTAGGCCTTTGGGGCCATGTGCCTCACTGAACCTGACAGGTGGCTGTCTGTGAAGGATCTTGGTGGCATTACAGGACCCAGAAGTAGCTCATTATTCGCTCTGAGCCTGAGCATCAGATACTGCTGAGGCAAGAGGCAGGGTCTGGTGGGTCAGCAAGAAGTGGTTCCTTTTCCCAGAGAACCCGGAAACAAAGCCACTGGCCATTAGTGGTGATAAAGATGGCTGGTGAAGGAAGATGGGAAAAGAAACAGGTAGCCTACTCTGGCCTTGGTCTGTGAACCTGCCTGTGATGCGCCTACCAAGGCTCTGCCTGCATGGGATGACCACAGCCATTTGTGACATGTGCTGAAATCTAGGGCTTAGGCGTAAGGAGGTACAGACTGGGCTGTGCAGAACTGACGCACAGACTCAGCAGAACCACTGACAGTGGGGAGTGAATGCCCAGCAGGACAAGCACAGACCGAGGAAGACAAGAAGAAAAACCAGTGCTGAGCAGGGAGCTGTGCCAGGCAGCTACCTAGGTGGTGACTCTACTCAAGGTCCCTAGACGAGAGGATCACACCATCCTCAGGTTGCAGGAGCTGGGAAGAGGAATGGGTGTGGTGGCGAGTGAGGCCTTGGCCTCTTGTTATATGAGGGATGTCATTTGTTGCTTTGTCGCTTTTTACAAATCTGGGTTAAACTACCGGAGAATTTTAAGCAGTATGGGGGACACGAACATAGGACAGCATGAGCACTCAGCCCCAGGTGAGACTTCAGATATGAGATCATACCGGGCTAGGGAGTTAGCTCATGCATAAACTGTTGGCCTCAAAAGCATGAAAACCTGAGTTCAAGTCCTAGAACCTTCATTTAAAAAAAAAAAAGATCCAGGTATGCTGTCACGTGCTCATCACCCCATTGTCACGTGCTCCACCCTCGGGAGGTGGAGACAGAAGGATCCCTGGGGCTCACGGGGCAGAGAACCTCACCTATATGCCCATCCCTAGGTCCCAGGGAGAGACCCTCTCTCAAAAACAAGGTAGACACAATGCCTGAGGAATGACACCTGAGGTTGTTGACCTCTGGCCTCTACATGCGCCCGCACATACCTGCACACAGACCTGCATCCACGTGTGCATGCGTACCCACTTGAACACATACATCGTGCACACAGAGCTGGCCCAGTTACCCACCAGAGACTCAGTTAAAGGGCCTAACAGAGGAGGGGAACTGAGATGCTGCCTCAGCTTTCCAGGGGTCAGTCCCCAGCACTGTTGTCAGAAGTGACAAAATACGTAGAAATGAGCTGTGCTCTGACAGGACACTGAGAGGCAGTACTTGGCAGGGGTGAGAGCAAGGCCCACATGGAGGGGTGGTGGCTCTCAGATCTCCGGGCTGAAGCAGCAGGTGCTGCAGTCCCCTGCATCCTGCACCAACAGCAACTAACTGAGCCCTGTCCTCCCTCTAAGGAGGCCCTGTATCCTCCAGGGGCCATGGTGGACACTTGTGAACACACACGGGCTGTGTGCCACCTGCCCCCAGAACTTTGGAAACCTCATGGCAGCTCACTGGTACTGTGATAAGTCTGTACATGACAGAGAAGCTGGCTCTGAAGAGGCGCATTTTAAAATACCCAGGAGATGCTAGGGTATATATATAGCAAGAAGGAAGCCAGGCACCTCGGCCCACACAGGATGCAAATATGAGCTTTGGAGAGTTCTGTGTTGTATCTTAAATAGAGGCCTGAGATCTGAACACCAGCAAAGAATAGAAATTAATGCTGGGAACAAGTGTGACATCACCCAGCCTGAGCTGGGGAACAGAGCTGGCGTCCCATGATGCTCTTTGCCTCTTTGTCCTGACCACACGAAAAAATCTCATGGTTTGAGGTTTTGTCATTATTTATCTGTTCACCATTGATTCATTACACACCACACTGAAAAAAAAAAGATTGAAAGCTTACCTCCCGTTTTTATGAGGTATGTGATGGGCAAAACCGAAAACAGAGTTAAGAACAGAGCAGAGAGAAAGAAACAGCAGGGAAGATGTGATTCAGTAGCTTACATATGCCCAGGCACGGGTCAGAGCTCTGGACAAGGAGTTGACACTGAGCTTTCCAGCAACGCCAGGGAAAGGAGTGATCAGCCTCAAGTTCCCAAGACACAACATCTAAGCAGACCAGCTTTTCCATCTCTTTCTGTGGTTTATCATGCTGCAGGGGTTTGTTAGGAGGAAGCTGGCTCTATCCATGAATGAAGTGGGACAGCTTCCATGCCCCCAAGTGACCTGAAACTTCTACACCCCCTCCAATGCCACCTGCTGGCCTGAGCTGCAGTTAGAGTACTCTGCAAATGCGTCAAGAATCCTCCTGGAACCACCTTCGTGGATTTTGCTCTGTGGATACATTCAGGTGTGCTAACTGTATAACAGACATTTTAGGGAACTTATTTCAGACACCTAAGTGAACTTAGCCATGAAAGGAACTTTACATTTTGACTAGGAATATCTGAATCAATTTCCAGAAATGTTATGCAGCCACAAAAAAAAAAAAAAGGATACAAGTCAATGTAATTACTACATTGTGGCAAGACTCTGTACCCTTTCATGGCTCCATGCCTGAGGCTGTCCTCTGATCCTTAGACAAGAGAAAACAGCCAGTGTTGAGCACCAACGGTAGTCCAGCTACAAGTAAAATGTCCTTCTCTAGATGGACACTCCCAGGGCTGAAGAAAGATGTGAGGGAAGATGGCCATTCAACCTGGGGGCTCTGCAGGTTCAAAGCCAAGGATGAGTCACAACTACAATGATGCTACCCAATAGCATGATGGGAGTGACAGCAATGATGGTCACTGACCAGCGCTCGCCTGAAAGGCATTGCTAGTAGCAATGAAGTGTTTGATTGGTACAAGAGCACATTCCTGCACCCCTAAGAGAAATGTGTTGATGGCATTTCTTTCCACATCCATAAAAGGATCAATGTGTAACAGATTGGAAAAAAATCTTAAAATGGATCCTGTGCCACAGAGGAAGTGAGAATCACAGCTCCAAAGTCATCCTTGACACTCTTGGAGGCTCTAGGCCACACTCAGAAAGAGCAATCCTGCCTCAGCCTGCATGGATTCCAGTACTGGGAGTCTGCTAAAGCCCTTTGACACTGCTAACAAAGACTGTCCAGTCCCTGGCAATGCTGGCCTGTGTCCTAGCTTTCTATTTAACTCTCCACAATTCTTAAAAAATCCATTCTGTTCCATATTTTGGACTCTATTACAAAGAACCACATCTCCTTCATCATCACCACCTCAAACATTATCCCTGCTTCTATCACCATAACCATGATCACAGTCACTGTCATTATCATCACCACCATCACTCTCGCCATCATCACCCATCGTGCCGTCATAATACTGCCACCACGTCACTGTCATCAACACCATGATCATTATCACCACCACCACCATTACTATCATTTCCATTGTCAATAGTAACATTTATACCATCACCATCATCTCCTTTGTCACCATCATCATCATCCTCTTCATCACTACCACCATTCTCACCATCACCATGATGACCACTGTCAACAGCAGCAGCAGCAGCAGCAGCACTGTCAAATGCTGCCATCACCACCCTCATTATTATCACCATCACAACATTATATCACTACAGTCACCATCATCGCCAACACCATCACCACTATGATCGCCACCACCATTAACACTCTCACAGCGGCTCACATGCAAATGCTGCTTACTATATACCGAGTGCTATCCCAGCTCTGCCTGGCTCCAGGACTTTATGTGTAACAGACTCATTTAATCTGCCCTACATCCCTGGAAGAATGTACTATTGTTCACTCCGCTTGTACAGGCGAGGATTGTGAGCTACAGGGGGCTAAATATGGTGGCAGGGTTACTTGGTTAGTAAGCGGTCAGGCTGAGGCCATACCTAGGCAGTCAGGCCAGTCCATACCCTGTCCTCTCTCTTCTGCTCTCAGCCAATAAGGAAGTATGACTCTGGGCACAAAGACCTGGACACTTTCAGGGGGTCAGCCACATGGCAGAGGGCAGAAGAGACAGGTGTGCCTCAGAAGTAGGCTTTTTACAAACTGGAGGGCAGAGTGTAAAGCCACACCCCACACCTCAGACCTCCCTCCTTTATCCTCCTAATTGTCCTGAGGGCCCACTGCTTCAGGCAACATGGAGTAGGCAGTGATTGGCAGGACAGCCTCCCTTATGTCATAAAAGTTCTGACCTAAGAGACAACACACCAGCAAGAAAAGCTATGATGCAGAACATCTATCCGAGTTACGGTGGCTCTTTAAGGTGACTGTGAACTCTGTTCTCAGGGGTTGTCATTTGATGGGAGACCCAAAGAACGAAAGGCTGGCCAAGCAATGAGTATTAGGTGTTCTTAGAGTGAGAACAACGGGAGTGACCGCCCTGAGGCTGAAAAGTCTGTCAAGCTCAAAGAGCAGGAGTTCAAGGGGTGTCACCCAGAAATAAATGCCTGCCCCACACCAGCCACATCCCAGGCTCAGCACCCATGCACTCACTAAGTCTCAGGCCAAGCTGTGAGTGGAGAAAGTCTTTGTGTCATTGCTGCTTTACAGGCCAGGAAAGCATGCTGCCATGTATCTAGGAGCCCAAGGCCCCCTGAACTGGGGTTGGAGTGGAGAAGAGGGAGACTCAAGGTTCCATAAGGCAGGTGCTAGATGTAAAGGGCTAAGGAAGGATGCAGAGGCTGTTCCTGGCCAGGGGACCATGTACGCATGTGGTTGGGTGATAGACTGTGGGGTCAGCCGGACTCCGTGGTCCAAGGCCATGGCTGGCACGTTACAGCAGATGTGGTCATTCTCCTATCCTCCCATCTGACACTTTCCAAGCATCCCTAAAATGCCTGAACAGTCCTGGGTATGGCTGGAAAACCAATCATTAAATCCCACTTTTCAGGGGCCCCAGACCAGAGACAGCTCCAGAAGCTTAGGGATGTCCACAGGATCGACCCCAAGGCAAAAACCACAAAAGTACACCAGGGGACATTTAAATAGTGTTCTGTGCAGCCACCATGTGGTAGACAGTAACTCCTATCTCCAGTATACAATGCCCAGCTACCAGCCTATCCCGAAGAACATGCACAAAGAAGGACAATGGCTGGCTGTGGCCCAGAAATGCCACAGACAAACCTGCTAAAGGAATACACAGCCTCGTGCTGCCAAGCTCTGCAGTGGGAGAGGTCAGATTGGACATTGCACATCATGCTTTTAAACCAGCAACCAGAGAAAGAAACCGAAATAAACAAGCAGTGGGAAAACTCATGGGCAAAGACATCTGGAGAGATGCCTCAGCAGTTGAGAACATCCAATGTCTTAGTTAAGGTTAGTACTGCTGTGATGAAATACCATGGCCAAAGCAATTTGAGGAAGAAAGGGCTTGTTTGGCTTATACTCCAGACCACTGTTCATCACAGAAGGAAGTCAGGACAGGAACCCAAACAGGGCAGGAATCTGAAGGCAGGAACTGACGCAAAGGCCATAGAGGGTGCTGCTTATTGGCTTGATCCCTGTGGCTTGTTCAAACTGCTTTCTTATAGAACCCAGGACCACCAGCCCAGGGCTGACACTACCCACGATGGGCTGCCTCCTCCATCAACCACTAATTTTAAGAAAATGACATACAGGCTTGCCTACAGCCCAATCTCATGGAGGCAGTTCTTAACTGAGGTTCCCTCTTCTCAGATGACTTTAGCTTGTGTTAAATTGACATAACTCATTTGGTTCTCAGAACCCATGTGGATGGTTCATAAGTTATGTATAACCACAGCTCCAGGGGATCCGATGCCCTCTTCTCTGAAAACACTTGCACATACTAACACACAAACATAATGACTAGATGAATGGGTGGATGGGTAGATGGATGGATGGATAAATGGATGGATGGATGGATGGATGGATGAGGAAATCTCATTCAAGAAGCAAGTTACTTAACTCCAAAAGACCAAACTCCGGTGGGAATGCTTTGAGAGGATAGAAGCCTGTGGGTCACTAGCCTTCCCAGTTTTAGTCTCTCCCTAAAAGCACCTGAAATACATCCCACTTTCCCTTTCTTGGGTCTCCATCTTCAAAATCTGTTGAGGAGAAACTGGCTTGCCAGTAGATGTGGTTTGAATGTGAAGTGTCCCCGATAACTCGTTCTTAAACACACCGTCCCCGCCTGAAACTGTCACTTTGGAAACTGGTGTTCCCAACAGATAAGGGCTGCCTGGAAGAAAATGGAGCTGACAGACGTTGGCCCTGGGAGCCTGGCCAGAGAGCCCTGCTTTCTGGTCTGGTGGGATGAAAGAAGTCCCAGGCAAACTCTTCCACAACCATGAGCTCTCTCATGCACAATGGAAGGCTTCCTCTCACACTGAGAGCAACCCCACCCAAATCTATTCTTCCTTAAGTTGCTTCCAGAGGGTGTTTTGTCTCAGATGAAAAAGGGAACCGATCATCTAGCAGAAGTCAGGCCAGACCCCAGGCTTCCTGGTTCTACCCTCCCCAGTCACCGTCTGCTCCACTCAGGGGTCAGGCACAGAGAAGAAGATCATGGCATGATTTGGGGAGTTTGTGGACCTGACTAAGGTAAGAGATACCAGTGTCTCTTCAGTTCCTTCTAACCATCAAAGACCATCAGGGAGCCTTGCCTTAATGTGGCACTCTGTCGCCTGTGACATCCTGACGCCTGCTGCTGTTGTATTTACAAAGCTCAGAGGGTCCTCTGCCCAAACATTCTTGGAGCGAGATCATGTCTAGTGTGAACCACATGTGTTGTTTTGTTTACTCATTTGGGGTGTGTCTGTGTGTACTGTGGAAGTGTGCACCTATATATGTGCATTCACACATGCCCTGAATGCGGAAGCCAGTGGTTGTATTTCTTCTTATTGCCTTCTAGCCTTATCTTCACAACACGGTCTCTTGGTGATCTTGGAGCTCACTGCTTGGCTAGGCTGGGACACCCTCTCCCCTTACCTCCCTTGACAGTGCTGAGATTACAGGCGCAGGTGGCCATGCCTGGCTTTTTATGCAGGTGCAGGGATCACGAACTCAGGCCGCCAAGCACATGCAACAAGCGTTTTACCCATTGAGCATCTTCCCAGCCCCCTACATAGGGCTTTACCGCCACTGCCTCGTTTAACGGCTGCCTTTCATCAAAGACAGCGCTATTGGATTTCCGCTTCCGACAAGAGATTTCCTTTTTAAAATAATTCTTTTTTAAAAAAGACTTTGATTAAAAGAAAGTATTCAGCAAATTGGATGCAGGCAGCAGACAAATAAGCGAGTCTGAGAAGAAGCCAGCAGGCTCAGCCTGGGTATGACTGTGGCCTCCTACCAGGGTCTCTCAACCCTGACCACACCCCCAACCTGAGAACACAAATCTCACTGTCAATTTGTCCTCTCCACATGGACGTCTAACGCGTTTCCCAAAGTTGTCACAGTCACAACAGTACTTCCATCTCCCCCAACTGCTCTACCATAGGCTCCCTCCCCCCACCCCCGCCCTGGGTCCACCCTTCCAATGCTGGGAACACAGCTGAGAGGCCCCGAGGTAGCTCCATGGACCCCTTCTCCCCTCACTCCTGCAGCCAGTCACCTCTGTCTTCTAGGACATGCACCTCACTGTGGCCATTCCCTCGTCTGCCTGGATCACGGCTGTGGCTGCCAGCCTGGCCAGCTCTCTTTCTGACTGTTCTGCCCTCACCCTGGGCCTCCAAGGGCTCTCTTAAATCAGAGGCTGGATCGGAATCTAAATTTCAAACCTCCAGCGACGCCCCCCATCACGTTCAGACCAAAAGCCAGCTGATCTCCTTGTGGTCCCCTGTCCCTCTCAGGGACTCCATGCAGCTTCAGCTGCCCTGGGCTCCTCCGGTCACGCAGGGGCCTTTACGCTGGGGCATCACTTGCTTAAAAGGCTTTTGTCCAAAATGGAATACACTGTGCTCATTTTTCTAACTCCATCAGGTCCCCTCGCTTGGATGCCACCCACCCTGGAACTGTATTTAATACTCTGTCGTCTGCCACCCACAACACTGATAAGTCTCCTTCCCCTGTCCTATTTTCCCCTTTTGTTTCCCACAATGCTCGATGCTAGCAGGCAGGATCCTGGGTGCCGCTTCTGTCTATCCCCCCCCCCCCACACACACATCATGGAAACTCAGGGCAGCAGCAAACCTGTTTGTTCTGCTCACAGCCTCATCCTGGTCCCCCTACACACTGGCAGGTTCCTGGAGATCCTGAAAAGCCTGCTTCCTGCCCACCTGAACCCAGGGCAGGACTGAGGACATACGCTTTGTAAACCTGAGTCCTTGGAGTTTACTGACAGTGACCTCTTATGAGCTCAGCCTCTCACACCCTCTACTGACTGAGGTGCTTGCTATGTGGCTCAGGAGCACATGGGCTCAAAGATCCATACAGTGGATGGCCACACAGCCAGATTGGACCTGATTGGTTTAGAGAAACACAGGAAGGAGTGGTGCGGAGCTGAGAGGAATTGGGGGAGGGGCGAAAATGCATTGTACAAATTCTCTAAAAACTAATAAAATTATTTTCAATAGAAAGAGAATAAAACGAGAGCTTTAGAAAAAAAAATGTCAATTTTCTACCTCCTTCCTTGGTGCCAAATATGCCAAGTCAGCAAGGTAAGTACTGGGGGCTCAGACCCTAGGACGGACCACTGTGGCATTCCTTCACACACCAGAGTTACTGCTCCAGTTACCAAAATGCCTTGTGAAAGCTTTGAACAGGAAAGCAGGAAAAAAAAAAACACTGCTGTGAATGACTCCACGTAGACCTGCTGAACTTCGGGGCTTCAACATCCTGCCATGTCTTCTGAGTGAATGCACCTGTGTTGATTTGGGTGTGGAAAAAAATTCGTGAGGGTGGGCAAATGTTGGCAGCAGGCAGGAAGCGAGTGTTTTCTACAGGGTGGTCTGTGGTTTCTGCCTCGACTCCTCCTCAGCGCTGTTGGCAAGCAGCCGCAAGCCACATACAAGTGAATGCCACAATTTCTCCCACAAAACTTCCCAAAGCTAGGCAGCTGCATGGAAGATCCCAGGGAGACAACTTGTACTTAACTCACCTTCCTGGGGGGCATCCCTAGACAAAACCCCTCAAGACCAGATTGCTATCAGGTGGGCAGAAGGGAGCAGGAGGTGGGGAAGCACAGAGGGCAGAGACAGGGAGGAAGGAAGTGGAGAGGACAGGAGGATATGAAAGGATAAAGAATAGGAGATAGAGAAGAACAGAAAGAAGGAAAGGAGAGTTCCTGGACCCAGAGAGAGGGAGAAACAGACAGACAGACAGACACAGAGACACACACACAGAGAATGAACACATATGCATGTTTGTGTTCATATCCACACAAATGTTCCTAGAGCAGCTTAGCTAAGACAACCACGTTACACTACCATCATTCTATGCCCCCTTTTCTTCTGTTTGTGCCATGAAGACGCAGCCCAGTGTCTTATGCATGCTGGCAAGAGCTCTGCCCTGAGATGTTCCCCCAAGTCACTAAGGCCCAACTTGGCCTTCTGATGCTTATCAGAAGTCTGGCTAGGCAGAGAAGCATCCCAAGCAATGTGACACCCACAGCTCCGGCAAATGGCAACACCAGGCCCCACCGTGTGTTCTCACCAGCAATATATTCATTCGCACCAGTGTGGACTCAACCATCACGTCCCTCAGAGCCAAGTGCCTGGCTCATCTCCCTTGAACTCAGGACAGTTAGACCTCACTCAAAATACCAGGATCACATCTCATGGTATAAGGTATCCTTCCTGCCATCACCTGCTACTCAGCCCCATTACTATGTCTGATTTACATGTTCAGTTCTTTTCCAGTCAAGTTCACCTTTAACCACATGAACAGGATACAACAAAACAATGTCCCCCTGTGCTTCCCTAAATCCCTGAGGTTATCCAGGGTGACCTAGATCTGAGGCACAGGGCAGGCCCCCAGCTCTATGGTCCAAGACTGCTGGAGAATCAAATCGTCTTGATGCCCCCAGTCTGAAGATTTCAACTCCCCACAGGTAAGCCTTGCATGATGCAAGTTTCCACGCTCAGTACCATGGCTCCCTGACCCCTGGTTCAGTGCCAGGATTAACGGTCCTTACCTGGGTGGACATGGACAGGCAGACTAACAGAAATAAAATTTAAAGGATAGGCTCTATTTTTGTGTCCACGTATATGTGCTGTACATGTGTGCGTTCATGTACATGCAAGTGCACATGTGTGTGATGTGTGTTTCAGTGTGAAGACTTGAGGTCAACCTTGGGTGTCATTCTTTACCTTTCTCTTGAGCAGTCTTTTGCTGGTCTGAAGTCACCAATCAGGCTCTGCTGCAGGCAGAGCCCCAGAGGTCTGTCTGTCTCTGCTTCTGTAATGTTGGGATTACAAGGGTACACTTCTACATCCTACTCTTGTGTGTGCATTCTGGGGCTCAAACTCACGTCCTCATTCTTGTATAGCTAAGCTATCTCCTCAGTCCTACTTTGTATCTTTCAAAATTAACTGATACCATAGCTTTCCTTCCAAATAATAAATACAATATACAGCAAATAAATGTGCTTAGGTGAGGACTATTTTTGTCCCTCAAAGAGCAGATTACAAAGCACAGTAACTGCCAGGCACAGAAGAGACTCAGCTGTGACATGTCAAATGATGTCGAGATGCGTGAAGGAAAGGAACTAAAAATAGCACCACCAGGCTCAGCAATAAGAGCTCCAGGGCTCTAGAGCATCAACCTTGGGACCCAAGAAGAAATGGCTTCAGCCACATTCGTAAGAGAATCCGGCTAGGTCCTCAGGCTGGGTAATTTCTGTTGGCAACTCCACAGGCCCACAGTGTGTGACTTCAGGGGAAGCAGGCTGCTGCTAATAATGATGTTCTGAACATACATGATTTAGACGGATACCCCACAAGCAAGGTAATTGCATTATGTAACGACAATGTTTAGACACTAGGCTGAGAGTCTGTAACCTGACTGGAGACTCTATAAACACTTTTCAGCAAGAAAAAAGAATGTTTACATATTTCCTGTCCCACAGAACAGCAAACTACTGGAGCTACTTTCTTAGGGGTGTGGCTCAGGTAAAGACCACAATGTATATAAAGAGGCAGTATGTTACCACTTTCTTTTCCTCCTTACTACACTGGTACAAGTTTGAAGCCAAACAGCAGTGAATTCGCAGACCATTCTGGAAATGTTTACTTCTGTAAGACTCACACCTAGGTGGCAACTGAATGTCAGTTTCTCAACAGCTTCCCAGACCCTCTCTCCAGCCAAACAAGCCAGCTTTGCTTATTCCTGAATGAGCCTCAGCCATGGATTTACATATACATTAAATATTATTCCTAGATTTTCGGTTTTCTAAAGTAGTATGCATGTCATCACTCTGTACCTCATCCACAAAGCTGAACACAAAAACCACACTGCACACCAGGTGTGTGAACTGACCTTCTTTCTGGGTCCCCTTAAGGAGAAAGCAGCTTGGGCGGAGGGAGGGGGGCTGGGGTGGGTCTGTCAGCATGCAGACGTTTTCCCTTCTCCTGAAGTGCTCAGGATCCAGAACACCCACTGGATCAAAACATCCTTGCAGCCTGGAACACAGCAGGCACCTTAGAGAACCATGAACTTAAAATCACATATCACCCCAACTCAGTTTCCCCGACACCTTTTCTGGCTCTAACTTGAGACACCCAACCTTGCTTGCAAACCAACTGAACACAGAATCAAACAGTAAACCTGCAAACATTCTGGCTGGGATGCTGGGACAGAGACCCCAGGGGACAGAATCACTCTTGACAGCGGAAGATTTATCCCCAGCCATGCCGGAATGCTGAAACTGCCAGCAGGGAGGTTCTGCTGCACACCTAATTTTCACAAAACATGGCTTGAGAACAGGGCACAGGCAGACCCAAGGAAGCAATCTATTGTTTCCTGGAAATTACCCCACAGTTCGGGATAACAAGGCATGCAGGTGGAGTTCTTGTGTCTAGCCCAGAAGTAATAGGTTACAATGACATTCCATGGAAACAAAGGCCGAGCTACCGGGCTCTTTCTGGGCTCTAAGACACAAGCTCAGGGCCGGTTATGGTCTGACCCACAGGGACATGCATGTAAATAGGACCCGCCAGTGGGAGAGGGTTAGCCCCTCCCCCAGACTCCAGTCTGACACAGTCCTTTGATTCTAGAGAGAAAGTCGTTCCTGGTGCAGCTGCAGCAAGGATTTGCTCAGCCTTTGCCTGTCAAAGGTCTCTTCTAAATATATGCCCACCCTGGGGGGGAGGTACTCAACTTGCCTCATGGCCAAGGTCAAGGGGTGGTTCTGGATGGAAGTCTCCATTTTCCCCAGCAACTCAGCTTCCCTGCAGCTTCTGGCTGTTCCTGGGTGCCCTGGGAGGCAGAGGCTGGCAAAGAGCCCCGGGCTGGTTCACTCGCTCATTCAGACTCACTGAAAACCCTCCAGCCTAGTGCCGAGCAACACTGAAATTGCAAGGGAGCTTCCGTCTGCCTTTGGGGGCTGAGGCCCGTTATTATCCGTAAACATTCTTAAATATAGACGTGCACGAGCGGAACAGGGCTGGGGTGAGGAGGGCAGCCCAAGGCCAGAAGAGCAGCTCAGGGACTAAGGGCCTGCCTCTCCCCACCTCCCCAGACTCTATTCTGCTCCATACCTTCAGGAATACAGCCCAGGCTGGCAGCGAACTAGAATGAGGCAGAACCGAAGCCCCAAGCCTCATGTAGAAACCTGCTCTTCCAGCAGCTGCTCCCAGACTTGCAGAGTTGTGAGGATGACAATGCAGTGGTTTCTTAGTGGTTCTGTGACTTTTCCACACCCCTGCCTGCAGTCCTGAAGCCTTCACAGTGTCTGGAGCCAAGCCCGTGGGTCCAGGGTCCACGACTGCAAGGGGGTTCTGACATTCAACTCATGAACAAAGATGCTGACCCCCCAGTCATGCCCCAGAGCGATGGGGAGGCTGACACCCATACCCACTCTGGACTCCAGGGTTGCTGGCTCAGGCACAGGACAAGAAGCTCAGCTTCAGTGAAACCCAAGGCAAGGATGTCCAGCCTCAGCCATGATGGAATTCACGGCAAAGGCTTCTATGAGGTGGAGCTTTACGTCACAAGACTTCAACAGTGTGCCTAGCCTCTACTGACTGGAGGCTCTCAGGAGCCCCCCATTCTACTTCAGTTATAATAGCCAAAGTGCTTGGCACATTGCCCACATCCCCCAAGGGCAAAAGGTGAGAATCTTCTGAGGTGAGAATCCCTACTTAGAAGAAAAGTTGCCCACACCCTTTCTTTACCACAAAGAGCCAGCCTGGGCCAGAAGTCAAAGTAGCCAAACTCTGTCATTGGGTTCTGTGACATCAGTGTGGCCCAGATCCTTCCACAAGAGCAAGTGGGAGCACTGAGGAACCCTGTGTCTCCATCACGAGGGACATCAGGCTCAAGTCTCAGTGTCCACCTGCATAACAGGTGCCCCTCGCTACAGCCGAAATGAGATTAACAAAGACCTCAGCAGAAAGTGAAGGCTTGAAGACGAGGGACAGAAGAAGAAGGGGGGCAGTCAAGATGGAGGAACCCCAAGAGTGAGCCCCAACACAGAGACAGGCTCCCACAAAAAATTCCTGGGGGTGATTGCACATCCATTGCATGTTTACCAAGAGCTACTTTCCATTATGGATTCCAAACAATCCTTAATGGAAATCCCAGAGTCACTAATGAGCCTGAGAAGTTGCCTTCGTCCTTCGTCAAGTCCTTGCCCAGCTGATGACACCTTTAAGCCCCAGTCCTGCCTCGGAAGAAGCCAGCGTAGGGCACTGAGCTGGCCAGAGGATACAGAAGGCAGAGGCCTTGAAGATGTCACTGCTAGACCCAGGGTCATGATGGGGGCAACTCTGGAAGGGGTGGGGCTTCCAGCCCTGCTGAGCTGGCCTCACTCTGGAGAGACATTTCTATATCTATGAGGAAATAGGCTTCTCAAGCCCACGAGCTTCGGTGAGATCTGAGGGTCCACATCCCTGCACCCAGTCATATCAGCGCTGCTGGGGCATCTCAGGCACTGTGCCTCAGGTGGCGGTTTCCAGGCTGGTCACAGGAAGCCACTGAAAGCTCATTTGAGGGTAATGTCATTGTGGTTCTGTGCAACAACAACAAGCCATTGTTTAGGAAGACACACGGTGAGGAGACTGAGTCCACTCAGACGAGCTCAAGTGGAAAGTGATAGAGAGGAACCCCCAGATCCCCAGGCTCCTGGACCACAAGCCAGCCTTGTACAAGTGCCTCCTCCCCATCACTCGGGCCCCTGATGTGCTTGCTGTGCAGGGGAGAGCCAGCCGCCTCTCCCTCTTCCCCTCCCCTTCTCTGTTTTAGTCTCTGTATACTTTGTGATCGATCTGCTTTATCTCTCACTGTTTCTGTTTGTCTTTAGTTCTTACCGTCTGTCTCTGCATCACCAGTGTGCAACTGGCACTGTCATTCCTGAGCTTTGAGCCCCACTGTCCTCCCCATTCTGAACCTCTCACTGACCCCCTGGGATACTAGATCTAACCTTATGTTCCTGTGCTGTAAACCACAGACCAGTGGTTTGGCTACGAATGGGTAGACTCAGGACATATGTGGGTGACCCGAGACTCTGGCCCAGACTGAAGGCACTTGATGCTGATGAGTGTTTTTACATAGGCTGTCTCTGTGAAGTTGGGAAAAGAGCCTCAGAAAGTGCTCTAGTCTACTCAGCTACCAGAAGCCCAAGTGAAAAGGGGTCAGCTTTTGGCCATTCCACTTCTTGCCAGAGGTATCCAGCAGGGACCAGGCCTACAGCCCCTCTTTCTCTGGCTCCGCATCCCTGAGTCCAGATTCTTTTCAGGTCTTCAGTCTTACATCAAGACCACTCAAGCTGTCCTTGGGGTGCTGCACCCCAAGAGATTCCGCACTCCTGCTGACAGGCACCCTATACCAAGGACCTCAGCTTGCAGCTGCGCATTAACTGCAACCGTTACTGTCGCTGTGACCACTGATGCCCCATGCTGCCTCAGGGGCCTCTTTACAATCCTAGTGCCCCCTGGGAAGATGAAATCCCCACCTCCTTTTGGCATCATAGGCCCTCCACACTCAACACCAGTCCAAACCAGTCACCATAACAGGGTTATTGGAAAACTCACTTTTTCCCCACCTCTACCTTCCCATGAGAACATGGCACACTTGTGTTCCTTCTTCATCCCAATCTTATCCTCTACTAAGACACAAAAGGTCCATCTACTTCCCTTCCCGTCAGCCCCTCCCCCAGCTCCCACAGGGTATTGCCACCCAGTTCGACCTGGAGTCTACAGGAAGCACTTCCAACCAGCGCTCGGCTGGCATTGCAATGTCTTGGCCCCACCACCTGTTTTTCTTGTTTCAGTGCCCGAGCACATAGTTTATGATCCCAGCATTGTTCCCCAGAACAAATTCACTCCCCTTGAGTTCAGAGAGGCACAAACACTGTCACTGTCCCTACTCTGCCCAGTGAGTTCTCCACCCCTTCCCCAGGCATTATGGGGTACACTGGAAGCAAACACCTTGCTGTGGAGGGGGAGCATCCTAGGCCAGCACAGATGGAGTGGCAATTGCTTATGTTTTATGAAACCCAGAACATTTACCTGCTCAAGTTTATGTCTCAGACTCTATCCTGAGAAAAATATAATCCATTGCAAATACCATGAATGCTGTAGACATGAAGGAGTCCCTGCAATGTTAGTAATCCAGCAAGCATCTTAAAGCTCTGAAAATGCCCTACACCAGGGGCACAGCTAAGTAAAATTTGCTAAAGTGGGTGTTTCCCTGGGAGACTGCTTGTGCCGTGCCTGCAATTTGGGAAATGAAACTTCAATTTAGACTACTTGAAATAGATGCTTTCGCTTGATTACAAAATAAGACAAAACCAGCAAGCCAGGTGCAAAGTAAGCACACTGTACTAGTGAGTAGAGAAGTACATTGTTCGTGGGAGGAGGTGGAAGGGGCAGAGGAGCCTGGAGAGCCCTGACTTCTACCATGTGGGCCCCTCAGGCTTGAACCCAAGTCCTCAGGATGGGCAGCAAGCACCCTCATCCTTGGACCCAACTAGCCCATGCCTCCTTACACCCTTTTGATGAGGAATGTTTGCTATTATTTTTATTCTGTTTTCTCCTGGACTATCACTCCCTGGTCCACTACATAAAGTGCTTCTTTGGCAAAAAGGAACTTAACAGTGAACTGAGGTCTTTTCTCTCCTAATGGTTTAGGGGGAAAGAAGAGCCAAAAGAAAAAGAGACATTTGTCAATCACTTACACTTAAGAGGAATGTGGGGATTTTAACACCATTGTATGATCTCAGAGATGCTTCTGTTCATGTATTTGGTAGACTCTAAAACCTGACTCTTACACAGAATGTCTCCATTAAAACTCAGGAACTGGAGAGATAGCCCAGCAGTCAAAAATACCTGCTGCTCTTCCAGAGGAGCACCTACAAGAGGCAAGTCTCAATTGCCTATAATTTCAGCGCCAGAATATCTGATGCTCAGCTCTGGCCTCCATGAGCCCTGCATTCACATGCACACATGCGCACACACACACACACACACACAGGAATAAAAAATTAAAATGCTTTAGAGTTGGAGAGACAGCTCAGCAGTAAAGAACACTTGTCACTCTTAAGAAGATCATGGTTTGGTCCCCAAAACCTACATAGTGGCTCACAACCACCTTTAACTTCAGTTCCAGTGCACCCAGTGTCCTCTTCTGACTTCTGTGAGCACAAGGCATGCATGTGGTACACACACATACATGCAGACAAAATACCCATGCACATAAAGTAAAAACAAACACACCTTTAAAATGAAAAATGTTAAAAAAAAAAAAAAACCATGAAACCCAAACACACAGAACCAACATGGACCCTTAAGCATATTCAAGCACTCTTCAGTTTCGCCTGCAGCCCCACTGTTAAATCACCTTTCACAAAGAAATAGACTAAACTTCAGAGACGCCCAGGGTCCGCTTCGAGGCCACAGAGCTATGACGGGCAGGGCTGGGATGAGAAGCAAAGTCAGTGGGCCTGAGATCCTATACATATCATTGACGAGATAACTCAGCTGCATTTTGGTGGGTGTCATGTCATGGGACCTTTGGAAACTGAGTCACTGATATGTATATCAGAACTTCCATCACTACGTCAGAGTGTACCAAGGCTGTCAAACTCACTCGTGAAAATAAACTAACTTAAGGGTCTCATTAGAGTCAGTCCTGTCACGTATACATCCACGTGTGCTTCTCATCCTGGGGCTGAGGGCCCTAATGTTGGCACCTGTCCTCCAAAGCCACTGGCAGCTCCAGTGGGGATTCTGGAGTCACCATGGTATGACCTAAATGGGAAATGTCCCCCTTAGGCTCCAATAGTGGGGGCTTGGTTGCCCTCCGATGGGCTCTGTGGAGTGACTAGCTCTAATGGGTGGATCAAGTCACTGAGGATTTCAAGTGTGACTAGACTATTGGGAAGGGGACTGGAGCTTGGACGGTGGGACCCGGTTAGAGAAAGTGTGCCACTGAGGCCAGACCTTTGAAAGGTCTATCTTTCCCTCGGTTGGAACTCTCTCTCCTTCCTGTGACTCAACTGTGACATACTATCCTCCTACCCATGACTGTAACCTCGAACCTCGACAAAACAGCACCTCTCCTGAAGCTGCGTACGTCGGGTACTTTGCCGCACATGCTAAGCACTTCCTCTTCCCTCCCCGTGGTGGGCAGAAGACTGTCCCCTGAAGATTCGACGTCCGCTCTGAACTTCAGAGAGGGACCTCTCAGAAATGGGGTCTTTGCAAATGTCATTAGTTAAGCTAGAACGAGGCCATCCTGGGTGATGGCGGGACCCATATCTAGTGAGTGTCCTCAGAGAAGTGGTTGGACACAGAAGACACACACTAGGTAGAGCCCGGAATGCTACAGGTACAGGCCGGGGAACATCAGGAGCCATCAGATAGATGGCACATGAGGCACAAGACCCTTCCCAAGAATCTTCAGTGTGTGTGGCCCTGCTCACACCTTCACTTCAGACTTCTCACCTCCCGATCTGTGGGAGAGCAAACACACACACCAAGCAGCCAAGCTGGAGGTCATTTGTCATGGATGCCTAGGAAACTAATGTACACAAATGCTCTACCCATGCACACACACACACTCACACACTCACACATGTGTGCACATTCTCTGCCAAGTCACAGGAATTTGCCTTCTGGTGACACTCTGGCTTACTTCAGTTCTTGCTTGGGTGGCTGCAGAGATTTTTCCCTCTAGCCCCTTCTCCAGAAGAAGAATGTCTCAGGGATCCAGACCAAATCCTGCTGCTACCACTTCCACACTTACCCTCTTCCTTGTTAAGACACGTGCTAATGTCTCTCTATAGCTACAGATTCCTCTGCTGGGCCTTCACCTACTCTATTCCTTAGCAAGGGGGTACACACTTCGGGGAAGTATGGGTCACACTCTCTTCTGCCACCGCCATTTCCCTCCTTGTCTGAAGATTGCTGCTCCCTGGGGAGTCTCAGGGGAAAGGTTACTTATACATGGAAAACAATTAAATATCCTACTCTGAACCAAGCCATTCTTACTGAAGCCCATAATATCCTGGTGAGTGGCAGGCTCGAGGTCTGTTCTTCCCGCCAGACAGCAGCACACTGAGGGCAGGATGATTTTTTGTTTTGGTTTTGGTTTCGGTTTTGGTTTCGGTTTTGGTTTGTTTGTTTGTTTGTTTTCAAGACAAGGTTTCTCTATGTAGCCCTGGCTATCTTGGAACTTGCTTTGTAGAACAGGCTGGCCTTGAACGTATAGAGGCCAAGTGCTGAGATTAAAGGCGTGTGAGATCACTGCCTGGCCTGGGATAATCTTTTAATCACCACCACAATCCATAGCCCTTCATGGAAGGAAGGAAAGAAAGAAGGGAGGGAGGGAGAGAGGAAGGGAGCAGGGAGAGAGGGAGAGAGTGCAAGTGGACATACAGAGTCTCTCAAGCACCAGGCTGATGTCTCTGAACTGCCCCCTCCGAAGCTCCATGGGAATGAAGAGAAACTATGTTGTCACTAGTCATCACATGGAGGACATAGAGCATCCATCTACCTGCTGGAGCCGTTCGTGCATACAGATCAAATTTCCATCTGAGTCAACTTCCTGGAACTCCCACTGATAGGCACGTCTGTCACTGCATGGCCAGCCTGACATCGGAGCTGCCAAAGCCACAGGCATGTGGGAAATAACATTCATCCTCTCGGGTTGCCCTACAGAAGCCCAAGAAGGCCAACTTTTGACATGTCTCAGAGATGTGGCCAAACACCTTTGCCAGTGCAGCTTGCAGCCCAGTTCCCCCTTCTTCCTGGGTCTGAAGACTTAGGCAATGTAGCCTAGTGTGGAGAGATACTGTCACAAAACCACACAGCGGGCCACAGTCTTCACCTGCTCATCAGATCTAGGAGCACACAGGACAGGGATGAAGACCAGCAGAGCCTTCTTCAGTAAGCTTCTGATTTAACTTCTTCCTTCTTGCCTCAAGCTGAGGCAAGAGCTATTGCAGAGCCCCCTGGGTTGCCTGTTTAGTTGATAACTTAGTCTTGTTCTGTTTAACACATCACTTTGGGCACTCCAGGAGTACACTATCCTCACTGTGGGCACTCAGGGTTTATCTGTGTCTTAGCGCCTTTTCCACTATGATAAAATCCTCTGACAAAAACAAACAAACAAACAAACAAACAAAACATGAAGTTTATTTGGGCTGAGGGCTTTAGAGGGAGAGTCCATAACTTTGGGGAAGGCATTGCAGCAGTTAGCCAGAGCAGAAAGCTGGCTAATCACATTTTCAACTACACACAGGAAGCAGGAAGAGTAAACAAGAAGTGAGATGAGGTCATAAACTCTCAAAGCCTGCCTCCAGTGATTACTTCCTCCAGCAAGGCTGTAGCTCCTAAAACTTCTATAATCTCCAAAAACAGCAACGCCTACTGGAAACCAAGTGTTCAAATGCATGAGCCGCTGGCGGGCATTTCTCACTCAAAACACCACAACATGTGACTAACATCTGCCTGAAACCCAGCGAGTGGTGGGCAATGGGCAGTGGCAGAGAACGTTATCCAGCTGACTGTTCTGGTTTCCACCTGTGTTCCGACAAAGGATGTTGGCTTGTTCAGGGGAAAGGAGAAGACTGCTAACATTTTTGTGAAACGCTGCTGGCAGGGACAGGTTAGACTATAGGGAAGGCTCAGCCCAACTGGCCAGTCTTCCAAGAGAACAGCAAGGAAACAGGAAGACCCTAGAGATAATGAAAGCCTCCCCCAGGTAAGAAGCAGATACACTCTAAAAGTAGGGGACCACGGATGAAACTCAAAAGAAACACATGCTGGTAAGCCCAAGCGCAGTTCCGAAGTATGGGGCATGGCATAGAACCGGAAAAGCCCCTATAAGAATCTCTTCTCTTTGCTGCATACAAGGCAGCTATCCTTCAAAGCTCAAAGAGTTTAGAGAACAGTTCCTCTATGGGACATGGGAGCGAGGGCATCTCCTTGGGAACCCCCATGCCAGCCAGGATGCAACCTGCTTCAAGAGTGTGCAGGGTCAGAAGGTTCTTACACAGAGCTCAGAGTGATCTCCCAGGGTCTGAGCAGTGACAAGAGAAACATGGACTCTTCCACCAGGGTGCATCAAATGGCAGAGAAGAGAATCAATTAGAACTATAAAGCACTGCAGTCCCAGGCCAACTTTGACAGCATTGACAGAGCGCCCCAAGACTGATGGCTGGAAAATAAGGGCATATACACTGTTATTTGATACAACTGTTAAACATGCAAAATGAAACAAGGTTCCTGAAGGAGCAAGAAATTCTGATTTATAGTCAAAAGAAGAAAGCACACACACAACCACCTTTCTATTGAAACAACGAGGCAGGAACTTTAAAATGATGACAATTTAAAAAATGGTGTGTGAAAGATTGAAAATATATATCAACTGAGAAAAAAATGAAACAGGAATGATAAATACCCAAAAGGAAATGGTACCATGAAAAAAAATGCAATATTATAAACGAAAACTTGATGAGATTGCCTTAGTGGTAGACCGGATAACCAGCAAAAACAGGGACAGCTGTAAGATGATGATGGTTCCATTGTAGTAGCAAGCCCCATTGTAGGCCAGCAGGTTTATCATGGAGAATCAAAGGCAGAGAAACCACCCCCCATACCAAATCTCTAGGACTGGCCCAAAAAATGGCCTGCAAGGGACTTAGATTTAATAGAAATGCACCCCAGAGGACTGTATGCTACTGGACACTGTCAAAAAAAATAGAGTAGCCATCAGGCAGTTAGTGGAGGCTGGCAGCTTGGGATAATGTCAATAGAGACAGACAGCTTCCCCGAGGGGTGAAAGGAGGAAACAAAACAGGGAAGTCAAGAGAGACTTGATAACTCAGTCTCAGGTGACTGTGCACACCCCAGTGGCTGCTGTACTTGGACTGAGTGTGTTGGGAGGAGGAGTGAATCCTAAAAGAGCAAGGCATGTCACAAACACACAAACGAGTGAGTGGTGGCAAGCCCACAGCAAGGGAAACTATAAAACGTCCAACTTTAAGGGAGAAAGTTTCACGATGTATAAAAACATGGGGAATTGTCACCAATTTCCCATGAGACTAAACAACAGATAACAGAAAATGCCCATGAAAGAGCTAGCTCAGTGATTAGGCTCAGCAAAAGCTTCACAGCAGCCGTTATAGATGTATATTCGTTTTTAAAGAAGAAAGAGAAGACAATGTCCAAGCAAATAGCAAATTCTGACAAGACCAAGAGTGTCTTGTAACGTTCAATCTAGCAACGTTCAGTGTAGAGAAGTATGGTTCACAGAACTGAACTGAAGAGAAAACTTCACTGAAAGAGGCCAGTCAGGTCTGGGCTGACAGAAGAGTAACTGTTTTGACATAGTTTTTCATTTTGCCAACCAGGGAGAGATGTGCAAAGGAAAGGAATGAAGAAAATCTGAGGTGTGTGTCATAAAGTGGACCCACATATGTATGATTAGAGCCCCTGTGTAAGAGGAATGAAAGAAACAGGAAAATTTCTCCACCCCTCCCCCAAAGTTGTAAATAACTTAAGCCACATGTCTAAAAACCTGAGCAATCTCCAGAAAGGAGACTCAACCCAGACTTATTGAGATCAAAATATGAACAGACAAATAGAGAGAAAAATATTGAAAATAGCAAAAGAAAAGATAGCCCAACAAGAGAAATGACAACTTCCCTTCTGGAAGAATGAGTCAAAGGGCAGTACAATACCACTTGCAAAATGCTAATAGGGAGAGGAACTGTCAGCTATAAACCTTAAAGTCAGAAAAATGTATCTTCCAAAAGACTCTGTAAGCTGAGAATGGTGATGCATACCTTTAATCCTAAAACTTGAAAAGAGGCAGGTGAGTCTCTGTGAGTTTGGGGCCAGCCTAGTCCACACAGCACCATCTAAGGCAGCCAGTGCTACATAATGAGAACTTGTCGATTAAAAAAAAATGAGTTATAGACATTTTTGGTAGAACAGAAATAAGACAGCCTTAAAAAAAAGCCTTCTTAGAAAAGCTAAGAACATTTGTGCTGGCTAGTTTTATGTCAACTCGACACAAGCTAGACTCATTTTGAAAAAGGGAACCTCAATTGAGACAATATCCCCAGCAGACTGGCCTGTGGGGAAGCCTGTGGTACATTTAATTGATGATTGGTGTGGGAGGGTCCAGATCACTGTAGGCCATGCCTCCCCTGGGCAGGTAGTCCTGGGAACTATAAGACAGAGCTGAGCAAGCCAACGGAGAGCAAGCTCTCCGCTATGATTCTGCTTCTGTTCCTGCCTTGAGGTCCTGCCCTGACTTCCCACAGTGACAGAGTGTGGCCCAAGAGCTGTAAGATGGAATAAACTCTTTCTACCCAAGATGCTTTTGGTCATGGGGTTTTATCACAAACCTAACTAGGACAGCATACTGAAGCCTAAAAGCAGTATCCAGGAGCTCTATCAAGGAAATTATGCTCCTATAAAAGACAGTGGAGGGGGTGCTTCTAATCCATTGTGTGACCTAAGAAACAACTGCATAAGTGACCCGACCCACATACATTACCGCATCTGCACTATAGAACTGTAAAATGTTTAACAGTGTAGAGGGCATGAGTGTGGGCAAAACCAAGTGGAGAAAGGGAATGGTAATAGGTGTCAAGAATTTAGAACAAAAACAGTAGCTAAGAGGCAGTTGCAACAACCAACCAAACAAAACAAAACAAAACTCCCCAAACCCCTTTTCACTCCCTCATTCTCTCAGCTTCCTGAGGTGGACTCATGTCAAGCGATGATTGTGACGACATACTATGACACTAACAGAATCTCAGCTGTAGCCCATCTAACAGCGTAGAAGGGAAAAGAAACAGTTCCCGATATGTGTGGGGTCTATACTTGCTTGGATTTTAGATAGCATGACTTCTGCACAGTATTCTTATATCTCAGGTATATATGATCATCCTCAGAGCAGGCACTAAGAAATTAACTCTAACAGTCACTAAAGACTAAATGTCACATTAAAAGATGTTTGATGCGGCAGGCATGCTGGTGCACACCCAGCACTTGTGAGTCAGAGGCAGGCAGATCTCTATGAACATGAGACCATCCTGGTCTACATAGTGAGTTTCAGGTCAGCCAGGGCTATGCAGAGAGACCCCTCTCAAAACAAAACAAACAACTCAATTGAAAAACATCCAAGGAAGAATAGAAAACAAGTTATACAAACAAAAGGGTAAGTAACACAGCAGGCCTAGTTATAAAAAATGATACAAAATGTCACTGGTCACATAGTCCAGGAAAAGCAGAAGACCATTAAATGGCCAGATATAGCTACATGCTATCTACAAGAGACAAATTAAGTAAACACCATGGGAGAAAAGTCACAGATGAGAAAAGATACATTAGTCAAATAGAAACCATTCAAAAGCTAGAGTGGAAATACCAGATACTTAGTTTAGAACAAAGTTATTAGAGATAAGAGAAAGGTTTTATGATGATAAATGTTCATTACATCAACAAGGAATAATAAGAGAGCACACACACATCAAATACCAGCTTCAGGGCTGGAAATAGCTCAGCAGTTAAGGGCACTGCTTGCTCTTACATAGTACCCGGGTTTGATTCCCAACACCTACAAGGTGGCCCACAACCATCTGTAACTTCAGTCACAGAAGAGATGACGTCTTCTGACTACTGTGTGTACCGGGCATGCACGTGGTACACAGACATACATGCAGGCAAAGCACACATACACATATGATGAAAATAAATCTTAAAACTTAGAAAAAAACTGGAGCCTCAAGGCAGGAAAAGAAAAATCTGGGAGCCAGATACTAAAGACACTTGCCTCCAAGCATCATGACATGAGTTCAATTTCTCTTCCCCTCCTTTTCTCTCCTTCCCCTCCTCCTCCTCTCCTTCTCCTCCTGAGACTGGGTCTCTTTATGTAGCTCTGGCCAACTCACAGAGACCCACGTGCCTCGTAGAAAGACAGAAATGGCTCTTGCAAGTTGTCCTCTCACCTCCCTATGTGTACTGTAGCCATAACCACCCCCAACATATACTAAAACAGCTAAATATTTAAAAAAATATTTAAACTTAAAAAAAATACCAAAGTGATAGAATTAGAAGGAAATGAAGAGCCTAAAATTAATAGCTGGGAGGCTTCAGCAGCCCGCTTTTGGTCATGACTAGAAAAGAAGGCAGAGGATCACAAAGAAAAACAGAAAGAAATAACTGAACAACAGATTATTACCCCATAGGATGGGGACACTTTGGGCCACCTTACCCAAGCAACAGCAGACAACATAGTGGGAGGAGAGTATGGAAAGAACTGGAGGAAGGAGAGGAACAAGAAAATTATGCAGTTATATTTTAATAATTTTTTAGAAGAGCGTATATTTAAAGAAATCGAAATCATATTAAAACTCTGGCTCCTGTCCAAAAAGAAATGAAATAAGAGCTCAAGGACACAGCTGGTAACTCATGCTTTTATTCCCAGCACTCAGGAGGCAGATATGAGTTCAAGGCTAGCCTAGTCTACATACATAGTGAGTTCCAGAACAGACAGACTATATAGAAAGACCCTATGGGAAAAAGAGGAGGAGGAGACAGAGGAGGAGGACAATGAAAAAAATCAATAATAAAAATAATAAAATTTGCAGAATTCACAAAGATATAAAAATTATATTATTAGTATCTACATCCTCAGGGAGGCTCCAACCCACTCCATGGTGGAATGTCGGAGGAGCCAATCCTTGAGGAGGCCTCACCCCCCATGATGGAATGGTGGAGGGTCTAATCCTGTGAGGTAAAAAAATCACAGCTACTGTGAGTTTAAGAGAGCAACAGAGGCAATTTGTGGCATTCCATCTCACTGCTGCTCTCTGAAGATTGAGGCTATTTAAACATACTGAGGTGGAAGACTCAAAGCACTAAAGTCAGAGAGAGCGTAAGGGGCTAAGACCACCAAGTTACAGAAGCAGGAAGAACCATGGGAGAGAACTGTGAACTATACGCCAGTGATGCAGAACTAGACAGCTTCCTGAGAACTGCAGATTAAGGTGATGGCTTACTGTTTCCATGAAACTCATTAAAAACCATTAAAATGCATACTTCAGATGCATCAATTTTATGGTATGTGATTACATCTCTATAAACCTATATACAAAAATAACTTTTAGAAAGTCACAGTGAGGTGTCATTTTCACACATACCCAAACAGCAAAACTAAAACGGACTTCAGCACCCACTTCTAGAAAGGACGTGGAGCAGCAGGGAGTCATGCTGTGAGGAACTGCTCAAGCTCCTTAGTATGCTGAACACATAACCTTACATCCTGACAAGTTTGTTTCTGCAGTTTACCCAAGGAGTTAAAACATCTATTTACAAAAAGGCCTACGTAAGAATTCTCATGATCCAAACTCTTTCACATTGGCCACAAACTTGAAACAAATATCTCCCAACAAGACAACTGACAAAATAGTCACACAATAACGTTCTACCCAACAAGAAAAGAGATCACATGCTCAGGTATGGAAGAGTTCTAAACAGAGGTGGTTGGGCGCACATGCACGCGCGCGCATGTGCACACACACACACACACATAAACACACACATACACACACACCCATGCTGCATGGCTCTATTAGTATGAAATCTGGGGTCACAGATCTTTGTAAAGTAGCCCTCTGTGATCACTAACTTCAAGCCTCTTGGAAACTTGTAGGTATTCTGGTACTTTCACATCTTATTTGTGAGTTTCCCATCTTGCTAACACCCCTGTCTAGGTCCTGTCTCCTGACTGACAGCAGTGAAAGGTAGCATACCAAGTTAATATCCAAGTTTTCAGGCAAGAATTTCTACGTGGTGATGTGTGTTTCCAGCTGTGTTTTAGGAGCTACCGTCAGGCTGGTCTATAATTGGAGGGTGAAAATCGAGACTGGGTGCAGGGTACACTTGCCTGAACCACCCACTGTAAAGTCCCTCAGTGTTTCAGAGTGTCACTGGACAGTCACTGTAAAGTCCCGTGATATCACAGAGTGACACTGACATTCATCGATCATGATTGCCTGGACCTAAGATTTCTTCAGGGTCAGAGAAAGTTGTCCTACTTATTTCTTTCTGCATCTATTAATTTTAAAATGTCTATAAAGAAAGCTTGTAGTAATTGACTGTGGCTGAATTATACAAATATTACAAAGTAGATGGATGAATAGGTAATAGTGATGATATATTATTCTATGTATGTGTGTTGAAGTTTTTCAAAGAAAATGAGTTTATTTAGAATGTATTCCCTAAAATGGTGGTGATTTCCATATAAAAACTAGAGGAAATCACAGATTTCTATTTATATGATGAGTAGATGAATAGATAAGAGCTTAGTTACCTAGATTATCAATTAAGTAAATGGACACATTTATAGATTGAGTAGGTGGAAAATAAGATTCTAGATGCCTGATAGATATAGTGATAGATCAGTAAATAGGCAGACAAGCTGGCATATGGACAGACAGGAAGCTAGTGCAAACTGGAAATGTGTGGCCAAGGCAATGGTATTTCATCATGACCCATAACGTTCTCACTCTCTCTGCAGACACAAAAAACTCTTGCTTGCTCATGCCACTGTTTAACAGAGCACCCACTATTTATGAATGTACAAGTCATTTCTAACCTCCTGTAATGATGGAAAATGACAATGTGAAGAGTCTGACATATGTACTATTTTATAGCTTGCCAAGATATGCTGAGACAGAGTCCTAAAAGCAGCATTAGCAGTCCAAAGGTGACCTGCAAGTGCCATTTTGCTAAAAATAGTCAAACATCTTTCCATAAGGTTTTTTTCTGGCTGGTTTGCGATGACAAAAGGATATAGTCTTTTAATTTTTAAACATTCCCAGTTCATATGTCATATTAACTAACAGGCCCTGGGAGGGCAGACCAGTGGTCAGTGACGCAGACATCAGCTCAGAATTTAATACGGGCTTCACAGCATGGTGTCCTCTGGCCTCTGATACGAAAATTGTTACCATGCTAGGGAATGTAGTCTAAGTGGGCTCAATTCGTTTGAACAATTTTAACACACACACATACAGAAAATAAATATTTATGCTTCTACAGAATTATCAAAGAGAAACACTTTTTCATTGGTGCCTACGATGAGTTCTCTTTGTTTTCAAAGAAACAAAGCAAGAAAACAAGGAAAAAGAAGGAGGGGGAGAAGAAAGAAGGGAGAGAAGGAAAGAAGGAGAAAGGGAGGGTGGCAAGCGTGCATTAGAACTGTAGTTCATGTGCCAGCAGCAAGCCTCACAGCCTTTTCAACCCCCTCAGCGTCCCCAACCACCATCCACCCCTATACCCCAATCTACCGCCACCCCCCCACACACACCCCTGCCACATAAGCAAGACGCTAGGGCTCAGGTGTGGTTCTCTCCCATCATTTCCCAGCTTTCTAGCACGGACAGGGTGTCACTTGTTGTTCTGTACTTTTCCTCGTCAGACAAAGCTGTGGTGGGCCCCCAGGATGCCTCCTGCTGCTCCTGGATATGCTTTTCTCCAGAGCAAAGGCCCAAGGGGGAATTACGAGGTCAGAGCATCTCCAGCTCAAGGAACTGTACCACCCTTGCCACCACAATGGCTAGGCCCACTCCCCTGATGCCCACGGCCCGCTCACTGTCGCTGTGTTTCAATTCATCGTTACGATGCACAGACTTAGCATCGGGTTGGCTGCTTTGCACTGAGTGTGGTATTGTTTCAAAGCAATGGCTTTTGACTTTAAGGAGAAAAATCTACAAGTCACGTGGCTTTTTAAAATTCAGTCCCTCCTCCCACAGGAACAGTCAGCATACATCACAAAGGACAGGGGCCAGCTTTTCATATTTCTCCCCTAGAGTCCAGGGCATTTGAACTGGCAGCCCTTTGTGTAAACCTTGGCACGGCAATCCATGCAGCACACACTGCCCTAATTTTAGAGGAAAACAGAGGCAAAATCACACAGAATTTTCTTTGGAATTCCCTCTGATTTTTTTAATTGGTGGCTCTGCCACTACACAGAGGTTCTTTTTTCTTCTTTTTTCTCTCTCTCTTTCTTTTTTTTCTGTGTATTGCACTGAAAGCACAGATTTCTAAGAACCTCACCTTAGAGAAATCTGACTAGAAACTGCTGAATTCCTGCAGGCTTGTGAATAGCATTCTATGCAAACCCTCGTGTTTCATGGTTTGGGGTATGATGTGTTTGCTCCTTTGCCAAAGGGAAATCCTTCCCAGATCCTGTTACATCTATTTCCATACCTGCAAGAAGAAAATATGCACACATCTATAAATTATTCATCACCCTTGCCAAGTTTACCTTTTGACCTTCAGAAAAGAAAAAACAGGAGAAAGGAGAAGTGCAGTGAAGGCTTGGGGTTTGTTTTATTTTTTTGTATACGTGGTTTCAGTGTGTGTGTGTGTGTGTGTGTGTGTGTGCGCGCGCGCACATGCGTACAGGTGCACACGGTGCAGGGGAGAGACAATCTACATGGTCTTTCCTCAGGTAAAGCCCCACATTTTTTTTTGTGGCAGTCTGGTCATAGGTTGGCTGGCCACAGAATCCCAGAAATCTATCTGCCCAACTGCCTCTCGGCCACCAAGGAATACCCACGCACCCCCATGCAGACTTTTATGTGGGTAACAGTGATCATACTCAGCGTTTCCCAGCCCTTGAGCCACTGAGCCACCTCCCTAAGCCTGCAGCTTGGTTTTTAAGATTTATTTTTTTTTCACTTTTAATTATGTATGTACATGTGGAATGGAGGAGAGAATGTACATATGTGAGTGCCTGTAAGGGCCATACAAGGCTGCCCTGAACACGGAGTTTCAGACAGTTGTGAGCAGCCCAGCTTAAGGGCCGGGAACCAAGTTCAGGTCCTCACAGGAGCAGCAAGCACTCGTATCTGAGCAAGGCCTCCAGCCCCAGGACTTGGTGTCTTATTTGAAAAGACACAGATGCACATGAACTGTGCTCTGGGAGCCTGTAGCTTTGACGGAAGGATCACTCCCAGATCATTTGTAACACTTGTAGCTGACAGAAAAGATACTGCCAAATGAGAATTTTAAAGTGGAGGAAAAAAAAGTAAAAACAGCTTTAACATAACTCTGCTGGGCTGGAATCAGCATTTCTATCTGGAACCCCCATGGAATGATGCTTCCGACTCGGGGACAAAGAAATTCTTTAAAGCAAGCAGAGATAAACAGAGGCTCAGTAGCACCCCAATTATCTGATCAGAATCACACCCCCAAGTTGTGATTAGGCACCAAACGACATTTAAGGGGAAAGCAAGGGACTCCATTTAACCAGGGGTCAGCCAGCCTAGTCTGTGACCAGTGAGAATATCCAAATGTATGCTTCAAACTCCCTTTCAAGAAAGCCACATTTCTACTGGGGATAGAAGCCGGTAATAGATCATCTTCCCAGCATGCACAAAGCTGCAGGTTCAATCCCCAGTACCACAAAATACACAAAGAACAAGAAGCAGCATTTCTGTCTCTTAAGCTGGACTGTCCACAGCACTGAACAGAGTTGTTCTACCCGACTCATCACCCTGATCACCTCACTTAGAACAATTTCATAGATGGTTTGTTTTGCTGTTAGCTTTCCAATATGATTGCCGTAAAAATCTCACTCTCATTATATATAAAGCCAGAAAGGGAAAATCTAGAAGTTAAATCAAATAAGCAATTATACAGCACATAAACTCTAGGGGATCGTCTTTCTTTCCCTATACCCACCAGCCAAAACAGCTGAGCTGGGAACAGAGGAACCTGCAGCTTCATCACCCACCCCGCCAACTCCATCCCTGTAGCAGGTGCTTCCCCCATGGAAACACAAAGCCCTGCCATGTGCTTTGGGTGGGGACAGTTGCCAAGGCACCACCCCCTCCCATGGGTGAGACCAGCGTCAGCCACAACACTGAGGTAGTGTCTCTAAGGGCAAGCTCGTCTCTCGCTCAGTCCTCCCCACATTCAATTACGTCCAGTCAGTGCCATCCTTTACTTCACTGATCCAAACATGGCCTCCTTAATTACCCCAAAAGGAAGGGTCAGTGATGGATTCGGTGAGCTGAGGAAGGACAGACCTCCCCATATTGAGCCAAACTTGCATGAGCCTGTTCCTAGGAAGAAAAACCACTGGGAGCTTGGCCCCCCACAAGGTCAAGTCTTCGGAATCTCCTCCAGCCTCCCGCAGTCTTTGGATAACCAGGTTAAGCCATCTTGCTGGCTGGGAAACTGCTGGAGTTCCTAAAGGAGCAGCCTGAGATTTTTAACATGGATGTTACCCGCTCCCCGTCCCATAACCACCAAGTTTTTATGAGTTCTTACCACCAATTTCCTATGCTTCCCTCAGGCAATGAGGCCTGTGACCTAAAGGAGGGTGGCAAGCTTCGGGCCAGCAAGATACTTTTTCTTAACTAGTAGGAAGGAATTCTTCTGGCTAGAGTCTGGTGCTCATGAGGATAGAATGGCCCATAATCAGGGTGACACAGAGAGTAAGACAGTGAGGGAGACAGGGCAAGGATGCAATTAGACCCTCCTGTCCAGGAGCTGGAGGCTTTGATGGGCAGGTTTCTCAATGACAACTAAGCTCCCTGCAGCTGAAGGGATCTTGGCTAGAAGATGAGACCTTTCTTCAGGGATAGCACCCAACCTACCTCTCGCACAGTTAACCCCTGGGCACGCTCCAATGTCAACCATTCACACAGAGCAGAATCACATACAGTGCTTCTACACTGGAGTAGAGCGAGGAAAGAAATGAAAGTCTCTGCTCCCTGTTGATGGCACTGAACCAGGGGCAAACTAGTCCTCAGGGGTCATGAGGGCATGGATGGTGTCCCTGGGACCTGGATCTGAGCTTTTTACCCTCTTATTTCCAGAAACCAGGCTAGAGAGTTGGGTGTGTGGGAACAGGGCTATAATCTTTTGTCGTTGATTGAATTTTAAATTTTCATTTTAACCTAAACATTTAACTTTACATTGATACTATCTGTAAGGAACAATGAATTTATTGTATCAACTTTTTTTGGTTTTGTTTTGTTAATTTTATTTATTTTACACCCTGACAGCAGTTTCTACTCCCTGTCCCTTCCCCCAACCACTCTTCTGTTTCTCTTCATAAAAGTGCCAGCTTCGATGGATATCAACCAGCCACGACACATCAAATTTCAGAGTTAGACTAGGCACCTCCTCTTCTATTGAGGTCAGTAGGAGGAAAGAATCCCAAAGGCAGGCAACAGGGTCAGAGACAGCTCTGCTCCCACTATCAGGAGTCCCACAAAAAGACCAAACTATACCTTAACATTATTTCTTTCTTCCAAGAAATATGAAGCCCAGCCATATTTCAGGAAGTCACCACAGAGGGGAAAGAAGTAAGAGAGATGAAAAGGTAAGAGGTGGAAGAATGAAGAAGGCAATATCCCCCAGCTGGCCGTCACTTCACCAAACCCATGAGTTCTTCAATGGGCAGAAACAAATGTTCTAGAACGTTTCTCCCAGGACTGACCTCCACTCAGAACCAACTGATATCTGTTCAGCCATCTGAATCCAGCTAGGAGACCCATTCTGGGAGATTCTTCCTCAGCTCCAGCCTGCACCAGGGAGGTGAAATCACTGCTGGTTGCATGACTGAAGGGTCCTGTCCTACCAGCCTGGTTCACAAAGGAACAAGAAAGACCAGTGAACCAGCTCAGTCACTGTTGACTGAGGAAGTGGATGAGTCTCCGTAAACCTCATGGTAAGGGGCTCTGTCAGCATGGGGTAAAGGAGCTAACTCAAAGACTGGCAGTGTGCCATCCAGCAGCAAACCAACTAACCCTCTTTTAGAAGCCAGCACAGGCTATTTTTAGAAAACAACTGTTTCAAGGGCTACAGAGAAGGCTCAGTGGTTAAATGCATGCGTTGTTCTTCCAGAGGACTTGGGTACAGGTCTCATCACCCACGTAGTGGCTCATAATTATCTGTAACTACAGATACAGGCAGACACACAAGCAAACACTCATGCAGATAGATAGATAGATAGATAGATAGATAGATAGATAGATAGATAGATAGATAGATAGATAGATAGATAGATAGGAAAAAAGAAAATGCCATTTTCTTCATGTTATTTTTGTAGTGCACTGTAATACAAAGATCCAACCTGAATTAAAAAAAAAATCTCCCATTCAATATCTGTACTTTAAACCTGAGACGCAAAAAAAAAAAAGGTAGAATGAGCCCCCCAGCCAAAGGGGATGTAGGTTCAAGTGTGTATGTGTGTGTGCACTTGGGAATGGGTGTAGATAGATAGACATACAAACAGACAGACAGATACGCATATGTGCTCATCTTTGTTTCTGCTGACACACAATCATAGAAAACTCAGTGGTTCCTGGTCCCGTTTACACATGGAGAGTTGACTCCGTAAGTTGTCGCCTGCCCCACATCCACCTGTGTACACACACACCCACATAGCCACACACACAACAAAAAGTGTAGCAAACGGTTAAAACTCTTATCACTGCTCCTCTGCAGTGTACTGTGGTTGTGGACACTGGTGCATACGTGTACACAGGCTTGCACATGCCTGTGTAAACAGATGCACCATTTATGTGTATATAACTTAAGCAAAATCTGACTGTGCAGAAACAATTCACGTCGACACTGTGAGAAAAGTGCTGGGGCGGGGTGGGGTGAGGAGAAACATGTGAGGATGGACAGTGGCTGGGGGTGAGCGGGGACTGTCCCTGACCTCTAGTGGTGTGGGGGCACAGCTGCCGTTGGGACAGGAGTGAGGGGAGCACACTCAAAACTGAAGTAACACCGTGAAGAGCAGTTGGGACAGCTGCCTACGCCGGCAAGATGGCTCAGGTAGTAAAGACTCTTACTGCACAAACACGGTGACCCGAGTTCAATCTCTGATCCCACAATGGAAGGGGAAGGAAATAGTTGACTCAAAAATATTGTCCACATGACCACTGCATGTTCTTTCTTGTGTAGGCTTGCAGGTGTGTGTGTGCACACGCATGCGTGCACACACAGAGGGGTGACCTAAGTGTGTAACCCAGTCAGGATGATCAGAAGTTCTCCATGGCTCACAAGAGTAGAGAAGGAAGATGTCTGTGTGTCTTCTCCTCATGGAGGGCTCCCTCTGGCCCCTGGTCCAACTGCAGCTGATCTCCTTCAGCTGCCCTTAGTGAAGTGTGGTCTCTCTCCAGCCACGGTCTGTGAAGGGCAGTGAGCTATGAGCATATCCTAGGAAAGCTAGGACAATGGATGTTCGGCTTACCCTATGAAAGAGCCAGCCCACCTTGCTGAGCCTGTGTGTGTTCAGTTCTGTGCAGGCTTGTCTCCTATGCGAAGTGGCAGACCCCGGAGTCCCTGCCGAGAACAAGACCACCACCTACCCTCAGCACTTAAAGCTTAGAAATCCCTGTAAGGGGCTGGAAGAGACAGGAAGCAGGAAAGGGGGAGAGAGCGTTGAAACAGCGCTGACAGCATTCCTTTCCTTCGTGTCACAGGGACGGAGCTGAGTCAACTATTTCCACTTGAACATGTAACACTGTCTTAGTTAGGGTTTCTACCACCACAGTGAAACACCATGACCAAAGAGCACTTTGGGAGGAAAGGGTTTATCTGGCTTATACTCCCGCATCACAGTTCACCACCAAAGGCAGTCAGGGCAGGAACTCACACAGAGCAAGAACCTGGGTCAGGAGCTGACACAGAGGCCATGGAGGATTGTTAACTAGTGGACTGCTCTTCATGGGTAGCTCAGCCTGCATTCTTACAGCACCCAGGGCCACCAGCCCAGGGAAGGCACCACCCATAATAATCTGGGCCCTCTGCCATCAATTACTAATTAAGAAAACAACCTTCAGATGTGCCTAAGGCTTGACCTTAGGAGGCATTTTCTCAGCTGAGGCTCCCTCCTCTCTGATGACTCTAACTTGTGTCAAGTTGACATAAGACTATCCAGTGTAACATATTTCTCCAGATACACAGAGACTTCACTCCTTGTCTCTTCCTCTCTTGCTGGTGCTGAGTCTATGGGACCTGCCATTACTTAGGCAACTATATGCCCTGTGTTCACTAGGGTTCCATGCCTAGGGCCCTGCCATCAACAGTGGGCCTCTGCTGGGATCTCTGACTTCACGAAGGACCCTTCTGTACCCTCTACATTACAATATCCCTGTTGCTTCACAGCTTTTAACATTTGCTCAGTATATATTTGCAAGCTGTACCTGGTGATGTCAGACCAAAGCCACTTTGCTTAGCATGGACAAGGCCCTGGCTTTTATCCTCAGCGATACAAAAAATTAATTCTAGTGGCTGATGAGATGGTTCGGTCAGTCATGTTCTTGGCATGCAAGTGTGAGGCCCTAAGATGCTCAGAAATCACACAAAGCTCAGTGTGGCATCGAGTGATTATTATCTGAGCACAGGGGAGGTGGAGACAGGGGGAATCCTGAAGCTTGTTGGCCAGACAATGTAGCTGGATCAGTTTCTTCCAGGTTCAGGAAGAAATCTGATATTGACTTCTGACCCAAACACACATACACTTGCGCATGCTCACACATGCACAAACACATGCATGCACAAACACACATATGCATGCATACTCACACATACATGTATACTTGTACATGTACATGTCTCTGTCTCTCCCTCCACACACACATATGCATCTATACATACACATGTCTCTATCTCTCCATACACACTCATGCATGGATGTACAAACACATACACATGTGTATGTGTGCATACCCATGTCTGTCTCTGTCTCTCTCTCTCTCTCTACACACACACACACACACACACACACACATGAGCAATGTATGTGTGGATGGAGGAACTTCTGTGCAAATTCATTTCCAGAAGCGCTGGTGCTTGAAAAGGAGCCCCACGCCCTCTGACACTACCCCCCTTCAGTCCCAGACCACAGGCAGGAAATGTGCACAAGGGCTCACAAAACAAAAACTCAGAGGGACTGGATCCGTGCTGAGTGCCACCGTCACGGAATGTGCGGCTGTGACTCTGGAGGCTTGAGGAAGGCGGCTTTCAAGGCCCGGCCTGAAAGCCGATGTCGAATATTTTTAGACAAAGTCAGGGGATTGTGTCAGGTACTTCTCTGTGCTTTCCCCAACCACTCCACACTGTGAGCCCTCCTCGCTGCCCCATCAGGCACGCATCAAAGTTCTCAGGCGGTGCCAAGAGAAATGAATTCTCCCGCTGGGATTTTGTTTAGATGCATTTTAACACACAATGCTTGCTTTCCAATTTTAGAGCTAATCACCCCGTGGAGATGGAAGTAACTGTCCTCTACAGCAGGAGCACAGAATCACCCCCAAGAGGAGAAGAGCCATCGAAAGAAAAAAGCATTATCTCCTTAACCAAGATGTTAAAATAATAATAAAATGGAGTTCCTGGTTCCCCTTTGATGCCGCACAGTCAGGGCATATTTAACATGTGAGAGGAAATCAGGTATAAACGTGATTCCTGCGGAAAGGAAGGAGACACCAAAAATGAGGACAGGTAACAGCACTCAACTGTACCCAGCGGACGCTTCTTTCACTGCGGTGTGACACACTTTCTCACCTGACCCTGATCCCTAACTCTCCAGAGAAGAGATAAACTCCTTAAGACTATTTCATTGAACCAGAAAGTTATTTTTCTATGCAAGGCCCCCAGTGTCACAAGCAGCGCAACCTGCTTCTAACATTCATTCCTCCTGACTCAGGATCCTGCTTCCAGGAACTCAGCCCAAAGACTATGGTATTCATTAACTCCGGGAAGCTGCCATCACCTGCAGAAGACCTGCAGGAGACCTGCCCATCCTTCCCTGAGGAGCTGTCTGGGAGTTAATGGTTGCTAGGGAGAGAGGGACATTTTCTTCAGTGGTGTAGCCAAAGGTAAGTTGCCTTCGCTCCCCATAATTAACAGCCTCACTCCAACCACATTGCTCACGTTAGAAACTGTAACGATACTCAACAACAAAACAAAGATGTCAAAGTAGAAGACGGACAAGCTGGAAAGAAGAAGACAAAGAGCAGGAGTGGGATAAAGAAAGATGAACATGACCAAAATACACTGTATGCGTATGGAGATGCCACACTGAAAGCTTTAGTATGTATAACCAATATGTGCTGATATAAGATAGAAAGAGGTTAGCCAAAATGTCCACAAAAAGGTGTGTCTCATGAAGTAACATGTCAACGTATCAATACAAACAGAAAGCCTGGTTTCAATGCAAAGGAGACAGATAAGGAACTGGAAGCAAATGCAAATCACTGCATTTGATATCTTGCATCCTGAGAAATCTGGGTAAATATTTAATTTTTTTAAGTTAACAAGGGATAGTGACTTAGGGAACAAAGTACGGTAGAAACACACACACACACAAACCTGCCAGTAAATAGGAAAACCTAGCCACAGTTATCCTGGAGATGGAGAAGTGGGGAGTCAGAACATATATCTTTCTAGGTTTCTTTTTGTAGTTGATGAGTTTTCAACAATGAATACAACTTTCTTTCTAATAAGAACTTAAAATCTAAAAGAAAGTGGAACATAATAAATACATCTGCAAGAAAATATCCAAATACTCCAATATTTCCCAAAGGTCCAGAAAGCCAGAGGATGAGGAATCTGAGGGTGTGGTCCTGTTCTCAACCATCCTGATTCTGACGCTCAAGCAAAAAGGCTCCGCTCAACCTCTAGGTAGCTCTGTTCCATGGCAGTGCCGGCTACAGGACACAAAGCCACTAAGATCCACTGCAAGATCCATTTTGCAGTTAAAGATGTCTGCTTTCTCTATAGAGTGAGGAAACTCATTCACTGTCTGCTCAAGATTTCCTCATGACAGAGGTCAGATCTCCATGAGAGGAACCAGAGCTGCACAAGACTTGGCTGATTTTTTAAAGGAACCAACAGTAGAGCAATTAGTAACAGGGAACTCAGTGTTACTACTGAGTAATTTACTAATAAGTACAATAACACTGGAGACTGCCAGGCTGAAATCAGTCTCTGCCTTGAGGCCTAAGACTTCTTCAGAAACACAGCCATGGGCCATGTGTACACGAGTTCACCTGACAGCTAATTCCATGTCCACTGGGCTTCAGGGGAAAATGCCACTTGGGGTTCCTATGAGGGTGTCTCTAGAAACATGAAAATTGTAATCTACAGGCCCAGTAAAGTAGGTGCCTCTCCTTATCAGGATGCCTTAGCCAGCCCAATGAGAAGACACCAGTCTTCAAACAAGAGCTAAAGTTTGTATCTTCAGATTCCCTGGTCTCAGCCTTCAGTCTTAAACTTGAACACCACCATCATCAACCCAGAGCTCAGTCTGTGGCACCACTGGGACTTCTTGGCCTTCAGATCTGCATGAACCAGTTACCTGGATAAATCTAGACAGCTGGGTGACTGGTAGATAATAGACGGATGGGTGGATGGATAAATAGATAGAAGCTAGATTGATGACAGGTAATAGATACAGATAGAGAGACATGATAGGTACCATTACCATTTCTTTTCCTGTTGCTCTTATAAAATACTACAGCAAAAGCAACTTAAAACTCGACTCCCAGTTCCAAGTTACAGGCCATTGTTGTGGGGAAACCAAGACAGCTGAACATGAAGCAGCTACTCACATCAAAACACATCGCAGTGAAAAGCAGAGAGCAATGATGTAATAATGATGTAATGCACAGTAGTGTTCACCTCACTCTCTCCACACTGATGTAACTAGGATCACCCGCTCAGGAATGTGCCATCCGCAGAGGGTGGATCTTTCCACTAATCAAGACAATCCCTCACAAACATGCTCACAGTACAACCAGCTCTGTAGACTTCCTCATGGAGCCTCCCTTCCCAGGTGATGCAAGATTGTGACAAACTGAGAATTAAAAACCAAACCTTCACAGACAGATAGATGCTAGGGAGATATACTCATTTCTTAAGGGATGAGTGGTCATGTTGACAGATAGGTACATACATACATACATACATACATACATACATACATACATAGATGATAGATTTTCCTATATCCTGTTGATATCATTTTTCTGGAGGATCTAAAATAAACCCATATTTGCATATTTTATCTCCCTATGTATAAACATACATATATAACTATGTTATGTATATGTAACTATGTACATAATAAGTAATTATATTATGCTATATAACTACATCTTCACACACACACAAAGAAAGAGAGAAGCCTCCAAACTTGGTCAGGAGACCTTACCCTGTTGGTCCACTTTGGTAGATTTTTAGAATCAAGCACTTGATTTCCAAAGACACCCTGAAGATGGTTTTACAATGGTAAGTGTATTGCCGGCATCGTCCTCACAGCTCAGCACACCCGTTTAACCTCTCCAGTCTGTGCCACCTTCCTCAGAGAGGCAGGCAGCAGTGACACACAGTGATCTCTCCAGAGACATGGCATGTGCTCCCAAGGCCGCCTTCCCTGCCCCCGGCTGGACATGGTCACTTGGCAGTTTGTATTTGCTTCTCAGTTCTGTCATTTCACTTGTCGTTTCTGTTCTCATCTCTGCCATCTACAGCACTGAGTCAAGAAACACACTGGCAGGCTTCGGGTTTTGAAGAATGCAAACTGAAAGCTGATATTATTAAAGAGTCAGGCAGCTTCCAATGGAAACTCAGATCTTCAAATGCTACAGGAAACGGCGGTCTGGAGTGCCTATGTCTATTGGATCACAGGCAGATGGGCCACATAGCATTCTGTCTAAGCTGAGACAGCACCCTGGAAGTCTCTGGTTTTTCTATAATGGTATATATATATTCTCTCTCTCTCTCTCTATCTATCTATCTATATATATATCATGTATGCAAATATGTGTTTAAATTAGACTCTCCAGAACAATGTAACCAACAGGAAATGGAGAAGCCTGTCTATCTGCCCCTCCCAGCATGTGTTCTCTGTCCCTCTTCTAAGCCCAGCTCACATCCAGACAGGCACCTTAAGGAACTGTTTCCTCACCATCTCACCGTCAGCCCTGTGCGCATACATCCTAACCATGAAAGAGACAGCCAGCTCCTTGGCATCATCAGTACAGTGAGGACAGTCATAGCATCTATGACTGTTGAGCACGGAGTCTACAGCAGGTGCTAAGCATTCCCACATATCCAGCCTTGATACTCCCAACCACCAAGGCTCAGAATCTTTCCTGACATTGCTCAGCTTAGGAGGGTCCTCCTATAAGCTGCCCTATCCACAGGACCCAAGGACCAGGATGCTTGGGCTTCGTGAACTCTCCAGCACTCCAGAGCTATAACCAAGAAGGGAGCATTATGGCAGGGTCTGCAAGTTCAGTTCTTTTCCCCATTCTCATTGAGATTTTGGAAGAAAAAAAAAGAAAACAATTTTAAAGAAACTGAGTTCCAGCACAGTCTATCTTTTCCAAGAGTCTCAGCAAAAAGAAACAAAAGTGTGAGATGGAAAGTGAGATGAGAAAAGGAGTACCTGCTAGACCCCATTGCATGTCAGGAGCCTTCCATATAAACACATCATCCCTGTCTGTCCTCAGGACTCATGGTGAAGAATGAGGCCAGAGAGAGGCAGCAATTTGTTCAAAGACACACAGCCAGTTTCTTCTAAGCTAAGACACGACCTAAACCTAAAGCTAGCCTTGTGGGCACTCACCACAGGCCACCCAGAAGAGACCCGGATTGGGAAGGCAATGTTCACATTGAGAGAGTCAATGTCCAGACATCACCGGGAGCTGACTTGTCTCTTAGAATTCCTGGGATAGCACATCGGTGTGGGGCACCTGAGCCAAAACAATGATGGTGGAACACGCAAAGCTCTTCTGCCAGGAGCTCTTGCTTCCCAGAGCTGATGCCAACAAACTGGGGACCCTGTGGGTAATGCCTTCACACCAGATAGGATGCTGATTTCCCTTCAAGCATCTGTCATTCCAGCCACCAGGCCATAATCATCTTCCTTCCAGAATCCTAGTCCATAACCCTTCCTTGTATATTTGTATAATTCTACACACCCATCTATCCCTCCATCGTCTATCCCCTACCTCTATACCATCCATCTATCCATCCATCAGTAGGACCACCTACCCAACAATATATCCACCTGCCTATTTACCACCCGTCTACCAGTCCACCTTCTACCTATCCATCCATAGAAACTTATCCCATCTATCTGTATATTTTCCTGTTCATTCCCCTATCCACCCATAGGACCACTTATCTATGTACCTACCTAGCTATCATAGGACCTTCTATCTATATCTCTACCTAGTCATCCATCACATATCTATCCCACCAATACATCTACCTGTCCATCAATCACCCACCTCCCCATTGACCACACACGTGTCCATCCACCACCCACTGAGCTTCCCATAGTCATCCTTAGGGCCTCACTGTGTACATGGTGCTTGGCCAGAGAATAAGCTGAGTGCTGTCCTTGTCCTCACAATGCTTCAGCTGCGTCCATATACCCAATATGGCGCTACTCAACATCTAAATCATAATTTAATAACCTTTTGGAAAGCATCGCAGAAGTTCCTCTGATGTGCTAAAGGCTCGGAGCAGAGATCCCCATGTGGTTGGTAGAAAGTTGATTTCAAGAAGCCCAGGCAGAAGAACTATAGCACTAAGCTGGGCCCTAGAAGGGACAGCCTGCATCTAGCCCTGGGATCTGAACTTTGCTACTTCCTTCCTGGGTTTGTGGCTTCAGGCTCCTCCCAAGGTCTCTGTTTCGTTATGTTCAAATCAGATAATAAAACTGGGATCTGGGATCCGTGCAAAGAACTCAGGGAGGAAAAAAAAGGAAGATCCCCATGTCTGGAGGATATGCAGCCCCAAATAAAGACAGTCGGTACTCTCCTTGACCCATCACTGACCTGCCTTCTAGCAACTTCTCCAACCATGATAAGAATACCAGGGAACTGGTCATGGGGAAGCAATAACCTCTCACCATGCTCTATGTCAGTTTTTACTGTGGCATGCCTATTTTTAAGGATCATTTTAAATCTGTCCAACTTGGGTCCAATGGATGGGACAGTCAAGATTGATGACTTTCTCTTTCTTTCTCCATGGATATAGATAGATAGATGGATGGATGGATGGATAGACAGACAGACAGACAGATAGAGATAGAGAGATAGACAGGTAGATATAGATGCTCATCTGTGTGCAGTTTGTCTGCATGTGGTGGCCAAAGGTTGAGGTCAGATGCTATGCTCCATCACTTTTCCACCATATTGTTTTGAAGCGGGGTTTCTCACAAAACCTGTAGCCTGGGAGTCAATGAGGCCAGCTGGCCAGCAAGTGCTAGGGATGTGCTGGTGCCAGTCTTTCACACGGGTTGCTGGGACTGAACTCAGGGCCTCAAGCTTGCGCAGCAGATCTTTTGCCACTGAGCCATCACCCCACCCATAGTGATGCCATTGCCTCTTCCTGATTAAAGGTAATTCCTAAGAGAGAGGTGTCCTTCATGGATGGGTATGAGTTTCCATGGAGAATTTAATCCACAGTATGTTTCATTAGCCATGGACTTGAAACAAACAATGTCCTCGCCCCACCAACTGTGTAACCCCGTGGAAGAGGGAGGCACAGAGAGAATGAAGACCCCCAAAACACACACTCAGAGGGTGATGTGTCTCTAGCAACAGAAAGGCCAGACTGGGCCGCAAGGAAAGGGCATCGTCTGGAACTGTCATCCGGATTGAGCAGGTCAGGCAATGCAGTGAAATGTCATGTCTCAGGCCCCACAGGCCCTGAGTCTTGCTCTGACATGGGACAAGTGTGACGAACTGAAGGGAGGAAGACAGAAGGAGTTTGAAGTCTGAGCTGCTGCTCTGTGTGTGTGTGTGTGTGTGTGTGTGTGATCCATATACACACATGAATGTGGAAGCCAAAGCACAACCTTAGGTGTGGTTCCTCAGGTACCGCCCCCTTGTTTTACTGGCACAGGGTTCCACTGACATGGCTCTCTCCAAGTAGCCTTGGCTGGCTGGCCAGCAAGCTCTAGGCCATCTACTTGTCTCTGCCTTCCCAGAGTCGGGATCAGCAATGATGCCGTATCAAACTCAGGTTTGTTCAGGAAGCACTTAAATGGTTGAGCCATCTTCCCAGCCCAGGAATGGATTTTGAAGCCTACGATACCTCTTCTTGGATCATTCTAAAATGCTGTTGGCTACCTTGGACCAAGCCTACTTGTGAAATAATTGCTTTGGCTGTCTCCAGCCCCCTGGGAAGGAACAGCTTCAGTTCTTCAATGTTACAGAATGTGGAAACATACCTGGGCATCTTCTGACAAGATGAATAACAGCTAGCTCAGGCAGCTACTGTGTTCCCCACACTTTGCATCATCTCTGCTTGCTCTCCACCATCCTGCCAACCAATGCTGCTGATGGTCCAGACAGCAGTCACCATTTATCAGGCATCGACCAAGCACAGGAGTCACACCAGGTCCCACATCTCCGCTTACCTCTAAAGCCTTCCCTCAAGGTAAAAGCCTCGCTTACCTCAGCATGTAGGAGATGAGTTCCCTGTGGGTACAGGGAGCACAGACCATTGCCCACCTCACCCCCCCACCCCACCCCCAGGCAGTTGGGAAACTCCTCCACTGTACCTGTCAGTGACCAGAACTGGAACTTCCATGGCAAATGTGCTGTTAGGGCTTGAATGTCAGAGTCGCCCCAGGCCCATGTGTCTGAATACCTTGCCCCCAGGAGGTGGAACAGTTTTGGGAGCTCTTAGGATCTTTGGGACACAGGGCCTAGTTATATGGGCTTTAGGGGTAGGGCCTGAAGGTTACAACCCAGCTCTGCTTCCTGTCCTCTCCAGAAGTTCCTACTGCTATGGACCAAGCTGCTCTGGCCTCCATGCCTTCCAAATGGTGATGGACTGTAGCCCCTGAACCAGGAACCAAAATAAAACTCCTCCTAGATGTTGCCTCTGGTTGGCATTTTGTCACAGCAATGAGAGAAGTGCCTGATACACACACCCTGTTCAGACCTAATCTCTGCCTGAGTACACCAAGAACTCAGGAGACGCTCAGCCTCCTCCTGTACAGGGACTGGAACACGAGGCCCCACTGGTGCCTGTGAGGAGGAAACCAACCCTGCAGAACGTGTAAGACACCTCATGGAAAAGACTGGCAAGATGGTTCAGTCAGTAAGTGTTTGCTGTGTGAACTTGAAAACCCGGGTTTGGGACCACCCTCCCCCACATATAAAGCCAGGGGTGCGGATCTGCATGCTGGGGAGATGGAAAATGCCAGAGGGTTTTCTGGTGGCCACACTAGCTAAGTCAGTAAGCATTTAAGGTCAGTAAGAGACGCTGTGTTAAAATAAGGTGCTGAGAGATAGAACAAGATTCTTGATATTACCTCTGGCGTTTACATACACATGCATACCCTCTCACACACAGAGACACACACAAATACTCACACAGAGAAGCAGGGTGCTGGGCACCATCAGCAGTGACCTCTTAAGAAAATATTTTACTCTAAAAAAAAAAAAACAAAGATGCAAACACAGAGAGGTAAGTTTGCACTAGCAAACTGGCAAGAGAACGGAGAGAGGAAGCAGTGGTGAATGCTGGAAAGAACCACGGCCTGTCTCCTCCTTCACCGGAACAAGCGTTGCCTCAGGTCTCAACTCTGAAACGCTGAACAGCTCAAAGACAAGGAAGCACGGAGAACCCTACAGACCCTCACTGGAACTCCAGATGCCCCCTGCCTTTCTCATCCTGTGGATGCAGTGAGGGGTCACAACCACTGGACCCTGCCCCTCCCTCTCCCGAGTGTGTGTATAAATTAAGTGACATCAAGTGTGCAGGCCAGAATGCTCTCGTGGCTTGATCCCTCCCTCTTCGATCTGGTCGCTTGGACTTTTTCTTCACACCTTTTCATGTTTCACATATATTTCACCCACAAAAGTTCAAGTTGAATTTTTATTTTTATTTTTATCCTTATAAGGATATCCCTAAACATAGAGAGCCTGCCTAGCATGCCAGATGCTCTAAGCTTAATAATCGGGACTGTATAAGACCGCCTGTAGTCTCAGTACTTGAAAATCAGAGGCAGGAGGATTAGAAACTCAAGATCATATCCAAGAGGGGAATTCAAGGCCAGACTGTACCAAACAACACCCTGTGTCTGAGATATATGTGTGCACTGAAAGGATGAGATGAGGAGGGGAACATCCTCTCTCTCCATTTCAGCCATACACAGCACCACCCTCCCCCTGGCACACCAAAGACTCTAGAATAATGATGAAGGCACACAGCTCTACAACTCAGCCTTCTGAACGCTGCACTCCCTGGTGTGGTGACCATGAGCCACGGGAGGCTGTCTCAAACTAAGGTAGCTGAATGAAGTTCTGCTTTGCAAGTACATGAGCCTCCTTTCAAAGGGTCTGCTGACCTAGAATATTTCTGTCATCACAGAACATCCTATAGGATGTCCTTCTGTAATGAGGTCTCTAACAGTGAGTCTGGGAGTGAGCAAAGCAAGAGAGGGCATCTCCAGAGCTTAAGTAAGGTGGGCATCTTGAAGACAGTGGGCTGTGATTTTCCCCTGTAAAGGCTCAGAGAACAGATGCATTAAACAGCTCTTTGAAAGTACTCAGCTCTGCCATTAAAACATGGAAGTAGCAGATGCAACACAGGATAAGTGGCGAAACAGCACCTAGGCCAGCACTTGCCACTTCCTTGAGTGCTGGGGTGTCCATCACTGTCACTGGCCAAGACTACTGACCTTGGGAGAGTAACACTTAACCTAGGCTAGGAACCATATTTAAGCGCCTCCCCTTCCAGTTGTGATTTTATCTCCACAGTCACCCAACTAGACAAACACTGTTATTACTCTATTTTATTGCACTGGATATCATAGCCCATACCTCTAATTCCTGCACTGGGGGTGGGGAGGGGAAGGCAAGAGGACACAATGGCTTGAGGCTAGCCTGGGCTACAAAGTGAGTTTCCAGCTAGCTAGGGCTGCATAATGAAAACCCATCATGAAAAAAAAAGAAAAGAAAAGGAAGAAAGGGAAGAAAGATGGAGGGAAGAAGGGAAGAAAAGAAGAGAGGCAAAAGCAATCAAAGGGCTGGAGAGACAACTCAGGAAATTAAGAACACTTGCTGTTCTTCCAAAGGATGCGACTTTGGTTCCCAGCACCCACATTGGTTGGCTCACAACTGCCTGTAATTCCAGCTCCAAGATATCTAACACCTCTTCTGGCTTCTATGAAAAATATTACCAAAAAATTACAATTATAAAAAAAATACGTGAGGGAGGGTGAGATTTGCACAGAGGGCAGCCCACAGTTGTCAGCGTAACATACATTCTCTCCAAGAATGAAAATGAACACTGGTTCTGGCAATGAGAGCATTCAAATGTGTTGCACTTTTGCATGGGCTTCACACACTCGGGTTTCACCTTGTATATTTCACAGGTCACAGAAAGAAACTACAAGCGCCCTGAACTGAATAGCTATGGAACACAAAGAACATTTGTATATAAACCCAGCAGAAAGATCAAGATTAGACTTTTTTTTTTCAGTAACAGCATACATTTGAGTATTGAAAGTGAAGAAAATATGCTGTGAAAATTCAAAGTGATAACAGTATTGGGAAAGTATCAGTAAGTCTGTGACATCTTTGCTTGTGTAAAGACCTCTGTCTGTGTGTTCTGAATAATTGATCACACTATCCATTAACCTCCACACAATGGCCACCCAGAAACCACACTGTAAAGCCACAGGAAGTAATAAATTGTGGGCACGGGTCCTTCATTATAAAAATTAAACGAATCATTAGCAGCTCCTAAGAATATCTTCTTCACTGACTGACAGAGCCCTCTGGGACACACGCTCGCAGGTGTCATGAAAGTGTCCAACAGGAAGCTCATTTCTCAATGCCCTCCCTGTGACCAGAGCTGTGACCGGGTCACCCAAAGTCAGAGAGTTAATTCCTTGGCTGCAGTGGTGCCTCCACAGGTGACAGCCACCACACCCTTCTACGAACATTACACAAAGCCTTTCAGAAGTTTCTTCGAGGGGACACCCCCCAAACTGGTGGGATCTCCCTGGGACTCAGTATGTGCTTGCAGTAGAAGGGTGAGGCATGGAAAAGCAGGTGGCATTTGGATTCTATCCCGAAGGCTGCCATTGGCTCTGTGATCTGGAAAGAGCCATTTCATCCCTCTAAGTACCTACAGGATCAGGAAATGAACAGAACTCCCAATTCCATGAATGTGAGTATAAAGGAAGACATGCCCAGGGCACATCTGATTGGTGAAGCAATTAATCCGGAAACCCACATAATGCATCAGAAAATGGACCTTAAAAGTCTCCTTGCTGGGCTTTCCTTTGGACCGTGTCTTGATACTTTCCTGTTGCTGTGATAAAATACCCTGACAAAACCAACTTAAGGGACAAAGTGTCTGTGCTAGCTCACAGTTGAGGGTAGCATCCCTTGTGGTGGGGAGCCCAGGCTGCAGGAGTTTGAATCAGCACACCCATCCATCCATACTTAGGAAGAGACCCAGTTCAATGACATCTGTAGAAAGGGAAAACACCCACATACCAAAAGGTTCTCTCTAATGCTCTGGAATGAACTCTCCCAGTCACGTGCCCACCACTCAAGAACCAACCACACAGCACAGGGAGACAGTGGAGGACAGTCAATTCCACACCATGGACGCAGTTGCCTCATACAGAGACACTGAGGGATGGGGGTGGGCAGGCCCTCCTCCACCTCTGGACACCTCTAGTCACTGTGGGAAGCTGTTGCAAGGACCATGGTTTCTACATGATTACAGTGACTTTGTAAGAAAAGCTCAGGGACTGATGGGCTTTCTGGAAAGAGAAGCCTTGTCAGCAAACTGCCTGTACTTAGGAAGCCTAGATTGGAAGATTGTCAGTCTGGGGTCAGCAAGACCCTGTCTCAAAAGATATATCATTCTACACACATACATACTTAGATACATACATACATATATGCATACATACATGCATATAATGCCCTGCAGCTAGCTGCTATTCCGCTTCATCTCAGCTTCTCTGTCTTATCGCCACAGCCTCCAGGCTCCACATTTGAAGAAGAGCTGTGGAGAATCTTCCTGAACACATTCATCCATCGGCAGGTCTCAGAGCTGATGGGAAGCCAAGGGGAATGAACTGATCCTCTTGCCCACTTTGTGGGTCTTTGTATCCGTGTTGCATTTGCCAAAGAGACCAAGACTAAGAACAGGGCTGCTTTCTCCCACAGCGCCAGCCAGGCCGCTGCACGTGGCTGCCCGGAGCCCTGCTCCCAAGCAAAAGCTCCATTCACATGCCGGCTCTTGGAAGCTCGCTTTCTGTGAAATACCTAATTTTCCGTTCCCTCCGTTGCTTGCTATTCCACAGTGTCCCTGGCCTGCTCAACGGCAAGCCTTGTCCACGAGAAGCACAAAGCTGCCTTTGCGAAAGAGCCAAGAGCAAGGACGAGGAGAGCCGCAGCTGAGGGGACCTCTTGCCTCACCACTCTGACTGGCGCTATTCTTCCCCAGTGCACCGGGAGTCACCCTGTCAGGGAGTGTGCACAGCTCGGAACTCCCAAGGGCCTTGTGCATGGCAAGTGGAGAGGGAAAATAAATCTTGGAGAGAGGGAATAGGAAGGCAAACACAATCTCTAGAGAACAGTGTTCTGAAGTGGTCCCCTGAGTTTTAAACTTCTAAACTAAAGCCTCAAGAGGTAGAGACTTCACTGCCACTTGGGGCAAGATGCCGAGTGAGATGCTAAAAATGGGATTCATGAGAAGATAGGCTGATCAATGGATAACAGAACTCATAGATGACACGTTATAGACAGATAGATGATAGATAGATAGATTTATAGATGATAAATAGAAGATAAATGATAGACAGCATATAGAGTATAGGTAGGTAAATAGATAATAGGTAGACAGGTAGATGATAGTTTATAGATAGATAATAGGTAGATAAATAGATGATAGATAGATGAATGATAGAGTATAGATAAATACAAACATATATGCATAGATGGTAGATACATGGATGATTAATAGATGCACAGATGACAGATAAGGCACATACAAGATAGACACATGGTGAGTACACAGATAACTTATTAATAACAGCAGATAGGATCTGTGTGGGTTATATAGAGGTGGTTAGTAGGCAGATGTTCAGGTAGATACATGATTGGTGGGTAGATAATAGGTAGTAGATAGGTGATGATATAGATGGAGAGATACATATTGACGAACATGTATACGTAGACAATATATAGATACATAGACGCATAAATGATGAATAGGTAGGTAGATAGATAGACAGATAAACAATCAAACTATTATTTGACTGACTCCTCTAAGAATTCATGTATTAGAAACTTGAGCATGACTTCCCCATGAGCAGAGAAAAGAAACAAGGAACCCAGAAAAGGACCATGTCCTGAGGGCATAGCCTCACAAAGCACCAGCCTGTTACTGGCTTTATGGGCCATCAGGGAGCACCTCTGTTAGAGAGCGAACTTTCTCTGGCACTCATGTCATACATCACCATCACAGTGACGATGGCGCGCCCTGGTCATGCCGGAGTGAAGCAGACAGCCCTCACCAGAGGCTGAGCAGGCTGTAGCACCATGCTGCAGACATCTTTGTCCAGCATCACAACCTGTCAGGTGTAGTCACAGACATTGCTAGGATATATTCCAAATTCTACAGGTCAGAGCATGCTCACAAAGAAAGCCTGCAGGACCCATGGGAGGAGGCCTGCACACCAAATCCAGGGCCACAAGGTGATAAGTCAGAACTGAGTAGTGACCAGGTCAAAGGTTACCAGAGGAGAAGTGGGAGGCGGGGGGAGTGGTCAGTACTTGTGTTGCTCAGAGTTCTCATCATTAGCAGCAGATTTGGGCAAGGGCTATGAATAGAATGTGGAGCTCAAGCCAGAGTAGAATTAACTGGGATATTCCAATTCCTGCAAGTGCCTCTCAGACAGCGCGTCAAACAGGATGAGAATTAACTCCCGGCCGATGTCACACCTTCTAAAACAGGAGCCAATCCCAGATTCTCAAAAATGCAAAAGCCAGGAACCAGCCTCAAGTCAGTTGAGGCCTCCACAGAGCTGGCTGCTGTGGCGTGCCGAGAGTGAGGTAGCACAGCAGAACTCGTAAAGGACACAGAGGGGAGCCTGCCACACAGCTCAGGCCTCTACAGACAAGGAGCAGATGAGACACTAAAACTGAAGTTCTGGGTTGCAGTTCATTCTAAATGTCCCATCAGCCATCACCACAACTGAAAGGTCATACGGAAGTTCTGAGAGGAAGGCCCCACAAGGAGACAACTGAATGCCTCCTGGCATCTGGAGGGGCGCCTGGGGAGAGAAAGGCGTGCAAGAGCTGGAGGGCCGGAGTACAGTGTGAGCCTCCGCTGGTAGCCACAAGCCACTCGTGGCTGAGAGGGTGGGGTGGGGGTGGCAAGGGGCACAAAGACTTAATCAGGAATAGGAAAGCAGCTTGAGATATAAGGGGATTCTCATCTGTCTTTAGAGTATTTCTGTAAAACCAAAACTATCTAAGAGTTAAATGATAAAAGAAAAGAAAAACAAAACCCCACTACTCTATTATATCAGGTTGAGTTAGAGGCTCCCAAGGCAGCTACAAGTGCCTGGGATGTGTGTTCCCAGATGGGATCAGTGGACAGGACCTGGACTCTTCAATGGCAGAGCTGTGCTGGAGTATCTCTCTGTATCCAAGTTATTGGCAGAGATTCCTGCAGAGCCCTGAGGACATCGATGACATGGGCCATGTATACTGGCCCTGTCTAGGCCCTGATATGAGGGTTGACGCACAGTTCTAAGTTCAGGATGAAAGCAGGGGTTCAGTCCTGTCTCAACTCACCTGCTGTCCCTGGGATATCCAAGAGACATCCGCGTGCAGCCAGGTGGGGGAACAGACGGCTCTCCACAGCCCCTCACACCACCTTCATCAGTCCCACACCCTGCACCTGTTCTCCTCATACAACGGCGGACTGTGAGACGGAGCAAGTGGGGGCAAACCCAGACAGTGTATGTCTGCAGACACAGAACCGACGTGGAGGAGCCCTCAAAGGCCACGTTCTGGACAGCACAGTGGGTACAGCGGTGACAGCAAAGGGTAAAATGGCAGGAGTTGGCTGTAAACGGAAGTGACTGCGTGTGGGCAACACGGGAGTCACAGTTATAAAAGAAATGCCCGGAGTTCGAGGTCTGCATCTGAAGTGGGGAGGAAGCCTGTTTGGGACAAAGCCCTCAACCTGTGGGATCGTCCACTTCCCCTGAGCAGAAGGTGCTAGGGTCCAGGTAAACTGCTGGTACCCTTCCTCAAGGGACTGATGACTGGGCAGAGAGGGACTGACATTCAGACGTCAGAGGCACCCAAGTTCAGTCTGCCTCCTCCTCCAAATCCTAACTAGAACATTAGGAGAAAGGCAGAAAAAACAAACCAACCAACCTCAGCTAAGATGTGAAGACCAGTTAACAGATCCGTGTCACTTAAAGAAACAACACCCTATGTGTGCTACCGGGACTGGGCCAGCAGCTGGGACAACAGCACAAGGCGGCTGTTCTGCAGCCTGACCCTGTAACCTCAAGCTTTCTGTCACACCCCCCCCCATTAGTTCCCACCACTATAGGACCTGCACTTAGCAGCCATGCATTAGCCCATGGCTCCTGAGGCTGGGAATTCTTAGGCCCTCCAGGCTGAAGTCACCAGTCTGCATTCTCGGTGGGAACCTGGGGAGAGTCCGTGTCCACACTCACTTGGAGCTTGGGTCAAAACTCAGTTGTTTATGGCCGTGTTCTCTGTCAACAGCTAACAGGAGCCAGGCTAAGCAGCAGGAGCACAAGTATTTCTTGCCCCACACAGGGCCCTCCCACCTCCAAGCCACTGCCCCAGGCACATGCCAGGCTCCAGTCTCAGGCTCTCGAAGAGTGTTGTGTCTTTTGAAAGGACTCATCTGCTGAGGTTGATCCCACTGAGGGTAATCACACTTTCTTGGGGTTAAATGTCCCCATGTCACACAGCCCAGTCACACAGCAGCAGTGTTATTAGCCCCTCCACACACAAGGAAAGGAACTGGGCAAGGCATAGGTCGCTAAAGGTCTCTCCTTCCCTCCTGGCGGGAGAAGCGTAGCCAACACTCAGTGTACCCCAGCTGCTACCAATTGCAGGCCCACATCCCAAGAGCAGAACTTTATCCAAAACCTAAGCGCACTTCATGCCAGTGTGCCCAAATGGCATGCAGATGCCCCAAGAGGCACGCAGGAGGTCTTCTGTTCTTCTTAACAAGCCAGGGTCACAATTCTCTCACAGGCATGCCAGAAACTGCGAGTTGGACATTCTGCCCAGTGAGCTCCAGGCCATCCACGCCTCTCTCAGTGGCTACCCCGGAAGCTCCGACTAGGGGAAGGTCTTAAAAATATGAGGGTGCTCCTGTCAGGAGCGCACATGCAGTGCACATGTGTACCTCTCTCCGGTTTTCCATGTTCTCACTCAGAGGAGACCGTCCCTTCCACCAAGAAGGCCCTATCTGGTGGGGCCCTGGCTTCTCTGTCCCTGCCACACTGTGCACTCTCCAATTTGATATACCAGTGGCTCTGATATCCCAAGCTCCCTTCTGCACAGGGCTATTGTAAGTGCTCTTCTCTTGGTGCAACATGTTTCTCTTTTCCTCTCCTGTTACACTGGTTCTCTAACCTGCCTTTTGCTCTTGTTCAAATGATCTCTCCAACCCTGCAACCTCCTCCAGCTTGCAGAGCATGCTGACCCTTGCTGGCCCTTGCTGGTCCATACTGACACTTACTGGCCTGTACCTGTGCTGCCCCCTTGCTGGCCCATGCTGGCCCTTGATGGCCCTGTGTTTCCTTGTGTGGTAGGGCAGTCCTCCCCCAGCTTGATGGTACAGCCAGGCACCTGTGCCAAGCCCACCCCCTCTAGCCCACTCACTGCAGGAAGGTGTGGCTGTGGGTTTGCTCACTGCACATGCCCCATGCCTGAGGCATGCTGCCAACTGTAATTGGCTCAGTGTGCTGGGAGGGAGGGAGAAAGGCAGGGACCACACCTGCAGTGATCCGGGCAGGACTGCTGCCATCTGTATCTGCCTCTTTCTTCTTCCCAGACTCTCAATGCTGAAAGAAGCTACCGAGGCCTGTCTCTAAGAAGTGCTGGCACCTGAAATGTCACCCATGAAATGTTAGCAGAGCTCACGGATACTGAAGGAAACAAGCCCTTATCTTCCTGTCAAAGGGTCACAGGGTGAGGGGAAGCTGCCAGCTCAAAGCCATAGCCAGGAGAGCAGCAGCGAGGGAAAGACAAACGGCCAGAAGAAAGTGCACAGACTCCCCCAGGAGAACAGCTGCTCTGTGCACATCCTGTTGGAACAAACTGGGATCTGCTCATTTTTAAAAGCCACACAGAGACTAATTATCCATAAATGTGCAGGCCTGTTTTAGCAGTACGTGTGAGTGTTAAGCCGTGCTCAGTGCCCCTCTGCCAGCTTTGCCAGCTCCAGGAATTTCCAGCAGGGTAACAGCACCTAACCTCAGGTCACGAGGTCGGTCGCTTAACCTCTCAAATGCCCCTCCTCCTCTTTGCTTTTCTTTATCACCGTAAACAGAGATAAGTGGCCACTAGACAGGTGCCCTGGGTGGCACATTCAGTGCAGGCACAGACTATTGAGCAAGAACAAGGTAGCTGTAAGGTGAAGATGGAGCTTAGAGCCACATAAACCCTTAGACAGAGGCCAGAACATGTCAGAAAGAAGGAGAGACTTGAGAGAACATTAGAGACAATCCAGTCAGAGCATCCACACCACTTGGAATAATTATCTAAGGGCCCAGATTAGTCACATTAGCTTCCCAAGGTTGACAAAGAGGACACCAGCCCCTCCCACCCACAGAACAGCCTGCCAGACCAGGCCAACTGAAGCATGGGGCAGCATGCTTACCTGGACCTGATATGTGTCAGCCAGCATGCCCAACCACTCCCCTCCCCATGGAGACCAAGGAGAGAGAGCAGAAACTCACCGCAAAGATGCAGCTTCATATGAAAACAGATCAGTTGCTACAAGCACTCTGGGAAAGTGGGCCATCACTTTGTGCAAGAGACCCTGTGCACCAACTCCTTCCAGAGCCCAGCACTGACCTCAGAACCCAAGGGACTCGTGGTTAATGAGGCCAGTCTCAGCCTGGGGCCTCAGCTGCCCTGTGAATCATCTTCTGACCTTGGTGTTCTGCTTTTCCTAGGAAATGCCTTGAAGGAGGGGGTCCCCTGTCACCCACACTGCTCCAGGAAGAGCTGAAAATTCCTTGGGTGGTGGCTAGATTTTCCTTGGCAGCAGTGAGCCATCCCAGCATCCAATGGAGACTGGGGCATCTGGAAGCTTTGGGAGTGCAGTGGATCACAGCTTTCCTCTGTCACACACCAGGGTACACACTCCAGGCCTACAGTGGGAGCTCCTCCCTGGAGACAAGAGAAGCTGCAGATGACCCACAGGGGCTGGGCCGGATTCCAGACATGGTGCTCAAGAAACAAACTGCCCTTCTAAGTTGTCCCTACTGCAAGTAACCCTCACTGTGCCCGTGGGGAAAGCCAAAACCCAGAGAGGTCACATAGACCTGATGACAGCACACTGTCACCACACTGTGACCAGACATTCTGACCCGAGAGTCCATGTTCCTGCTCATGTCCTTCAGGGCCTGGTCAGCTGACCGCCTCACATCAAGGTGTTCCCAATCAGAGATGGCAGAAGACCCCCCAGATGAACCTGACTCCGGGAGGCAGGTTGACACAATGGGGGCCTGTTGGTGGCCTGCTGGCAGCTCTGGCCAGACTCAAGAGCATATCCTGTGATCATCAAAAGACTACAGCAGACAATCCTCCCTTGGCCTGAAGCTGGCCCGTGGGTTGGCTCCAATAGAACCTGCAGGAGCAAATGCTATCGTTGACCCTGAAAGGCCCCGCCTGATTATTTCTACCCCTGCCCAAGACAAACATAGCTGGGCTGGACCACAGGCCTGAGATGCATAAGATGCACGGAGAACAGCCACAACCAAGCCCAACCAAGATCCTCCAGCCAAGCATCTTGCAGACACCCCAGGACTGGAAGTGTGCTGCTGCAGGTTGCTGGACCACAAGGTGCATCTGCAAGCCCGTATCGCTGCAGAGAACGACAGAAACAATCCCAAAGAGGGCACCCTGAAGTGTCTAGCATGCACCACATACATAGCTCATCATCTGGCCTATGAACACTCCAGACAGACAGAGAAGCCCAGGGCTGTGCAGCACCCCCTTCATACCATCCCAACCCACTCTCCATGCACATTCCAATGTATAAATATCAGCTGATGGAGAAGCAACCATCGAAGGACCGTGGACCAGTGTGATAACTGATGACAACATCTGCATCACGCTGGCTCCTCATCACCTGTGTCTCCCAGGCAAGACTGTCAGAATCTTTCTATATTGCAATTATCTGCCACTAAGTCATTAGTAATATTTTAAGCCCATCTTCCTTTTTTATTAAAACATATCTGATTTTAAAACTATCCAGTCCTCCCTGGGTATCCATGGGGATTGATCTAGAACCACAACCCAGTTGTGTATAAGTCCCTGACATCAAATGGTATTGGTCTGCTGTAGAGCCCATCTGTCTTCCTGGGTCATTTAAGTTATCTCTAGATAATGTATGATGCCAAATACCCTGGAAATATTATGTTAATTGTTGCGTAGCCATGTTTCTGAGAGAATAGTGAGAATTTTAAAAGTTTGTGCAGGAGCCAGGAAGATGGATCAAGGGATGAGAACACACCCTGACCATGTGAATTGGAGCTCCATGTCCCACAAGGTAGGAGAGCCAACACCAAGGAGTTTTCCTCTGACCTCCACAGATGTGCACACATGCATCACATCACAACATAGTACATAAAAAGATGGATCCCTAATCCCTAAGTACTGTGCCTGCTGAGCAACTATGAGGACCTGGGTTTAGATCCACCCACATAAAGGGGCTGTCTGAGCACAGCCATGTATTGGTAGCCTTAGTGCGTCTCACCAGACAAACAACCTGTAAGTGCTGGGCTCAGTGACTAATCCTTCTCAAAAAGATACGGACAGAAGCCGTTCAGAAAGGCATCCCATGGTGACCTCTGGCCTCCACACACAAACATGCACAGCACACACAGTCTGTAAAAGCTGGGGCTATCGTTGTCTGTGGAGTTCTTGCCAGAGACTCTGGGTTCCATCTGCAACAGTGGGAAAGGAGAAGTTACACGTGGTCAGGATGGATGACTTTTCTCTGGTGCTTCTGAGCTAGCGTTTGGTTGAATCCACAGGTGCACATGCTACAGGGTCGGTTAGGAGCCCCCTCTACAGAGAAACCACATCCCTGTCCACACAGGGATGAGTAAACGCTGTGGGCAGTGCAGGCAGAGCCTTGGAGCAGTCCTGAGGCTGCAAGCACATCAGGAAGACCGGAGGGAAGGCCAGCAGCTCACCTAATCTGAAGAACGCATTTACCCCAGCATCAGCACCACTGAAGCTGGGGCTCCCCTCCGAAGAGGAGCAAGAAGACATTCTTGGCCTCTCTTCTGTCTTTCATCCTCTAGATGTTTTTAAATCTGCTCGTGGACACAAATGTTCCAAAAAAGAACACCAGAAAAGAAATAATGATAACAATAATCCATAATTCATAGTAGCAACGCCAACACGGTTCCTTAGGAAAAGCAGTGAGGTAGGCAGTGTTTGGACGACTTCTGAAAAGTGTTCTGTCCGAAACACTTGCGTAATAATGCAATAAGTGTATTTCTCCAGGGGTAAAGACTCGGCTTCTACTGTCTCCCCATTTCTTGGGAGGGTCATTATACATCTGGGAACTCAGCACTGTCAGCACCAACTGATGTGCCCATTAGATGAGGGGTTGCCAGGTTACATACCCAAACGCTGTGTGTTAACAAGCAAGAACATAAGCCACAGCCATTGAAACTGGGACCTTCCACAACTCTGCACAAGGATGACTGATTCCCTGGCATCAATGGTCTTGACTTTCAGTGAATAAAAATCCTGTCCCAGTGGCCATTCTAGTGAAATGAAGTGGGAAACGGGAAAGGGCAGGCACCCTTGTGTGTGAAGGATGGCTGGTGGGTGTGCCTCTGTGCAGGCGCTCCGTCTGAAGGGGCTGGCTTCCCAGTGAGGAGCTGGCCCTGGGAGACGGCCTGGTAGGTAAAGCGCTTGTCTTGTGAGCGCAAGGACCTGAGTTCCATCCCCAGAACCAGGCATGGAGTGCATACTTGTAACCCCACCACTGGGGAGGGGCAGACAAGAAGACCCCTAGTACTTATTGGTCAACAAGACTATTCATTGAGCTCCAGGTCGGTAACAGGCCTTATTAAAAACAAAACAAAATCACGGTGGATGCCTCCTGAGGAAGGACATCTGAGGTTGACCTAACCTACGTGACCACACACATCCGCTCAACACACACACACACACACACACACACACACCCAGAGATAGTGAGAGAGAGATTCAATGGATCAGGCAAGGTGGATCGGGCATCAAGCCCGTGGATTCAGACCCTTTATACAACTTCTTCAATCCAGCCCCCCTTGTTTAACAAAGGGGAAACCACATTCTAAGGAATGACAGGACAGCTTTTTCAACATATACATATCTGCACAAGCTAATAGGACTTCAATGTCCTCAGGAACATAATCTTCTGAGACCACGGTCACGTATGTAAGAGACCACCACCTGCAGTTGCCACACAGTGCCTGACCATGTATGTGGCCACAGGTCGGTTAGCGCCTGACTCTTGGAAGCACAAATGAAAGGAGTTTGGTTGCCCCTTGTGCCTCCAGAAATGACAACAAGCTCATTTCCCTTCAGCCACTGGTCACTTAGACTGGACTCTGCCAGATAGTGACCTTCTCTCTGTCTTGTACCCTCAATAAATATCACTAAGTGAAATTTAGATGTGCAAAAGCCTCAGTCGTATAGCCTGGTCCAAGCTTAGAAATAAGAAATATAGAATGTAAGAATGGTGTCTTGTTTTTAATTTGATGTGACAGGGACCAGGACCATAGCCGAGTAGTTAAATGTCCCACAGTCAGTCCCACTATGTATCTGTTTCTTTTGTTTGATTCAGTGCTGAGAATCAAACGTAGGCTCTTGTAAGTGCTAGGAGATTGTTCTACCAGACCCCTCAACTCTGCATCTGTTCCTGTTATGAGCACCACCATACCATTCTACTACCAGATTCAAAACAAAACAAAAACTACACTTCCCAGCATCCCTTTCATCTGAGAGTGGCCATTCAATACCCTTCCTGGCCAAGAGGGTGTACAGGAATGGATGTCACCTGCTGGGCTCCAAAGAAAGCCAAGTCATGTCCAGTATTTGACACTTTATTCCTTTCACTGACCCCTTCATGTATCCAGGGGTACATTGGTGTTTGGAGGTGAGATAGTAATGTTGTAGCCAGGACACATTACGAATGTCACAGATGGGCTGGAGAGATGGCTCAGTGGTAAAGAGCACTGTCTGCTTTTCCAAAGGACCCAGGTTCAATTCCCAGCACCCACATGGATGCTCACAACTGTCTGTAATTTCAGAGATCTGACATCTTTACACTAATGCATATAAAATAAAAATAAATAAATCATTAAAAAGAGAAAAGAATGTCACAGAGCCTTCCTTCTGTCTCAGGATAGCCCCTGATCTAATATATTCAAGCCGCCATGTCAAGGCAAGTCTTAACTTGTTAATTTGCTAATATTAAAAATCACATCTTCCATAAACATCTGGATTTGCAGAGACAGCTCCTGAGACAGGCTGTCTATTGAGTCACTACCTCACTGGTGACGCCTCTGAAACAAGCTTCCTTCCTGACTCTGGAACCCTACAGACACTGCAGTTGGGACACTGAATGAAATGAGTTGTAGGCTATGGCATGAAAATCTTTTCAAGGTTAGGAATAATGGGCCTCAAATTCTCTCACACATTTGGTTAGACGCAAGCTGCCTTTATTCTTGTGGTATTTCTACCTCTGTTTCATTTGCATTGAAGATGCTACCTGTAGCTAGTGGCTACAGTGATGGTCAGACCACAAGATGTCCATCAAATGGATAGCAATCAAAGAAGGAAGACAGGGCTATGTGATCAAGAAGGTATTAAGAAAGGGAGCCAGGCTCTGATGTATTGGCATCTAATATGCTAGTACTAATCACCCACGGCCAGTACCTGCAATACTGCTCGTGGCCATTGGCTTCTGTGTGGCAGACAGGGAACAGGAATCTCAGACGTGTACAAGAGAGTTCAACCACACCTCCATAATCAGCAGAAAACACTGCAAGTTTTTAAACTCTGTTTTTGTAAAGCATGTTGTTTTTATTTTTAATAACCCTAAAGAAACTGACAAAGTAATTACTGCATAGTTCTATTGCTAATTAAAACATCTAGACGCTCTGCAAGGGGCCAGAGGGAGATTCCACAGAACTCGGGGACTCCAGAGGAAGAGAACACTCAAGGAATGCAAACAGAAAGAGCCGTGATCCAGGAAGGCTGTACTGCTCTGTGCCCTGTACCACCCCCAAGGTAGAGGACCCGACTGAGGGTTGGGGATGAGGGAGTGCTCAAAACCAATTGGCGTGTCACAAGACTTGCTTCAATGCAGACAAAATGTGAGTAAGAAGAGAAGATGAAAATCAAGGTTGAGGCTGTCCCAGGGGTGGGGAGGGAGACTAGGCCCAGAGTAGGAGGCCATGCAGCAAGTGAAGGATTCCAGGAGGCCAGCAGCAGCTGTGGGAGAGGAAGATGTCAAAACTGTCCCATGGCAAAAGTGTGGCAGGTAGAACACTAGAGCCAGCTGCAGCTTCTGCTGAGCTATAGGAGGAAGGGGCCATGAAGAAAGCAGGCACCACAGCCTGAAGTCTACAGGGGCGTATCACCACATTTGTCTGCAGCTCTGGAGGAGAGAGACACCTAATGCCTTCCTTCTTTCTCTGAGCCACAAGGCAAAAGTAACCAATCCCTGAAAAAGCAGCTGTCTGTAAGCTCCTCCTGGCCCATCACAAACCACATCAGTTGATAAAGGTCATGGGATCACTCAGCACCCTATAAAGTACAGGATGGCACTGCCACACAGAGAGATCCTGACCACCGATGACATGATCACTGAGCTGAGAAGACCAGGTCAGAGATTCTGCCTAGTTTTACAATGGTCCCTCCAAGGCAAAACCCGAATGGAAGTCCATCTGAAGCCATCTAGAAACCCTTCAAAAAGCATGAAAAGTGGCTGTTGGCTGCTGTGCGGTCCTGGTATCTGGAGCCCAAGGAGATGAGCTGAGAGAGGAGGAAGGAGAGGCAGAGAGACACACAAGGAAAGGCAAACACAACAAAAGGAGGAAAGACTCCAGACAGAGAAGGCCAGAGAGGGAAATTTCAAGTCAAGATAGGGCAGGGGCTAGCCAGGAACCTGACAGAAGAGAAGGCCAACCCCCCCTCACTCCCCAGGGAACTCTGAGCTCCTCAGGAGAAGAGAAGCATGCGGAAACACTTCATGGCTTGTTGCAGGTTTCCCTGGAAGAAAACTTCACCACGCTTTGGGTGCGGAGTACAATTTACAGAAAGGACCTTCCAAGGTACAGATGGAGTCATGACAGGAGCTGTGGCCAATGCCACACAGGAGGACTAACTTAGAGGAAATAACTTCAGGCCTACAGTTCGGTCCATGTTGTAGATGGGAATGCTGAGAAACTCTACACATAAGGATGCCGTAAAAACGTGCTCAGTGCAATCGAGGAACTGCAAGTTACCACGAGATCCCCTTTGTCACCCTTTGTGCTAAGGAAAATGCAATCGTCACCTGGGGACCTGGGGTATTGGCAAGATTTGGGGCACCGGTTACTGTCACAGTCTGTGCAAGCAGCTCCTGTAAGAAGTGTAAATTGGCATAGTGAGCAGGAGGTGCAATGTCATTAAGATAACAAATGTGGATGCCTGTGGCCCAGACATCCCCTGAGCTGGCACCCGCCCGTCATATGAGCACAAGTCAGCCTGTGTTCAGGCTGTCACCGCTGTGTTGCTCACGACACTGGACAGACACTAGACACAACGCGACTCCTCACAGCTGGACTGGAAAGCACACCCCCTAGACTGTCACTGCAGGACTGCTCAAAGGAAGGAGGCTCCCGGAAAATGCCGTCCTCCAAGTACCACCTCTGTCTCCACCCCATGTGGCCTGCAAAAGACCCCTGAGGTCAGGCGTGTTGACTGTGGAGGTTCCCTTACAGAAGAAGGGGTGAGAGGACTGGTGAACCCCCACCTGAGATCCCAGCCCCTTCCTTCACCTCCCTGCTAATCACATATATTTCTGCCCTAGATTCTTGTGCTCCTGGGCAGGGTTAGATTATATGAGACCATGGAAGGCAGGCAAGGAACTCCACTCACACTACCCAGGCTGGGCTTCAGCCCTCAGTTGGTGTAGCAGCTTTGAAATCACCCACATTCCTGTAAGGAGCCATGTTCTGTAAGGAATCCCAATAAACTCACAGGTTTCTCCAGGTTTGACTTTGATAGGATTGTGTGTGGGTTTGTCATGGGTCCTCTTTCTCTGTAAGGGGAGGAAAACTAGACACTCATTTTTGTTTCCCAGAGCTAGAGTTCCCTCAACAGAGACAGACACAGTGGTGTGTAAGTGCCCCACGGCCAAGACAGTTAGATCATACACTTAAGGCTTCCCCACGTGGCACACCCCAGTGGCTGTATCCACCCACATAGACCTATAATGGGGAGGGAAGACAGAAGCTTAGAGCAGAGACCTACAGGAGGACACTCATGGGTAGAAAGAGGCACCAAAGCACCCTTGAGTTTGCTTTTCCAAGGATGCTTTTGAGTTTTAACCAAGAGAATGATGTTGAATTAAAAATGCCTTGGGGGAGGGAAAAAGCAATATAGGACTGTTTTATAAAAATAGAGAATGTGATTGGAAGGAGGCAATTCTTCCGGCCGCTGTGCAGCTAGTGGCTGTGCTCAGTGGAGCCCTCAGTTAGAGCAGCAGGTGGACAGAGGGAAGAGACCCGAACGTGGAGGGTCAGATGAAGGGCTGTGGAAAGAAGTGACTAGAATATCAGACTAACCGGAAGCCCCAAGTCACAGGCAGGATGGGTGGTCACCCCAGGGTGGATGGGTGGCAGGCCCTATCAAGAACTGAAAAAAAAAAAAGTAATTCTAAATGGCATGCCCAGATGCTCAGGCAGTCTCCCACCAACAGGGGTATGCAGGCACCTTCCATACCCCACTCTTCCAGCTTCAGGCTATGGGTGTCTCTCACCCTGGAGAGTCTGACTGTTTGGCCAGAGCACCAGTGTGGATGCTCAGTGCCATCAATGACCCTACCATTCATGGAATTTACACACACTTTAGATTGTTTTCTCCCCATAGCTGTTCACTTGGTTCCATCTTGACCGTTCTAACCAGTCGATAGCTGTGGCACACGTCCTTCTGTGGCCTAACTCCATCCTGGGCACCAGAGCCCTCCTCCTGTCTCCCTCTTGGACAGGCAGCAACCCACCTGCCAAGCCCACCCCAGCTGCCCACGAATGCATCAGCTTGCAGACAGCCAAAAAGCTAAGTCTTCCATAATTTCCCTTCCAAGTTTGCCTCTTTTTAACCGCCGGGGAGACAAAAAGAGTGGGAGGGATTCTCTGGTAAGGGGCCATTCATCTTTCATAGAATCTCTGAGAGCTAGGAAAGCCATCCACCAAGCGTGTTTCAGATGACTGAGGGAAGACATCATCAGTGACTTAAGGGTATGTTCACCACGGTCCGCCCGCCCGGGGAAACTCCGTGGGAATCAACTTGGCCTTCTAGACGGGCAGATTCAGGGACTCCCTCTCCTGGGACATGGGCGTGAGCAAGTGTGACTGCTTATGCTGTTCCACAGTCCTAACAAAGACATCTTATGAGACTTGGTGGGCTCATGGTTTAAAATTTCCATACCAGCTCCTGGTACCCAAAGAGCTACTTTTTAAAGGGGGGGGGGAAGATTTTCTGGGCAGTTCCAATAGCTCTTATGGAATGCCTCCTCACAAAGCCAGCCCCTGGGATTATCTCAACTTTAATGCCATCATTTAACAATCGTTTAACACTATTAAGTCCCCCATTCAGGGGTCCTTGCATTTAGAGAGAAGTCTACAAAGGAAGGCAAGGGACAGTGGGTGTTATCAAACAGCAACTATGAGGGATTGCACCTCATAAAGACACAGAACAGAGCCCCTCCACCCGACACCACACACTAGCTTTGAATTTTTTTTTTTTTTGAAAGATCCATTTCAGAAGCTCTGACTTCTCCCCAGAAGTGAAAATTGCCTTCTGGTGGAGAAAGGTTTTAATGATCACTTTGCTTCCTGCGTCTCCATGGTGACGGGGAGCACACAGCCCACCCCCTCCTGCTTCATTAGGCCTTTCTTGGTCCCAGGAAAGTCATCAATCAAGCTGCATGGACGCCTCTGTGACCTGTTTATCACCTAAACAATCCACGTTGCCTTGAGTGTGGAGGAGTAGACAAGCCCACAGAGCGGAAAAAAACCCAGCTCCGCCGGGTGCACACCCTTCATTTCCCCACCGGCAGCTCGGTCCAGCACACCTGTCCTGAGAGGCGGGCGTGCCCAGGTGTGCCAGGCCTGCCTGGAGTCCTGGTGCCCAGTGACAGCACTGGGTGCGGTGGCCGCAGGAGCGCAGTGTTGCCCTGACCCTTTAGTGGGGACCACGGGACCCTAGGAGGGCCTGGACAGAGGGCAGAGGAGGCACCAATCTTGGGAGGAGATGACCAGTGGACCCTTCCCCTGGTCAGTCAGTCCCACCGCAGGGCATCCCCTATTGCGAATGCGATGCTCAGCAGCCTGCTAACAGGGCACACTGCAAAGCACCCAGCTCTACCGGCAAACCGGTTTCTCTCTGGACAAAGGGCTGCGAGGCACCCCAGCCCTGCGTGATGGGGACAGGAACCACGGGCCCTGGCGGCGCCTGAGTCCCGGCCGCCGTTCTCCTCGGTGAAGGCGGGGGGGAGCTGTGGCGCGTGGGGACACGGTCCCCATGCCACCTGCCTCGTGTCTCCCCCACCCCGCCCGGCCGCCCCCGCCCGGCCCGGTACCTGGGTTCTCCCCGGCGTCCGTGGAGGTGGCTGAGGAGTCGCTGAGGAAGCTGGGGTCACTCTGCGAGCGGCCCCGCGACACAAGGCAGCCGCTGCCGTCCTCGGATGCGGCCATGGGAAAGGCGACGCGGGGGCAAGTTGGAGGGAGATGCGGAATCAGAGCATCCTAGGCGGCCAAGGTCACCGGCGAGGGGGCTGGAGGGGGCGTCGTTTTTTAAAAGGAAAAGCAAAAGGGACCAGGAAAGGGAAGGAACGGAGGAGGACGCCTGGGCTGGATTCAGGGTGGGGAGACAAAAGCCAGGCAGGCTGCAGCCAGGCGCATCCCGGCGTGCGCGGCCTCGCTTTGTTATTTATTCGTATTTATTCCCATTCTTCAGCTTATATTCCAGGAGAAAAAGAAAAAAAGTTGAACCAGGAAATAAAAACTTTTTCTTGTCAGTGTTTATGGCGTGTTTGGGGCTGGGGGGGATGTCCAGGAATGTCTGGGGGTGCTCCCTCCCCCCACCCCACCCCCCACCCCCCCGAAAAAAAGGGAAAAAGGAGAATCTTTGCTTCTTGCAATTGCTTTAATCTGAAAGCTGTTCTTGGAGCATCTGTTGGAAAACATTAGGATTCTCCCATCATGCCACGCGAGGAACATGACGTCACGGAGCTGGGAGTGAGAATGAGTGGTGATGGGGAGGGGTCTCAAATACCTGGACTGCCAGGGGAACACAGGGGCTGGGTCTTGGGTTATGATCCGCCCACCACCATACCTGGCGCTCTAGGACAGAAAGCACCCATGTGCCCTCCTTCTCCCTACCCCTACCCCTTGCTCCCCCCTCCCCCCTCCCACAGGAGAGGAGGAGCCCTGAGGCGAGGGCGGTGCCTCCCTTGAAGGCACTCTCCAGGCAGATCTGGCAGCTTTGGCTTCACTGCCCTTCTCTTTGAGGATGGGTCTGCTGGTGGTCTTCCCCACCGTCACCATGGAAACGGAGCAGTACCGAGAGCATGGCCAGAGCCCGTGGGGCACCACTCTCTTCCCCTCTACTGATCCGTGGAGTCCTCTGCCCACGGAGAGGGCACAGGTGCCTTCCGCGGAGTTTCCCTTTGGCACCTTTAAGGAAACTGAGAGACTAGGGACAAGAGGCCCCCCCCTTCCCCTGGCCTAAGGTGCTAAGGGGCCCTTTGCACTTTTCTGGCAGGTACTTGGAGGTGGGCTGGGAGATCCATGACCCTGCAGCGGGAAAAACTAGAAAAGGAAAGTCCAATAAAGGGTAAGAGTAGGGTCAGGGATCATGCTGTGTCACCTAGCTAGGCTGGAGAGTGCCAGGGGACACTTGAGAAGTAGAGGTAGGAAATTAGATTTTACCTCTGGGACAGGTGATGACACAGGCTCCAAAGTGAAAAGAGTTTTTAAAAGGTCGCTGGGTACACAGCAGGCAGGGGGCCCTTGACCTTCAGCGTTCTCAGACCCTGGCTGGGCTCCTGGGTGCTATGCAAATCCCCGTCCAAGGAGGTCCTAGCCTCCATAGCCCAGGGGTGTGTGTGGAAACCTCGCTTTCTATCTCCTCTCCTCCATAAACTCCCTGAACAAAAGGGACTACAAGTCCCTTCCAGACTGAGCAGACCACGCTTCAAAATGGTCCAAAAGCACAGGCTACCCAGATGCCCATCAACTGATCAAAGGCTGAGAGGTGGGAACTGCATGAGTTTGGAGTCACCCAGGGGTGCACAGTGAAATCCTGTCTCCAAAAAAAAAAAAACAAGTGAACGGAGAGGAGCCACTTTGTGAACGGCCCTGAGAAACTTGCATGAGAGAGAAGCCAGCTGTGAGATGCTAGGTCTCCTCTGACCCCATTGCAAAGGAGTATCCATTGAGTGAGAGCGGAGCTTTGGGGGTGCATAGGACAGGGTAGGGGGCAGAACAGGAAGTTATGGCAAAAGGGTGCATGGCTTCTTTGAGGTAATCCTAGATACTCAGGATGATCTAAAATTAGCCTGTGGAGGCAGTTTCCCCGACTCTGTACAACCACTAAAAATCCACAGAACCCTATACGTTATATGGGTGAGCTTTGTGGTATGCCGATTAGTTTAGTAAAGTTTTTTTTTTCTAAAATGTGCATAGAGGTGCTGGACTGAACTTATATCTGAAGGAAGTCAGGGTGTCCTCTTTGCCGCTGAGATTCTCACCTGGCACCCTGCCTGGCCCCACTCGGAATCAAATGATGCTCATTGAGTGAACCTCAATGGTATCCTGTGTTAGAAAAACTAAAAACTGAGTTCCCCCAACTCAGGGCAGCCCGGAGGATCAATGCTATTGTTCTGGGCAGCTTAAAAGAGTTACACATACACACACACACACACACACACACACACACACACACACACACATGCATACAGAAGAGAAGAAAAAGCCTGCCGGAGGACCAGTTTCCTTGTGTGTCTTCCAAGTGCACTGCATTCTTACAGAGAGCACAGATTCATAGTCATGTCCACCCACCATCAAATATTTCCGGATCATCTACTTTGTTCCCTAACTGGTGATTTCCCGGAAAAGCATAGTGAGCAAAGAAGACCTCGCCTTGTTTTGGGGGTATTCCATGGCTAACTCACAAGCAAGCAGGCCAGCAATGAGGTCAAGAGGTCTCCCTGGAGGAGAGGTGGGCATGGTGAGAAGTGATGCTCAGAGAACAGAAGCATGAGAAAGCCACACATGGTGAAGATTCAGGGCAAGGTTCATCCCTGCAGAGAGGTGGGGACTAGCCCAGGGTTCTGTGTCCTCTCTGTAGGGCCCAGCTCAATCCTGTGTCTTCTTAGGAGTTTGCCTTTTGTTCCGAGAACAGGGCAAGGCCATTGGCCAGCAGAGATGTGTCTCCTTCAGCTGCTGTTGGGGAGGCACTGCTTGGGTGGGAATGGGCATGGAGGAAGACTGGGAGGGCATCAAACTTGCAGGCTGGAGGAGTCGGAGGCAGTGGGCAGGCTAGCCAGAGATAAATGAGATGAGGGTGAGAGAGGGACAGAGAAGCCAGATTTGATGCTCTGATGAGGAAGCAGACTGGTGAGAGGAATCAAGGGGGCCGTGGAGTTTAATACTGACAGTAGGTGAGCAGGAGGACTAGAGGAGGGTGGGACAGGGCAGCACAGGGTGTTTGCTCTGTCAGGCTGGGTGGTGAGGAAGGCACAAACCGCAGCAAGACAGTTGTGTTCTGCTCCAACATTCTCATGGCTGGGAAACCCTTCTCAGGGCCTACATTTCTGCATCTGTAGAGTGAACACACAAGACCCTCTCTGCTGGCCCATGAAGTGACTCAAGTTCCACTGGTGAGTGCTGACCCAATGTTGGCTCACTGTGGCTTGCCCTGCCCTGACAGTGTCTGCAGGGTCTGTTCCCCTGACAGCCTGCACGGCCATGCTGTGATCTGTAGGGAGTGAAAGAAAATCAGAGTGAGTGACATTTGGGTAAATGCGTGCTGTTGACACGGCATGTCAAAGACCTCAGAGCCTCATATCCACAGAGGAATGGCAAAGCCTTCCCCTGGAGTGAGGTTCAGAAGAATGGCAAGCCTTCCTCTGGTCCAAGTGTGGATGCTGGCAGTGTGTGCAGAAAATATCCACTGTAGCTTTCTCCACCCTCTAGGGCCCCACATTTGTAGCCTGAAAGCTGCTCCCCTACAGAGCCTACTCCTACCAAGATTAGCTAAGCCCACCTCCTTGATCAAGCTGCGTACCCTAAATCCTGCCTTCTTCTCCAGCTATATGTAGTAACCCTGTCGCTTTGTTCAACTGTATGTAACGACACGCTGAGCTTCCAGGAAGCCTCGGTTTCTGTAGCTGAAAGCCCAGATCACCTGATCCCAGGTGTCATCTGCGTGTCTTCTGTCTTTTCTTCATTTCCTCTCTGCCTCAGTTAGGTCACCACCAGCCACCAGGCGGGCACACAAGTAAGTGCCCATCAGCTCATGTTCCCAGGAACTAAGTGTCTAGACATCCTAGAGAAATGATGGTCCAAGCCACCCGTCAAGGTGGGGAAGTAATGTCCAATTCACAGGATTTCTGTCAAGTTTGTTTGACTGCCGGTACCTAGCATGCAGTTAGCATCCAGGGAACAATGCTATTAGCCGAAGAAGAAAAAGAATACTACAGGCATGCCCTGGTCACACAATCTCTGACCTGGAAGTGTGGGCTCCAGCTCCATGTGACCTAAGAGGCCAGCAAATTTCAGCCCCACTTAGTTCAAAGGACAACACACATCCACTCAGGACCCCAGCAATTTCTCTTCGCCCTTACTGTGGAAACAGAGCCAGCAAACTTCAGATATTTAAAAAGAACTTCTCAAGCCACGTCTTTACCTGGATCTCAGGGACCAGCTGAAGAGGTGCAAAGAACAAAACGACCAGAACTTGGAAACATCAGCCAGGAGTCAACCACTTATTTAGATGTTGGCTGGACGAGCAAGCAGCCAGCTCTGCCCTCTGCTGGTCACCAGAGAAACTGCACCCAAAGCTTGCCAGACACAGCTTTGAACTTGGTCCTTTTGCCTGTAGCTCTCTACCACAGGCTCTGCCCAAGGTAGTGTCCAGAGAAAAACCCTCATGCTAGGGAAATGGTTCAATAGGTTCCATCTTGGGGACTGAAAGTTCTGATTCTCAGCTCCCCACATGTTGGCCAATCTATAACCCCAACACAAAGGAGGAAGAGATGGGATCCCCTGACAAGCGGATTAGATAGACTAGTCAAGTCAGTGAGCTCTGGGTTCAAGTGAGAGACCCTCCCCTAACACAGAAGTAAAAACGGACCAAGAAAGACAGAAGATGTCAAGCTCAGGCCTCATCATATAGGGTCCCCATCATCACACATATACACGTCCATATACCTCTCCTTGAGCTGAGAGATGGAGAGTGGCTTGATGGTTAAGGGCACTGGCTTCAGAACTGGCACAGTGGCTCAAGCCTTAATCCCAGCACTTGGGAGGTAGAGGCAAGCGGATATTTGAGTTCAAAGCCAGCCTGGTATACAGAACAAAAAGAAGAAGGGGGAATCAATAATGAATTGCATGAGAAGGAAGTCGGAGAAAGAGGAAGAGAAGGAGAAGGAAGAGGAGAAGAACGAGGAGGAGGAGGAAAATGCCAATGACGGCTGCCTTTACAGAGGACAGGGTTTGGTTCTCAGCACCCACACAGTGGCTCACAACCATCTGCAACTCCAGGGAGATATGATATGCCCTCTTCTGAAATCCATGGGTTGTGGTATATTTTTATACGTGCAGGCAAAACACTCATAAATGTAACATAAAATTAAATAATTATGTGTGTTTTAAAGCCTCCATCAATGAAAGCACACACCTGTAATACCAGTACTCAGTAAGTTGAAGTAGGAGGATTGCCGGTTCCAGATAAGCCTGCGCCTGCACTACATAGTATGTTTCATGTCTCTGACCCTGGTATGTGGAGAGGGAAGGGGACTCCTCACCTCATCAGCACTATGCCCTTGGTATGACTCACGGACACGCACCGTGCATTCAGTGAGGTGACACAGCTGCCTTTACTGCCCCTGACATACATAGGTGACAGGGACAGAGGCATCTGTTACAATAGTAGTGAAGGAGAGGACCCCAACAACACAGATAGGAAGCGCCCTAGCCACCATTCATGTGCAAAATTCTCTGCACAGTCCGAGCAGAGCTACGAACCTGCTGGTGGTCTTTCGTCAATCACAGCTACTCCCTGCAGTGAGAGCTATCAAGCAGAGGACCAGGCACGGGGGATGAACAGAGAAAGTCCAATGAAGAACACACACCAAGTATTACCTGGCTACCTCCTGTTCCCTACCCTTCATAGCCTGCAGGGCCTAAAGCAGAACCCCTGTGAGCTCAGTGACATAGGAAGCTGAAAAGAATCTACAGCTGAGGAAGGAACCATGGACTGCGTTCCTGGACCTCTTGTGAAAAGAGTGAGTGCCCCAATGCCAAAGCCCGGAAGTGGTAGTCCCACCGGATGGTTGTTTAGCTCTTACAGCATGCTGATGGCAACGAAGGTTTACTGTTCCTAGCAGCTCTGAAGCCACAGCTCACCAAGTCCACCGCAGTCTGATGCTCCCTTTGTGCAAAGATGGAAAACGAGGGATCTGGCAACAAGCGCTCACCCTGGGCCATGATTGGAGCCCAAGTCCTGGCTCTAGCACTGGGCTCCTGAACACATCCTGACACAGACCATTCTGGGTTTCTCAGATTCCCTGAAAGCCTTAAGAATTGCCGGTGAGAGAAGGTAAAGGACAAAGGGGAGGTAAAGGACAAAGCCATCTTGGGTGGCTAGATGCTGCCATCCTGGAGTTGGGATAGTTATGGTTTTCTAAACAGCAGAGTTGAGGCTCGGTGAGAACTTGTGGCTTACAGAAGGTGTCACATCTCATGGGGGCTCACAGAATCTCTTGCCTCCCACTGCCAGCCCATTCCTGGTACTGGTCCACATAACTACTCTGCTGTATCTCTGGCTCACATCACAGATACTCACTCAACAAACAGCTACCAAACATTATCTCTGCCCTGGGCTCTATCCCACTGGCTGCTAGTCACAGGACGATTGGGCCAGCCTGCATGAAAGAGCAGAGAGCCAGGGAGCGGGCAGAGTACTGGCTGGGGGAGGGTCAAGAAATGTATTAGTTACTTGCTTCATCACTTTGACAAAAATACCTGAAAAAGTAACAGGAAGGAAGGAAGGAAGGAAGGAAGGAAGGAAGGAAGGAAGGAAGGAAGGAAGGAGGGAAGGAAGGAAGGAGGGAAGATAGGGTAGGTGGATATATTTTGGCTCATAGTCAAAGGGTCCAGTCCATCCTGGTGGGAAGATGGTTGCACTGGCAAGAGCCTGAGGCAGCTGGCCACATGGCAGCTGCAGCCAGGGAGGAAATGAGTGCTCGCGCTCAGTCCTCAGGGAGGAGATGAGTGCTCACGCTCAGTCTGCAGAGAAAAGATGACTGCTTGTGCTCTCACCTCAACCAGAAGCTCATCCCGGGCACACACACAAGGCTGCCTCCTAGGTCGAGAGCAGCTCTCACAGAGAGGGTGCTGGCTGGAGTCTTGTCAGCTCAACGCAGGCTGGATTCTGAGTCAGACTGGCCTGTGGGGCATTTCCTGACTGCTGGAGAAGGGCCTAGCCCACTGTGGTTGTAACACCCCTGGAGAGGCAGTCCTGGTGTATAAGAAAGCAAACTGAGTAAGCCATGGGGAGCAAGCCAGTGAGCAGTCTTCCTCCAAGGCCTCTGCTTCAGTTCTACCTCAGGTTCCTTCCTTCATGATGGGCTGTAAGCTGTAAGATGAAATGAACCCTTCCCTCCTCAAGTTGCCTTTAGTCACGGTATTTACTAAGCAAACTCATAAAGGGAGTCTCCTAGGAGGAACTGACATTCATGGCTTCCATGTGACCGGCGTCCCTGTAGGACCTGCCACATGCCAGGCACTGAGCGAAGAGATGCAACAATGGCCCCTCTGCCACACACCCCCACTCTACAGCATCCACCTTTGCCATTACACACAGGCACACACACACACACACACACACACACACAGGCACACACACACACAGAACATGTAGGAACCTGTTGGGCAGAACACACACTGGGTATGAAGTCCGAAGGCATCACACAGCCAAAGAACCATCATTCTGTGGCTGTTTTATTTTTTTCTCCCCAGAACATATGAACAGGCACTAAACTGAACAAGCTATGCTCTCCAAAGGTAGCCATATAGGTGTGAGATGGATCAGACACAGGTTGGTTAGTGGGTATCGTGGCTTTAGTGTGAAAACTTCCCCGTAGACTCGTGCATTTAAATAATTAAATAAATAAATAAAGCTAACCCAGAAGTAGCTCTTGCCTCCTGATCTGTCTGTCCATGTACTTAATAAGTCCTGTCACAGTTCCCTGTCACAGTTCCTGCCTGCCACCTCAGGGCGAGCCCCAGCTGCCTCACACTCCCACCATGGTGGAAAGTATATGCTATCAACCTGTGAGCAGAGGAAGACCCTCCTCCCTGTCAAGTATTTGGTCAGAAAAGTAACTAAGTGGGCATCACGGGACTGAGCAAAGACTGAATCCTGTGTGTTGCCACCAACAGGAAGGTCGAAAGCAGATGGCATCACTCGCCGGTATCAGGATTCATTCTCTAAGGTGGTGAGAGGTCTGGATCCCATGACTGGGGGCTGGGGTGGCTCCTCTCACCAAAGACTCAGATGTGAGGGGTCGGTACAGTTGTCATCTTCAGACCTTAGTTAGCTCCCCTTGAACCTGAACATCTCTGATGCATGACTCCTGATGTGATAGGCGGGACACAGACACTGGAACTGAGTGGAGGCCAGTGTCAGAAGCAGAATGTGCAGGGCCAAGAAGCCTGGCTGCTCTAGGAGATCTGGTGGTATGTGAATAAGACTCTTCTGGGTAGCACCAGGAAGACAGCTCCTCAGGACTCTTGACTCAGCAAGGGATGAAGGGTGCGGCCCTCAGAAGGAGCTGCAGAGGTCTGACCACGAAGGAGCACAAAGGAGACTCATAACCCAGTTGTTATGGCCTTGCTCTGGTCACATGTCTGTGTTCATTCCACAATGCTCTCTCATCACGCACAGTTCATGTTTAAGGAATGGTCTTTGCCACCCACACACTTTCCCCTTCCTCCTCAATATGTGTGCTTTCATATGCTTACCAGATGTATGTGCTTGGGAAATCTGGAGCTCAGCCTACTGTTTACCACGGCTGGGATTTATACCCAGCCCTCCATGACAGACACCAGCAAAGTGTTCTACCAAGCCCTGGCTCACACAGCTTCAAGTGGACCTATAATTACACACACACTCCACAACACCCCACTTATAGGTGGTACTTTAGAAATAGGTCGCAAGTTCTGTGGTTGTAAAGAAGAGACTGCCAGGAATCAACTCACTCATTTCAACTGCATTAGCCATCACGCCTGTCCACCTGTTCTCTCCAACAGTTGCGGGCCTCCACGCCTGTTGTCACTCTGCACATGGTGGCCATCATTCAGAGTTCCACTTAGGTGCATTCACCGGCACCCACTGTGGCTCATGAGCAGCCTGCAGGGGCTGACGCTCGCTGGGCACAAGCACGAGGCCTTCAGGTCGAAGGCAGAACGGGAAAGGTTGGCCCTGCAACAGGAGTGTGCTGGGCTCTCCTTCAGGTCCTGAGGTGACAGGAAAGATAATGAGTGGCTCTGCCATCCAAGCGTCAGGGGCCTGAAGCCCACTGGGTCCCAGGCTCACAGGCTAACCTATTCAGGGTTGATAGCTCTGTCAGTCACTGGTACCCGTGTCCACTTACTCGGGGAATGCCCACAGGGGATGTGGCAGAGGGAGTGGGAATGAGAGGGTTCAGACAACACGGGAGCCTAGCTTGAGGTGATGGCAATGTGAATGGTTGGAAACATATAAGACGGGGGGGGGCTGTGGGACTGCAATGAGGGGCAGTAGGGAAATGGCAGAACCTCAAGAGCTCCCAAGATAATCTCCAGCAAGAGCAGCACGGGGTAAGTCTTTTCATTTCCCTAAAGCATTGTCACACTGCAGATTGGCCAAGAGGCAGCCAGAAGACAGGCGCGGAGCAGGCAGAAGACAATGAATGGGGTGGTGGATGGGAGGGACCAGACATGGAAATAAGTACGGCAGCTCTCCCTGTGCAGGCCCCTGAGCAAGATGCAACGTGCTCTGCTGGTGTGTGACCCCTGTCCTGGGGGGCTGTTCGTTTTAGTTTGGGATTCTCTGGCCATGAGATTGGCAGCTTTAGTCCACATCTACACACTGTGAACAGGAGAATTCGACAAACCTCTCCCCTCATGATTCCCAGTTCCTGCATTTCTCATCAGTATTAAACCAGTCACCCTTGTGATGGGTGCGATGGGGGTCAAGACCATGTGACCATATGACGGTAGCCAATTTGGATGGTCCCACGGGCCCGGTGTCATCACGGGGGCCCTCAAACAGCCAAATGGAAGAGAAAGCTGAGGCCAAGAGAAGGAAGAGAGATGAGAAGGATGTGGCTGGCTGCCAATACAAGCTTGAAGGGAGCATGGCCTCAGTGTGTGGCCTCTGAAACTAGCCACAGCCAGAAGAAAAACAGGGCCTCTGTCTTGCTCAGATCAACTGAATCGTGACAGCCACTAGGAGAGGCAGGTGGTGTCTCTCCCAGAGCCTCCAAGGGAGGGGTACAGCTCAGCCCCACACCTTGTGTTCCTCACCTTGATCTCAGCATGAGGCCTAGAGAGAGCCAGCGGAGACACCTGGACTTCAGGCCACTGGGGGTGTGATGTAAATGGCTGGTATCCCAGGTCACCAGTTCTGTCTAAAATAGAAAGCTGTGTGCTGGAGCCTACTGTCCACCGGTAACGTCTCCCATAGGGGGAGAAGGGAGGCTGGTATAGTACTGTATAAAGTCACACAGGGACCCCAAAGGTCCCCCTCTCACTTTTTGAAAACGATTTCTTTTTATCGTGTTTAACTAAGTGTATTGTGTGTGCACATATGTGTGCAGGTGCCCATGGAAGGAAGCCGGGGTGTCAGAGCTGGAGTTGATGGAGTTACAGGCAGTTTCGAGCTGCCCAATACGAGTGCTGGAAACCGAACTCTTGTCCTCTACAAGAGGAGTGTGTGCCGGAAGGCACTGTGCCTTCTCTCCAGCCTTCCTTCCCTGCTCCCTGTTCCCCTCTCCCAGCTGGTATTGGGAAGAGGACTGTGATTGTGTCTGTTATCAGCCTGTGAGTCAAAGGGAACGAACCACACATGAATTCGGCCAAGAAGAGTGACCAGGGCCTCCCAGTGGTAGTCCACCTGAGGGCTGTGTCTGTAGAACAGAACTTTTGCCACTAGCCTGCTTATTCCTGCGGCCCTCAAGGCGGCAGACAGAATTGTAAAATCTTTTAGGGCCCCTTGAACTAGGCACTAAGGCACTGCGTTGACATGCTACTGAACGCTTCTCTGCGAGGGAAAAACAAGGTAGAAAATACAGATTAAGAATAGGGGTGGATGGCGTGGTGGGCAGGCTGCCAAGCCTGGTCTGAGCTCAACCTCGGGGACACATCAGTGAGAGCAGAGAACCGGCTCCTGAAAGTTGTTCCCTGATCTCCATGAGCCCACCCAGAATGTGTGCAGAGACTCATCAGTGCACACGCCCACACATGTTCCCACACACAGGGTGATGGGGGAGGGATGTTAGGCAAGATAACAAAATGGCTGAGAAGCCAGAGCTAGCCAAGGTAAACTGCTCAGAGCGAGTCATTTAGTCCCTTTAAATCTCAGTTTCTTACATTGGTCACGTGAGTCCCATCGCAGCAACACACACACCCGCCGACACGGGCAGGGCTGCAGGCAGAGCCGGCCCTCACTGGGCACAGGCTGGCGTGATTATCACCACCCCTGCAGGACAGCTCCTGAACCCAGCACTATGGAGATTCCCACGCAGACCAGGCACCCCCTCACCTGTGCCAGCAACACTCCAAGTTGGAAATCACTTTGGTCTACAAATAAAGAGTCCTCTTTCTTTCTTTATGATCCCAGTGTTTAAAATCTGGAGCTAATTTGCCACGATTTCTTGCGGAATACAGGAAACAGAGAGCAAAGCCATTAAAAATAAAAATAGAACTGGAAACACACAGCAAGCCTGGGCCGTAGCAGTCTCATTATCTGCGTTGGGAAGAATTAGCGTGGTGGGGAGAGTCGGTCACGCAAGAGGGGAGAAGGTTCAGTTAACACAGCTGTCTTGCACACCCAGAAGCAGAGAAATACGGTTCTTAACTTGTATCAGAAACCTCATCTGGTGTAGAGGACCTGTTTTCAGTTCTCCCCTCTAGGTAAGCGGCCGTGACCCTTCTGTCCAAACACATAACGTGCTCCAGTCAGGTGAGAGACTGCCAGCTCCGCCTGCCAGGATCCTTCTCTGATGGTGAGAGGCAGACCCCCTGCAGGCGTTCACAGAAGTAATGGAGGCAGGCTCCCACTTAGGCTTGGAGGAAGGTCCATCTAGTACCTGGTGAGCCCCAGTATTGGAGGGAAAGGGCCAGGAGTGGTGATGTACACCTGTAAACCTCAGTACTGTGGAGGCTGACACTGGAGAATCACCACAAAGTATCGGCCAGCCCAGTCTACCTAGTGAGTTCCAGGCTAGCCAGGCTACACAGTGAGACCTTGACTCAAAAAAATAATTAACTGGAGAAGTGATCCGAATCCAAGCAGGCTGGACACATCCATCTCCAGTTTTGCAAATACCCATGAGGTATCCTGATGCGACGGCCTCTGAGACTCTCTGCCTTCAGGAAAACCCCGGGGCAGCCTCAGACAGAAGAGCAGCCTCCCACCAGAGACTCCTGGGAAAGAGGGCAGCCCAGCTCCTGCAACTGCGCGGCGCTGACAAAATTGAGAACTTTCTGGAGCCTTCCGTGGGTGGTTCTCCACTAGGCGACCCCGTGTGAGTGGGCTCCAGGTGAGCACAGACACAACCTGCAAGCCACAGCAATGGCTCTCTCTGGGAGTGAGGAAAGAGGAGCTCCCTCCACCCCACTGTCCCGTACGTTGTCCTGTCCACTCACAGTCCTGCTCAAGCTATAGGATTCATAGGCCAGTGCTATGGGTCAGGCGCTGGGCTAGGCTTGACTAGACTAGGCTTGAAAGTGAGCAAGTCGCTACTGTGCTGTGCTTGCTCAGTGGAGAGAATGGCAGTGGACAGGGTGGCCATTGTGCTGGGGGGAAGGGCGAGTACCCACAACCACTCCAGGCTCTGTGATCAACAGCTGGAAGGATTCAGACTCAGGGGCGCTTCCAGATGTGCCCCGAGGCAGCAGGATTAGAGGCACAGTCTGCACAAGAGTGTGTAAGACCGGGATTCCGGTAGGAGGGTCTCTTGGTGGAGCTATCCTGGACCTGTGAGATCCCTCTGACGACACCCGTCCTGTGACCACATGACTTCGAGTGTGGCCCAGGTCTCACGTCAGGCATGGCACAGAGCCAGACCAGGAGGTGAGCAGATGTTATACAGAGACACTGCCGCCAATGAGAGCAGGCAGGGGAAGGTGTCCCCCGTCAGAGATGGGGAATCTTTGAAGCACAACTCTGACTGGGGGAAAAGCCTAAGAAGGGTTCTTAGGACACTGCTGGATGAAGCCCTCGCAGCAGCTTCGTGAAGTTGCAAAGAGCTGCAGAGGGCGTGGCGGAGTGTCAGCACAGCCAGGAAAGGCCACACGGCGTTTCCCAGAACCGTTCCCTTGTACGCTGAGCCCTCTGGCTCAGACGAAAGTGTCTGCAGAGCCCAGGGCTGAGAATATGTATGGCAGAAGTGACGTTAAGGCTCACTTGTGACCGATAACGAAAGCTGGGCCCATGTCTCCTGGGAAGCTTGCTTTTCGAACCCAAGCCACTCTGCAGAAGGCCTGGTGCAGGATCCCAGGCTAGCCCTCAACTCCTTCACCGTCCTCGTGTATATGCTGAAGTCCGGAGTTGCAGGAACTTAGAATGTGACCTTATATGGAGACAGGTCTTTAAAAAGGTGACTACAAAGCCAGATACACTCCTGTAATCCCAAACACTCAGGGGGCCGGGGCAGGTGGATCTCTGTGAATTCAGGGCCAGCCTGGTCTACAGAGTGAGTTTCAGGCTAGCCTGGGCTAGAGTGACACCTTTTCTTAAAACAGAACAAAACCATAAAAGGTGAGCGCAGTGCTGGCAGGGCATCTTGGTTCCTAATACGCTTGCCACAGTAACAATGAGGGTCTGATGCCTAGAGCTCTCTGGACTGGACACAGACAGCTCACTGTACACACAGACCACTCTTAAGCCCAGACTCCACGCCCAGCAGGAGATGGCAAGCAATGGAGGAACACAATAGCACTTTTGGACTGTCTTTGTCTTACAGTGGTTTTGCCTAGACATTATTTTTACCTTTTTTATTTTTATCTCTTTCCTTACAGGTCTTTTGCATATACATTATGGTTTCCGGGGTGGGTTTTTTTCTATTTCTGTGCGTGTGAACACACGTGTCTCTGCATCTATATGTGTGAACACATGTGTCTCTGTATCTATGGGTGTCAACACGTGAGTCTCTGCATCTATATGCATGAAGGTGTGTCTCTGCAGAAAGTAGTATTTAAAAGAAAAAAAAACATGTGCCTGAGATCCCAGTGCTGTGGGGGTTGGGGCAGGAGGACCCCTGGACCCCTGGCGCTTTCTGGATAGCCAGCCTAGCCTATCCAGCAAGCTTGAGGCCAGTGAGAGAGGAAGGAGAGGAAGGTGTGTCCTTCCTGAGGAACAACAGCCCAGGGTGCCCTCTGGTCTCTCCAAGCCTCATGTGCACGTGCTCAAAGAGACAACTGTGTTAACTGAGGCCCTCAGAGAAAGCCTCTACAGGTGTCAGGCAGGTGTACTATCGATACGGAAGACACCTGGGGGTACCTGGTGCACACAGCATTAATGAAGGCTGGGTGAGGTGGTGGCCAGCCAACTGCAAGCCAAGGACAGAGGCCTCAACAACCAGCTAGCCACTTGTACTTTACCTTCTGGTCTTCGAGAAGGCAAGGCCTGCTGTGTCTGCCTGACCAACTAGACAGGAGCTATGCCTATGTCTCACGCTGAAAAGCAGATGGGCCATCCTGCCCTAGACTGTAGCATGGAAACACAGCAAATGGCAGCCACAGCTTGAGGCCCCTAAGTCTCAGAGGCTGCTGGAGAGGATAAATAATGGACATGGGTCTCTCTGAGAAGGTGATGTTAAGGCTAAAGTATGAAGGATGGAAGGGAAAGGGGCAGGCTGGTCACTCATTGAGATCTGGCTATCATCAAAGGGGATAAACCACCAGCAGACAGTATCAGCTAGTTCTGCTGCAGTAACAAGCACCCCCAAAGCCTCCACAGCTCAGGAGGAAGTCTCTTCCCTCTTGCCCTACGGTCCCGGCACCTGCAGTCCAGACCTAGGAAGGACAGGCCTTCTCGGCAGCGCCCATGGCTCCCAGACCCTGCCTTGCACCTGTACACTGGAGTTAAATGGTGAAATCCAGCTTCTGCGGCTCAGGGATAGTCACATCCCCACTCAGAAGACACCTCCGAGGCGGAGGGGGGGGGGGATGTAATTTCCTATTGTTCAGGGGGAAAAAATGGAAACGATGAGAAAACACAGAAAGCAGGACTTCTGATTTTAAGCACACATCAAATCTGGGCTGTTCTGAGCCTCACAGGGTGGAATGTGATCCAGAGCAGTTTGTTTGAACTCCCCTGAGAGTGTCTGATGCTCCTGCTCCTCATCACCCCTTGCGTGTGCACACATATCACACACACACACACATGTATAGGCAGGATGAGAGGTCGGAGACAAGGTAGCTTCAGGAGTCCCATAAGCATGCTAAGGAGAGGCCACATGCCTAGACCCCGTGAATTAGGCTGGTGAATTAGGACTGGATGGTAGGTGCCCAGGGTCCAGGAAATCCACCAAGGAGTCACACCCTCTCAGAATTTACAAGAAGGTATACATAGGGGATGCATAGCGGAGGTCGCTGGGTGGGTGGACACAGCACTGAGAGTGAGAGCCAGAGGCCTGGGTAGAAGCCTCCTGGGAGAACCAAACCAGGGCCAGTGAAGACGGAAAAGGGTCCCCTCACATTATGTGCGCACACAAAACATGGAGATGCATGTGCTCACTTGCATGCACATTCACACACGTGTCACCTGTTCAGTGCTTGCACACTTAAGCTGACAGAGTTAGGTGAAAGCAGGAACAGTGGGAAAAGGCAGTTTTCCGGCTTCTCTCAAACATCTCCCACCGCACTCCCCTGAGGGCAACAGGAGAGCATGCGGGTGCTGTCACCCTCACCACTCACAGATGCCCACGCCCACCAGACACTGACCCAGTAGCCCTGTGTCAACTCAAGAAGGTACCTGCCGGGGTGGACGCCCCACTTAGGACCTCAGAAGAGTACCCCCCTACACCTACTCTCCATGGAAAGCCCAGCCAGACTCGGACCCCTGCAGACAAGGCCCAAGAAGGGTACAACTACTGCATTGTACCTGGTACTGTTCCAGAAAGGACTAACTGTCCCTCCAGCACCCTCCCACATGACCAGGCTGTTGTCCAAATAACTGTTCCCCACCTGCTGCAGCGTCCACCGGCAGGTCCTGTCCAGACAGACACAAAGTGCCCAGGTCCACCATGACCCTCAGCACCATAGCCCAGCCAGCATCCATCTAGGCAAGAAGTTGGCTGTAAGCAGTATGTGCGTCTGGTTGTAACAGTGTGTCAGCCAGAGATCAACATCAGGTTTCTTTCTCAATTGCTCTGAACCATATTTCTGGGAAACAAGATCTCTTATTGAACCTGAAGCTTATGGAACAGTTATCTGGTAAACCCAGGGATCCTCCTGTCTCCACCTCCTCAATGCTGGGATTACAGACGCATGCTGCTATGCCAGGCTGGCAGTCTGAACTCAGGTCCAGATTAGTGAGTGGCAAGCATGTTACTGACTGAACTATTTCCCCAACCCTGTGGTTCCTTGGGACACTTCTCTGCGCATTCTGGGCCTCTGCCTCAAATGTGATGGGTGTTAGGTAATGAAGTTCACAGAGGCAGGCTCAGCTTAGTGTCAGGCCTCCAGATTCTCCGCACAGGGGCGCAAGCCAGACTCTTGCTTGGCTCAGCCTCAGAGAGCAGCCAGGGCTGTGAGAGGCCCGTCCCTGGGAAGCCTCTTGTCAGTGAGTAACAGAGCTGCATGAAGAAGGCAGTTAGCGAGAACTGTATGGATGAGGCCACATCTGTCATCCATATCCATTCCGAAACCCAATTTTGGTCCCAGACACGTGTGTTGTCACGAGATCACACGTCTGCCCCACAGTCAGCTCCCTCAGCACATGCTTGCACCCCTATCAGAATCTCCATTAAACACCTGTGCACTGCCTCATCACATTCGCCATGGGAAGTCACTGTGGACAGTGAGGCGCAGGACAGAACAATGAGTGCAGGATAACAAATTGGCGGAAGTCCCTTTGTAGTCACGGCAGGAAGCCTGGGTGAAAAGCAATGCTTCTGAACTAAAGACACTAGGAACCGTTACAAGACAAGCCAGAGACCTCGAAACAGCTGCACGGAGGTAAGATTTGAATCCAGAGCTAATAACTAAGCTTACAAACCAGTTAGGGAAAATTGACTCAGTGGAAAGAAATCCTAATTAACATTAGAAAAACTCTCTCAAGCAACCCAGGAATGCAAATGATGGTGACAAAATCCACTTCTCTTCTGGAGGACTGGCAAGATTTCCAAATGGGAACCTCAAGTGCAGCGAGCAGAATATGACCAGGATTCTGAGACAGGGCAGGGCCCCGTGAGACTGGTGGGACATTGGGGTGCAGAACATCGCTTAAGATGCAGGACACACCTCAGGGAGACGGCCTTCCCGGAGGCACTGTCGCAGCCCAGGCTGCAGCTTCACTCACTGCCTGCGACACACTCAGACCACGACCTCTGGCAACCTCAGCGTGAAGACGACAGAACCTGGAACATTCTAAAGCAATTAGACAGAATCTGCTAACCCAGATAAAGATCCCAGGCACACCGCCGAGCGGAACTGTGGTTTCGGAGCAAGGGGTGCTGTGCCCTGTGCATTCTTGATGACACTTCCAGGCAGCAATGGGGCATGGTTTTCTCCTGACCCTTCAAGTTCAGGGCAAACAAGAAACCAGGCAGACAAGATTGACCCTAACTGCAGCTGCCTCTGGGACACAGGGAGGGGTGGGAGGTTTGAGGCTTATTTGTGCTTTCTTCGTTCACCTGGGGACTGCATTGTCAACATATGCACATCCCTGTTTGGGCACAAAGTCCTGAGACTTTTGGAGGAGGACATGGTATCCGTTCATCCACCAGATATCTGCTGAGTACCAACTACAGGCCGGCCTATTTTCAAGAGTGAGAATCTCTCTTAACCCTTAATACAGAAAAGGGCCAGGGAGAAGGCTCCATGTAAATGTGAGGACCTGAGTCTGAATCTCTAGAATCCAACGACTGTCATGCTGGAGTTCCTGTGCTAGGGCCAGGGAGACAGAGGCAGGGAAAACCCCCAAAGCTCACAGACCTGCTTGAACGTAGCAGAAAAAAAACAAGAAAGATGCCCTGTATCAAACAAGGTGGAAGACGAGGATGAAACTTGAGGTTATTGTCTGACAGCCACACTTGAGCCATGGCATGCATGTGCTTGCATTCACACACACACACACGAATGCATGTAAACACACGGAGAGATGAAAGTCAGAAAATAAAGAAAGGAGTGATCAGCTTAGTCACGGGCCAAGCTGACGTGCAGGCAACAGTCTTTAAGGAAGAGAGGAGCAGATACACGTGCATTCAGGGTTGGGGTGGGAAGGTGTAGAGGGCTTGGAAGGCATCTGCATGTTCCAAGTGTGCCCTGAGCAGGGAATCAGGAAAGACAGGAAGACCTTGGGTCACACTCAAGGACTTCGATGTGCTCGGATGTCTGACACCAGGACTGTCTTCTGCCTCCAGGCACACATCTGTCATGACAGGTTGTACGGGACAGGTGAGCACAGGTATACAGCTCAGCCATGATAAAGATTGGTTGGAAAGCTGGAAGAGCTGGAGGAGCCTGGAGCCAGCCTCCCACTTCCTTGACGTCTCCTGACTCCCTTACGGACAGGGTCTCAGTCCTGGCTATGAAGAGGACACAGTTGGCCTTCGGTGGCCTCCCTACTTCTTGACTATGGTGACTGGTCCAGGAGCCAGTGAGGTGTCCCAGCCCGGGTCCGGTGCAGGCACATAGATATAGGCACAAGCCTGGAGCCTAGGCTCCGGACCTCCAACTTCCTGAACTGATGGGTGACCTTTGCTTCCTAAGGTCTCCTCCACTGCACTCACTCCACCAGAAAAGCCTGCTGTGTCCAGATGGTTGTCATTAGAATTTCAAAAGAACTGGGCAGCTCAGACCCTCTGTGGGTCCTCTGAGCTACCGCCTTTGGGAAGCCCTGCTTGGCCCTAAGTTGAGCAGAGCCAGCAAAACAAAGCATTAGGTTTCAAGGCTTTTCATGGCCCCTCAGGCCACCACTTTTAATGAGCCTTGGCTGGGACACGTCCTGATACCATCAATCATGCCTTTCCTTCAAAAAAAAAAAGTATTAAACTCTTCGGTACAGAAATAGTCCAAGACAATTCAGCTCTTCCTAATCAGACTTGGAGGTCTGGGGAACTAGAAGCTAATGTGCAAGGAACTCTAAGCCACCACCAAACTATTCATTTTCCCTTTAAGGCGGGGAATTGCTGTTCACACAGAGACAGCTCCAGAAATGAGCATATGAGGAATGGGAGAGAGCCTCCATGGGTTCTGGGCACTCTTGTCTGGGTCTAGGAAAAGAGGTCAAGAGACAGACCCCAAGTCTGCTCATCAAAGTGGCCAAAGAGCTACAGCACACAGCCTGGGACCTGGAGCTGGTTCCAAAGCTCAGGTGGGTACTCGGACTCCGGACCTCTCAGCCACAGCATAGCAATGCAACACTGAAACCCGGAAAGCACCATCCTCTCTGCCTCAGTCCCTCTCCACAAGTGATGTCTTTTAATGGCCAGTCCCATCTGCTGAGTCTCAGTCCGGGGCCTCCAGACTCAGCTCTGCCCCCAGCTCCAGGATTCCTTGGGCAGGGCCTCAGAATACTAGTCCCTTCCTTCCTCTTGGGATTACTTCTTCCCTTACAGTCCTTCACCACCCTGCCTCCTCCCTGCCAAGCCTTCCACCACCCCATGAAAGACACCACAAATCACTGAGGCTCAGGCACAGAAGAACAGCACATCCAGGACTTGGGACAGCCCTCAACAGCTCCCATCAGCCCCTACCATGAAGATGTTTCAAAGTGTCCCACCTTCCAGAATCTCGAAGACACCCCCAAGAAGCTGCTGTCATATGCCAGCTGGAAGATACAGGTAATTTATCACAGAGCCTAAAGCCACTGCCTGATTGCCCCAAACTCAACTTTCTCCACTCCCCTTGCTCCGAGCTGGACCGTCCTTTGCTCTCCAGCAGGCTGGACCTCCCCACACACATAACACTTCCTCTGTTGGGGATGCCATCTCCCATCCTCTGCAGCACCCCAACATCCGAATCTGCACCTACAGTGCTTTGGGGCCAGCAATGTATGCTGACCCACTGACTTCAGGCTCTCTTCTTTACCAAAAGTGGGTCAACAGTGGCTGAGCCCTGCCAGGGCCGAAGCCTGGGCGGAGGCCACAGAACTATTTTTAAAATGTGATGGCTGAAAGGCACATGTGGAACAGGTGAGGCGTTGCATAAGCAGGCAGGTAGCTCTGAACACACTGCCCTGCAGGAGGGGCTGCAAGAGTCCTGCCCTCAATTCCAGCCCGGCACCCCACCCTGAACGTTTGATGCCCAAGTGCTGGAAAACAGGGACAGGGTGCCTCTGGGCTCTGGAACACCAGCTCTGTGCTGGCTAGAGAGCATCACCCTGAAGAGGCCATCTCAGAGGAAACATTCTCCCTGGTGGGGGCAGAGTACCTGAACTCATGTCCAGGCCCCACTAACCATGGGCACAGCTCAGTACTTAGGAGGAATGGAGTCAGCAGTGGAAAACCTCTGTCCTCGGGACTCCCAACTCTCCGATGAACAAAGGAGCCCAAAGACTGGGTCATGAATAGAGGTCCTGTGGGGCATACAATATCCACTGTGGAGTACCCAACATCCCAGAGTACTTGGCTGCTCTTCTCAACATTGCTTTATGACTCCATGAATCTCAAGGTTTCTCTACCATGGCATCCTGAGTTAGCTAACTACCTTTCAAGATGGCGATACTGGGCTGAGCAGGGGGGGAGAGGGGAAGGAGAATAGGAGGGTGGTATTTGGGGAGATGAACCAAGGGCACACCTCAGCACACCTGGCTTGCCTGTTATAGACACCTCCCTCACAGCAGGTGAGGGCAGAGAGGCAGCCCTTCCTGGTCTAAAGGAGTTTTCGGACTAATCTGATCCCGGATCACCTGAGGCACTGCTTGAAAGTTCAGGTTCTAGGCGATTGGGTTCGCTGGCCTGGAGTGAGCCCCACACTCACACACACACCCGGGGCAATGCTGGGGAAAGACTACCAGGAAGCCCTGACTCTCCTCCCACAGCATGAACCGCCCACCACCCATCCTGAGCGGAGGCCACTGAGGACAGACTTAATCCTGATCATGTCACCAGAGACCTGGGCTCCTTCCCATTTCCCCTCTGCCTCTTCCCTGGACCAGGTGGGCCTCTGACCATTATGGTTTCCTCCAGGGACCACCTTCCCAACTCCACCCGCGTCGCACCAACCACACTCAGGCCAGTCTTTCAACTGCAGCTGAACTAGCCCCAGGGTTCCGGAACCAGGTGTCTGCCCTGCAGGGGGCGAGGCTCTGGGAGCCAGCTTTGGAGAAGGGCCAGCACTCACGGAGCTCTGACGGGATACAGCTATCTCAGATCAAAGATGACCCCCCTCCCCCCAATTTTGCAGAGGTGGAAACCGAGGCATGGCGAGGTCACGTGTCTGCCAGGTGCACTGAAGCACTTATGCCATCGGAGGGGAGATTCCAAATCCTAGATGAGCCACAGGCCAGTGCTCCTGCCCACAGTACCCATTGCCCTTGTTTAGGGATAGATCTCTAAGACTCTGCTGCAAGAGGAAGCAGGACGCGCCGGCGCTGTGGCTGGGGCGCAGCGGGCATCCTGGCTGTGCGCAGTAGTCAAGGGCAGTAAAGAGGGGCTGCAGGGAGGTCGTCCCGCCCCGCGTGCGACAGGGACCCCAAGTCCCCTTCGCACTTACCTTGCGCCAAGCCTTGGGTGGTAGCGTCCTGTGGCCCTAAGGTGCGCAGCAGCGAGCGCAGAGGCGCTGGCCAGCGGGCGTGCCCCCTGCCTTGGCCACGCATCTCCCTGAAAGCCAGGCTTGAGCGGCTCAGGGCTGCATCAGCCCCTCAGAGCACAGTGCAGAGCCCGGGCCCCCGAGGCGCTGCCGGGGCGGGGCGGGACTGGAGCGGGGGCGGTGCCGCCTTGGAAGGCTCGGCCCCTTCTCAGGGCGGAGGCGCAGAGGGGCTGAGCAGTGACCTTGACCTCCTGGACATTGCCCAGATCAATGGAGGGAAACTTGACTCAGAGAGTCCCGGCCAACCAATCGGTCAGGAGATGAACAGGGGAGCTAATTACGTAGTAAGGAGGCTGCGGTGTTAAAGCAGCTGTGGGATCCTGGACTAGCCGCTCTAAATCTCTGAGCCTGGAATTTCTTGTACCTCACATAGGATTTAGGAAGGTGAAATGAGACACTGAACAGAATCGAGAACTGGAGGTGGTACATCCTAGGGATGGAGACCCTTAGACTGCCCACTTTATGACCACTGTAAGATGCAGGGGCCATCACCGCCCTCTATTCTCCTTTGTTATAAAATATAGCTGTTTTGTTTTTCCTACTGCGTACTGTACGGAGAAAACCAAGGACCAGCTTCAACACAGACAGCTAGTCCTGCTGCACCCTCCTAGTACCAATCACACAGTTCCAAGCTCTCCCTTGACCACAGCCCTTGGGGTGAAAGTCCACAGAGGTCCCAGCAGTCTCTAATGAGTTCAGGGTTCAAAAACCCAGTCTTGCCTGACAGGGACCCTGGGTCCTCCTCCTAGGTCAGGTGGCCCACCTCACTCTGAGCCACTCAGGTTAACACACGGGGCTCCCCAGAGCCAAAATCAACAGCACTGTCCTCTTGTCTCTGAGAGCTTTCAAGTGCATCTCTGTGGCCATCCCCAGTGACGCAGAGCAGGTAGGCTCCTGTGAGCAGGTAGAGGAAGCACTGAGCTAGCAGGCCAGGTGTCCACCTACCCGCACCTTCCATGGAAGCCTGCCCCTATCTGCCGGGACCTGTCAGCCTTCACCCACAGAAACTTTTAACTGAGTAATAATTCTCAGCTGGCACTAGATGGCGCTGTACGAATCTCCCTTCTTTGTGGAGAGAGAGAGGACTCCTGTCCACTGTGCAACTATGGAAAAGCAACCCAGCAGGGTCTTTGTCACGCCCCTGCTCCATTCCCTCTTACTGTTTCGACAGGGACATCCAGGATTCCAAAGCCGGCCGATGTCTAGTTGTCTGTAATCAGGACTTGCTCTTTGCCCAGCACAATGGTGTGGTCTGGTGAACGCCTCCCTGTCCTCTAAGACCCTGCTTGCACATTGCCTCTTGTCTTCCCATCTATCCTTCAGCTTGGGAGTTTGGGCTTCCCTTTCCCAAGCCTCCCCTCCGTGCACACAGTGCCATCATTTGCCTATACTCCAGTCCTGCCCTATACTGCGGTGGTTTTAAAGAACGGCCTTAGGCTTTGGCTCTGGCCACCCAACGGCCATTTGGTATGCACACCCCCTTCCTTTGCTGGTAGCAGTGGTTCCACAGTCCCCTGGGAAGGCCCCTCCCTAACTACTATGGTTTGGATATGATGTGCCTCCCCACGGGCTCATGTGTTTGAACACTTGGTCCCCAGCTGGTGAGACTGTTTCAGGAAGTGGTGGAGCTTTGAGGCGGTGGAGCCGAGATGGCAGAAATGGATCCATGGCATGGGCCAGGCCTTGGAGCTTGTAACACTGTCCTCTTCCCGTGCCATCTGCTTTGGGGGTCCGAGGTGATGTGAGCGAGCTGCCTCACACTCCTGCTGCCACAACTCATCTGCCACGATGGGTTACACCCGCCAACCAGGAGCCAGAACAAACCTTCCTCGTATACTTTGCTTCTTGCTCTTCGGTGGCTGTATACCCATTCTGGCAGAACTGAGGCTGCTCCTCAGGCCTGGGGGTGGGCCTATGGCTCAGAGCAATCGCTCAGACTAGTTGTGGAGAGTTCATTCACAGAGGCACACATCTGGGGCATTGTGAGATTGAGAAAACGGGGCCGTTGCCTCAGTTACTTTTTAGCTACTCCACCAGGATTAAGGCAGTTTATAGAGAAAAAGGTCGTTGGGGCTTACAGTTCCAGGGAGTTAGAGCCCATGACCATCATGGTGGAAAACATGGCCTCAGGAAGACAGGCATGGTGCTGGTTCAGTGGCTGAGAGCTTATATCTTGATCCCCAATTTAGGAGTCAGAGAGAACTAACTAGACAGCATGGGCTTTTGAAATTTCAAAGCCCATCCTGTGACACACCTCCTCCAACAAGGCCACACTTCCTAATCCTTCCTAAACTATCCACCAACTGGGGACAAAACATTCAAGTATGTGAGCCTATGGGGAGAGGGGATTCTCATTCAAACGACTACAACCCTTTCAGCCACTAGGATGGGAGTGACCCCATCCAGACTTCTAGAAGCTTCCTGAGCCTCAGAATGAGAACAATATGGAGCTGGGAGGAACCTGAGGACAGAGTATTCTGAGAGTGCTGACCCCCATCTCTGTGAGCACCTGGCTCCTGCTCTGCCTGAATGCAGACCTTGAGAAGGCTGGGGTTTTCTGTAGGCCTCCCTGCCATCTCTGCCATGCCCCCCAGCCTAGATGAGAAAGAGATTATCAGACTCTCTTGCTCTCTGTCTCTTCCCAGAAGCCAGTGTTTTCATCTACATCCACCTCCTTGAATGTGCAAATAATGATAACCTTCAAAAAGAGGCTGTTATGACAGGGTTAGCCAGCCTTCTGCATCCTTGCTGTTAATGAAGAGGGGGCAACAGGCACCTGCAGTAGCCATGACCCTGGACCCTTCACACCTAAGCGGAGCCTCTCAGGAAAGAGGGAAGGAAAGGACAGCAGAATAAATCATGTGTGAACTGCTTCCAGAGGACAGGCATTGCAGTAACTTAATCCATCGAAGGTCATCACAGTCAAATGCAGAGGTCGTCAATTGTCCCTCTCAAAATGTGAAAGTGAAATTCACAGAGTTCTTACCAGCCAAATTCAGAGCTGTCTAGATTCCAGGAATACCCAGGCACAGAGTCACTCTAGATGATACTACGGAGAGGGGATGCTGACCAGGCCCCGCTCTGAAACCCCAGTTGTTCCTAAGGCCCAGCAGAGCCCTCAGGACCAGTCTTCTGTGTATATCCCTCACCATGAGGGCATACAGTGAGGCAGACAGACTCAAACTGGAGCAGGCTGGCAGCCAAGCCCCCGGACACTGCTGGAACACAGTGGACAGATGCCTGGAACCAGCAGGTGGGTCAACAGTGGCCAAGGCACCGCCTCTGGATGGATCTAGGTCATGGCACAGAGAAGTGACAGTGGGGGCCCTGTGGAGCGCATCTTCAGATCAAGAACTGTGTAGGACAGGGGCTTCTGGCAGCATGCTGGCTTGGCCTTCAGCCCCATACTGCAGGCCATTTCCACCAAGGAAAAGGAATCGTATTGTATATCTGCTATCCAGAACCTCCACACTTTGGACCCCTTTGCTGATGCAAGTAGGGGTGATGAACTACTTCCTGCTGGCAGTGAGGACTTTATGCATATAAGAATTCAGCAGCTTTATTCATAATAGCCAGAAGCTGGAAACAACCCAGATGTCCCTCAGTTGAGAAACGGATACAGAAATTGTGGTACATTTACATAATGGAATACTACTCAGCAATTAAAAACAAGGAAGTCATGGAATTTGCAGGCAAATGATGGGAATTAGAAAAGATCATTCTGAGTGAGGTGGCCGAGAAGCAGAAAGACACACAAGGTGTATACTCACTTATAAGTGGATATTAGACATAATATAGGGTAAACATACTAAAATCTGTATTCTTAAAGAAGCTAAGCAAGAAGGAGGACCCTGGTTAAGATGCTCAAACCTCATTGAGAAAGGCAAATGGGATAAACATCAAAAGAGTGTGAAACAAGGAACAAGACAGGAGCCTACCACAGAAGGCCTCTGAAAGACTCTACCCAGCAGGGTATTATTGCAGATGCTGAGACTCATAGCAAAACTTTCGGCAGAGTGCAGGTAACCTTATGAAAGAAGGGGGAGATAGAAAGACATGGAGGGGACAGGAGCTCCACAAGGAGAACAACAGAACCAATAAATCTTTGTTCAGGGGTCTTTTCTGAGACTGATACTCCAACCAAGGATCATTCGTGGAGATAACCTAGAACCCCTGCACAGATGTAGCCTGTGGCAGCTCTGTGTCCAATTGTCCAAGTGTTCTAGTAGAGGGGAACGGAGGCTATCTCTGACATGAACTCAGTGGCTAGTTCTTTGATCACCTTCCCCTGAGGGGGGAGCAGCCTTACCAGGCCACAGAGGAAGACAATTCAGCCAGTCCTGATGAGACCTGATAGGCTAGGGTCAGATGGAAAGGAAGGCGGACCTTCCCTATCAGTGGACTTGGAGAGGGGCATGGGAGGAGAAGAGGGAGGGTGGAATTGGAAGTGGGGAGGGAGCTACAACAGGGATACAAAGTGAATAAATTGTAATAAATAAAAAAGAAAAAATTTTTAAAAAATCAACAGAGAAATGGCAGAAAGACCCTTAGTACTATCCAAGGAATCGCTGATGATTACGATAAAAAGAAACCAATGAATGCCTTTACGAAGAATTTTGCCTGCAAGGGTACTGAACTGATCATCCAAACTATGGAGAAGTAATTCAGCGGCAGGGTGACCAGCGCAAGAACATAAGGCCGTTCCCGAGAGAGACTGGACTGGCTAAGGACGGTCAGCTGAAGGTCCCTGGGCTTTAAGTGCTGTGACTCTGAAGCTGAAGCGAGCATGTCCTTGCAATGAGGAGAATTTCCTTCTGTCCCTCTTCACAAGTTTAAAACCTCACAGCTTGTATAATGGAACCTTTTGGGGTCCGATTTTAACTTGGACTAATGTAACTCCTTCAAGTAATAAACTGAAAAGAGCCAAAAAAAAAAGAAGAAAGAAGAAAGCAAGCAAGCAAGCAAGCAAGCAAGCAAGCAAGCAAGCAAGCAAGCAAGAAAGAAAGAAAGAAAGAAAGAAAGAAAGAAAGAAAGAACCGGAGAAAGACTTGAGGTGGACACAGCTGAACCTAAGTGTCCAAACCGAGTATCAAGAGTCCTTCCGGGACTAGAGAGATGGCTCAGAGGTTAAAGAGCACCAGCTGTTCTTCCAGAGATCCTGAATTCAATTCCCAGCAACCACATGGTGGCTCACAACCATCTATAATGAAGTCTGGTTCCCCCTACTGGTGTGCACGTGTACCTGCAGACAAAATACTGTACAAATAATAAATAAATACATCTTTAAAAAGAGAGAGAGCTTCCCCTCCCTATAACTCTTTCACACCCAAGATCCTGTCTCCTTCATAATACAAGTGGAGCCAGCACTTTACCACAGGAAGGCAGAGAGCAGGAAGCAGAAGCCTTTAGGAAGGGTTGGTGACACCGTAAGACATGCAGATCTGGCTGGGAGTGAGAGCCCACCAGAACCTCCAGCCTACTCAGGCTGGAGCAAGGGAGCTCTCCAGACAGCCATCTAGACCAGGGAGGACACAAAGCAGCATGGCTGCAGGACTCAGCAACCACACTAATCTTCAGGCTAGCTCTTCCTGCCAGCTGTGTGCCAGGGTGGCTTCAGACAAGCCCTGTGACCCCAAAGTCCTTTCACTTGGATTCTTGCACAGCTATCACCAACTTGAAGGCCTTAGTAGTTTTTTTTTAATATGGGATTCATTTTCATTTGCACCTCCCAAACAGATTATGAAGCAGGACACTGCCAAGATGTCAACACATGCACACATACACCTGTGCACATGTACTCTCCAAACCCACTGTCTCTGTCTGTGCTAGGCATTCCTTCAGCTTCCCCCTATCACTGGAGCCAGCTGGGATAAAAGTCCACCTGGAGGAGTAGGATGGGCCCTAGAGTGTCTGTTGATCTTATATGTTACAGGCAAGTCAGGCTCCGTTCATGGAATCATCTACATCAGCATCTATACATGCGTATAGGTCATGGCTCAGCCAGCCAGTGTTCCTTCTCCAAGTTGTTGGCAGTGCCTCTGCAATCACCTCGGTCAAGGGGCTGTCTCAAGTATCAGTGACAATGTGCTGTGATTGATTGATTGACCACATCTGATAGAAGCATGGCTAGGTGTGGTAGGATCAGTTAGAGGCAGTGGCTGATGGTGTCAGCCAGCTCTGCTCTGCCAAGTCCATTCAGTTGGTCTCCCAGATGCCGATGGCAGGTTCTAAGGTTGGGTTATATCTCTGGGAGCTTATTTCCCCACCAAACTATGATAACATATAATTTTTAAAGGTGTGGCTACATTAAATTAGTTGGGCACCATTATGCAGCTGTTAATTAAATGGTAAGGTCTAATAATGCTTATTATTAATTCTGTAATTATTAGGGTGGCGTATTTAACCCACTGTCTCAATCAGTAAAAGACACAGACACCTGATAGATCTTAGAATAGCCTTATATCACCTCCCAGCTCCATCCTAGGCTACCTCCCATCCATGATTCCATAAACACTTGCTTATTCTTCACCTGGGCCACTTCTTCCACACATGCCTGCCATGATAATCGTAGAGCTAATAATAAATGATATTTAGCCCAACACCAATTTTATTGCCAACAACACTGGAGTCTGCATCTATGCTTGAGGCAGAAGGCTCACATCCCAGCTGTCATCCTGGAAATATTTCTGGAAGCCTCACCCAGAGGCCCTTCTTGTGCCCTCTCAGATCAGTACCTGTGAATACCTGGGCCTGGCCCTGCTTTCCACAATTCACTCTTTCCTCTACCATGGAGGTTACCTGTGACAACATGGGTGGGGCCTCTGTCTCAAGGACCCAGGCTGTGTATGACTGGATGTCTGCAAAGGCTGTGGGTGAAGGTGAGCCTGGTTACCCAAGAGCCACCTCCTGGTGCAGTACTGGTGCAGGCCTTAAGATGGTACTGGGTTCAAATCCCAGCAGTGCCTCTTAGGGCTAGCCCTTCTCTCTGAGCCACGAATTCCCCTGAAGACAGCACCCATAGATGAAATGACTGACACACATATGGGTGCTACTCTGGCAGTATGTCCTGGGCCCTCCTCCTGAAGAATTTTTTGTCTGCTGGCCCAAGAAGGCACCATTAGGCATCCCTCCTACACAGACCTGAGCAGGAGCTCCGATATGATGTCCCCTCATTGGTGTAGCTCTTGATGGACAGCCTCCCTCAGTCTCAGCCTCTGTGAGATGACCTTCATCCTGCCAGCCAGGAGATGGCAGACTCCTCCTCTGCTAAGTCCAGTCTTCTCACAGAAGTGCAAGTGCTGGTGTGCAGCTGCTGGCTCCCTCCAAATGGCAACACAGCTCAGAGGCAGCCACAGGATGCACAAACTTCCCCTGGTTTTATAAGTGAGAATTGCTTGCTGAGGGAGAGGAGACTCTGGTGGAGCAGCCTGCAAGTTGTGCAGAGAGCTCCAGGGATTCGGCTTTTCTACGTCATCACCTATGCTGGGTGAGTTTGTTAGTGATGAGAGGACTTAAGCCCAAGGAACCAGCTAGTCCCAATCTGAGTCATGTATCCTCCAAGGACACTAGCCAATCTTAGTGGAGGTCACAAAGCCACAGAAGGGATTCCCCTTTCCGGCTTCATGGTCCCTTTAGGGGTCGCTACCGTTTTGTGAAGGTGGTGTCCCCAGCATGCTGGGCTTCTCTTCAGAATAAATGCGCGTTGTTTTTACATACCGTTTGAGTCTGGGGTCTTCCTTTGGCGATTCATGGACCCTAACATTTGGGGGCTCATCCCAGGACTGCTGAGGACCTCTACACAGACTGGTTGAGGACTGGAGAGGTCCTTTTCTCTCCCCCAACTGATCGGTAAGTTGGGTTTTTTGCTTTGTTTTGTTTTTTGGAGTGGGGTGCCCAGTGTCTGGCCTGATGTCTTTGTGTCTGGTCTAGTGTGTTTGTGTTCTCCAGTTCAGGGGCCAAAAAGGGACTTTGCGGTTGCACATATAGTCTGATGGCCAGGAGTGGAACAAGACGTTTCTGATAACTAGAGAGGGTTTTGAGACCCCCATCAAGTTCTGGGAGAACTGGATGATTCTCATCCCATTTGGCATCAGGTCCAGGTTCCCAGGAGTGTCTTGTTGTGTCTGTCCATAGTCGTCTTAACGGTTGTTAATTGTCTCATTGTTGTGGATGTCAGCTCAATTGTAATTCTATCATGGGCCTATCTTCATATACCCTCTTAAGCTTCCTGTGTTCCTTCGCCCCAGCTAGGCTAGGGTGTTACCCACATTCCTGGCAGAGGCCTGGGTGGCACCAAGGCCATGAATAGTGTGCGCATGTAGGCAGCAGTGTGGGCCATGTCCTCTGAACCCCACCCAGGCTGAAGGCACCCCACGTGTGCTCATTGGGTGCAGAGACCCCCTGGGTAATGGGGCATGGAGGCCAGGGGGCACCAAGGAGTGGGTGCAGTGTGCAGAGCCCTGGGCTTAGCACCTCTCTGCCGCCATGTATATAGAGCAACAATTACAGAACCTTTTAGTCTTAGCAAGTTTTCTGTTTAATATCCTATTTCCTTTTAGACTAAGAAAGCAATAAGTCTCATTTTAAATTGGTATCCGTTTTTTATATATAAGTTCAAGGTTATATTCTTACAACATACTATATATATGATGGTAAAAATTTAAGATTATAAAGATTGATCCAGATTAACAAGCTACTGTGTTGCTGACTCTGGAAATGGGTTCCATAGCGCTAAACAGTAAAAGGCAGCAGCAGCAGCAGCCATACTTAGTGGCTATGTTTTCAATTGCCTGCGGCAGCCTGTAACAACACATGGCTGGCCGCCATGTTGATTCAGGGATAAAGAGGGTGGAGCCTTGGTTTCACCTCTATCTTAACTAAGGGCAGTCACATGACTAGCAGCCATCTTGGTTGTGGAAGAGTCGGGGTCCACCAACATCTTTGTTGAGGAATGCCAGCTGTGTTCAGCACCCTGTTTAGTGCCAAGGGCAACTTCTGTCCTTTAAGCCTTTGCTGTTCAGTCTTAATAATGCAATATGGTAGCGGCAGCAAGATCTGCCAGTCCCTCTATGAACTGTGTCTAAGACTGAGAGTTTTGCTTTGATAGTGGTTCAGAAGTATATTTAAAGTAATGCTAATAACTGATGTAGTTGATAGCAAGATTGAGTTCTACCTAGTCTTTTGTTTATGTTTTTAATGTTAAGCCTAGGATGAGTAACTACAAAGTTTGCTTCTTTAAATCTACTTGAAATAGATACGGTCCTAAAACACTTATCCACACAATATGCCATAATCATAGATTATAACATTTTGTTTTATATTGACAGGTTGTAATTTAGAGCCAATAACTAAAGACAGGCAAAGATTAACTCAGCTAAGCTGGCCCTTAAGCTTGTCAGATATCTACTAAATATGGCATTTAACATTGTAAGTTTATTATGACAGACAGAGAGACCCAAATCCTAGCAGTAGCTGGCCAAGGGAACAATGACAGATGATTCAATTCCTACTTTGGATCATGGTATGCTAGCCACTGGGCAAGACTGCCCCAACACCTTGCCTGCTGCTAAGGACCAGCCTGAACTGTGGTAATAAAACTGGACACCTGCAGAGTTATTGTTTCATGCTGCTGAAAAGAAGGTGAGGTCAGTTGCTCATGTTCTTCTTCCACACAAAGAGCCTTTCATTTTCTGTGCCTGATGGCCAGATTGCCTCTACCATGATGCCATGAAACCACAGGAGCTGTAGACATCTGTCTAGGTGGTGGACTGACTAGTCACCTCTGTCATTTTGATTGATACATAGATTCATCTAGGTTACAGTTTTTTCTTCTTAGGTCTACGATCATGTTGATGGCCAGGCTAACGGTAGTTTAATAGCCAGAGAACAAACAGTTAGACCCGTTGTTTGCTTATTAGTCCATTCATTGGCTAGTTAAAGATACTAGGTACCAGATCTCTTGCATAAAAAGGCAAACAGGTTTTCCTTGCTCACAGGCGTCATGTTAAAAGGTAGACAGATTTCAAAAACTTTTTACTATTCCTTCATTTAAACGACTGCTCCTAATAATCAACCACCTGTGTCTTGAGGTAACTAACTGGATAGAAAAGGCATAAAGTTTCTGAGGATATGAAATTTTAAGTTATAAGGAAAAAATGTTTGTGGGTCTAAGAAGCAATTTTAATGCTTCAAATGCAAGTTGTAAAGTGAGGGTCTAAGAAGGTGTGTTAAGGTTGGTAAATGCAAGTTGTAAAGTGTTTGTGAGTCTAAGAAGGTGTTTTAAGGTATGTAAATATAAGTTGTAATGCTATAATAAAATGATTTAAGGCATGTCAAATTTAAAAATGTTTCAGATATCTCTCCTATTTCTGTGCTTTTGTTATATTTTTATAAGATTCCAGAAGTTCAAAGTTTTAACATTGATCAGTGGAGTTCTGAGAAGCTGATGGAGCTCCAGCTGCTTATTATTTAGTCACAAGGTCAAGATTTTAATGTCCCTTTGGTTGTCTTCTGGATATAGACTGTGCTTCTCGTAATGCTAAAGATATCTTTGTCCAATCAGTCTAGCCCTCTGGACTGAGAAAATGATGTTTATCTTTTTTTAATCCAAAGCTATAGCTTTGACTAGGTCTCAACACCTTGAGTCTACTCCTGCTGTTGTACAGTCAACTGTTAAATGCTTTTGCTAAAATATGGATCCCAATACAATGGTGATACTAATGTACTTCCTTCTGAAAACTAAAATTCATACGAGTTTCAGGAAATTAAAAAGTCTTAAGACCTAGATCCACCTGCCACAACTCACACGGACTCTAAATAATTATACTCACCTGATCTTAAAATGGGATTTTTTCCCCTTGGTCTTGGGATTCCTCACTTTCCCCAAATACTAGACAAATTTTAATTTCTGTCCCTAGTCTATATCTTAACAGATTTTTACCTGGGTTACTGACTCCATTCAGGGATCACCTGTACATGGCAAGCTCCTGAGATCTAGACTTGCTGAAAGCTGATATTAGCCAGTGCAGCCAATGTGATTACTTCCTATCTCTTGAACTGGATTGCTAATGAGATGCTTATGATAAGTGCCCCATTGCTAGCCTTTAACTAGCCTTTCAGCCTTCCTGGGCTTTGATAACATCATCTTAAGGCCAGCTAGAAGAAATTACAGAAGAGAATACGTCACCCATTGTCCCTCCTAACAGGCTAAAATGCTAAGCCAAAAGAACCTCTGGCATGGGGGACAAAAGGCTACCTATTGACAAACCAGAAAATAACCCCTAGTTCTGTTTCTCCTGGTCATGTTTTGTGCCCCTTGCATGATTTTGCCTAGCATTAGGAAAAAAAATTATATTAAAGATCAGCTCTCCATGGTCCTACTCATGGTGTTAAAGTCTCAATAGCAGCCCTTGGACCCATCTCAAGGATCTGAAATGGAATCCTATTCAAGGAAGGAAATGAGAGGATGTAATTCCAAGGAGCCAAACAATCCCATTCAGAGTCACATATTCTCCAAGAGCACCAGCCAATCCCAGCAGAGGTCATGTAGCCACAGTAGGAATTCTCCTTTCTGGCTTTAAAGGAGACTTTTACGCCTGTAGAAATGGCTCAGTGGTTAAGAGCACTGTCTGCTCTTCATAGAGGACCTGGGTTTGATTCCCAGCACCACATGGCAGCTCACAACTGTCTTTCATTCTACATTCTGACACCCTCACACAGATATAGGCAAAACACCAATGCACACAAAAATTAAAATAAATTATTTTTAAAAACATTTTTAAAAAGGGGGCCTGCAAGCTCCCCTTGGGGCCACTGCCATTTTGTGAAAGTGGTGACCCCAACATGCTAGAATTCTCTGCAGAATAAATGTTCTTTGTTTTTGCAGACCATCTGAGTCTGGGGTCTTTCTTTGGCAATCCACAGCCACCTATGTCACCCATACTCATGAAACCCCAATAAAAATCCCTCTCAGCTTGACTGGAAATAACTTAGGAGACACAGCTCTGGTATATGTTTGGCAGTATCCAGAGAAACTAAGGTAAAGATGGAAGAGCCACCCTGAACTGGAATGGCTTCATCCTGTGGCTCTGGTGCCCAGCTTAAAGTGTGTGTGTGGGGGGAGGCAGAGAGTGAGCTAAACACCACCTTTATCTCCTTCTGCTTTGCAGCACAGATGCAATGTGACCTGCTGCCCCCCCCCACACCTCCCCACCTGCCCCCGACTCTGCACCTGCCTTTCCCACTGTGATGAATTGAACTTCCAACAAACAGTGGCCAGTGCAACCCCTTCCCTTTTAATACTTCTAAATACTTTCGTTGGGCATCTTGTCGCAGCCACAGAAAAGTCACTGATGCACCAAGAGCTGGGTGGAGTCTTGGAGAGACTTGGTCTCTCATCATGCTCTACCTGGGATGAACAGACATCGCTTCACATCTCCTCAGGAAACGTAAAACAACAAACACCCCACTAGTGGCTTGCTGTAGTCCTCCTCTGCAGTGAGTGCTTGACCTCATGACAGTTTCCTGGCTGGTCCCAGCAAGTGCTGAGAGTTCTCACAGCATGGAGCCAGGAACCCACTTCAGTGTTGGGAATATCAAAGCAGACAGACTTCAGGGATACATCTATTCAAGTTGAAAAGGGGAAGGAGGACAAAATAAGTATGTCTGTAGAAGGAAGAACAAGGCCCCTTCACAAGGTGCTTGCTTGCTGTTTCCCAGGGAAACTATGGGTCAGAAAGTTGCTAGGTGCCCTCTTGTGGCCACCTCTGGTATTGCTGCGGAGGCTCAACATTTCCTGGGTGTATTGAGCAGGCAGTGCCCAGATAGAAACAAGGAGTGAAATAAAACTATTTTTAAAGATTTCTTTGTTTGTCTAAACTTCATTTCAGTGAAACATGTTAATTTTAAAACTCCACCCATGATTGTGTTTGTATAAAATACAGCTATGTTCCGCTGTCTGGCTGTTTCTGACCTTCGAGCACACGTATTGGCACCTGCCAGGCTGTGAGAGCCTGCCTCCTGCCTTCCCCACAAAGTGAACAGGGTTTAGCTATGTGAGGTCAGCAGAAAAAATGCAATATCTGGACGGGCTCAAATTTCAGACACAGGACACTCAACTGCTCAGCATAAGCATCTCCGGGCAGTGTGTAAGACATACAACAGAAAAACACTTGTTATTCATTTGAATTTCCAATCTAACTGTTGGTGCTAAGAGCCCACCCAGCCTGGATCTGGGCAAGGTCACACTGCCATTTCATGGTCTCTCAGCCTCATCTTTGACTCTCCACTAGAAATTCCACCTTAGTTCTGTCTCAAAGAGGCTAAAGGCGTTTTACACCCTCCCGCACAACTTCAGAAACAGATGGGGTAGGAGAGATAACACCAGACAAGATGCCAAGGGTGCTCATGGAAGTTTGAGCCACTCTCAAGCTAAGAGGTCAAAGAGTGAAGGTCATGACCCTGCTGGGGAGGAAGAAGAATGAGAGGAAGTGCCATGAATTTGGGTTTCTCAGATAAGACCTAGTGATGTGTTGATTTATTCCTCTGAGAGGACAGTGGTTGTGTGGAAAACAGAGCCCAGCTCTATCACAGCACCCAAAGGAGCTGCCCACACCCAGGAGGGACTTGGGTAAAGTAGGACTTATGAGCTGGTTCACTTACTTCTCTGGCTGTAAAAATTTCCTTCCGGAGATGAAACTGCAAGGTGGTTTTATGAGGGGCCCTGTTTAGATTTAGGAACAGGACAGGGTGTGAATATAGTTAAACACAAGGTCACAAACATTCGAGCCCAAAGTAAACACAGCTACTGTGCTTTTCGGAAACCCCGTTCCCTGGGAAGTCTTAGGGGAAACACCATCTCTCCAGGAAATGTTGGCTTTGTTGTGTGATTTGAAGATTTTTGACTCTCAAGGAGCATGAAATGAAAGCAAGAAAAGCCAGAGGGTGTTTTTCCTCTTCTCCTGCCCACTTAGTGATTGCTGTTTGTCCTACCTCATCAGGACCCCAGGCTTTCTCCCCCAGAAGTGCTTGCACAGCTGAGCTTCAAAGAGGGACACCCCCATTGTTGGTCCCATGGGACATCTAATCTGCCTGTGGATTAGGGGTTATAATAGTTTAAAAGTTTTCATGGTTCTCTGTGTCTCCCTGCTAGACCAGAGGGGCTGGCCTTGAGAATTTAACATCTCACTGCTTTGGGTTTGTTGTCTCTGCTTCACTGTTTTGGCTCAAGATGTGAGCTCTTAGCTTCGGGTCTCTGCCACCCTCCTCTCTTCCATGATGGTCAGAATAAATTGTCCCTTCTGTGAATGGCCTCTGACCATGGTGTCTCACCTCAGCAACTGAAAAGTCAGTAATGCAAGGGTCTCAGAGATTCTAAGCCTCCTAGAAGACTATTTCAAGGATGGCCCGAGTATATTAACCAAAGCAGGCTTTTTAAATAGAAAAACTTGAATACAGCAAAAGTGTGTTGTCACCCAGGCACA
>CM053766.1:120350242-120405371 GCA_028658305.1 Pachyuromys duprasi
GTGACAGTAGTTATGGTTCCCTTTTATTTCTTATATAATTTTGGTTTGGTGGTTCAAAGACTAGGAGGAAGTCTTCATTGCAATGGTAAATCATCTGGGGAACCAACTGCTAGCACGCAGTAAGAATCTGTGAGCCAGCTTACCATACATACAGGGGGTCAGGCCACAGGAACAGGCCCACCAGGGATTAATGGGGGAGTACTAAATATTTGTCCATTCCTACCTTAATAGTTAAGGTCTGGTTACAGAGGCTCTTATGAGTGTCTGGAAATGTCCCCACACAAGTCCTGCTTCTGGAGACTAGCTGGAGAGTGAGTCTGGCTTCTGGGGGTTGATGCCATCTGCAACCAATCATATCTGCAGCAAGAGTATAGTCACTAATGACTGCCATTATTTCATAGAAGGAGAACTGTGAGTCATAATATAGCCAACAGGACTCAGTGAGGTCAGAGCAAGTCCCACTCAGAGCTAGATATGTGTTCAGTATCAGTTCCCAGAGGCGTTGAGACTGGGGTTCGAGGAAAAGCCCCTTATTTTGGTTAGGTTTTGGAGAAGGGGCAGTTGGGAGTTTAGGGCTTCCTGCCCTTTGGGGTGCCTTCGTGATGATTGAGTTAAGGGGGGGGGGGGCAAAAGACAGTGTTAAGGCCAATAGCACTGGATGTCCCTTCAGAAAGAAGCAATTTAAGATGTACTATCCCCCCATGATTTCCTGCTTTCCAAAGGTGCAGCATGAAATTTTTCCCTTGCAGCCAACAGGTATAGCTTTTATCCTTCTTGGTAAAGGAAAGCTCAAGCTGATTACAGGGTTTGGGTATAGCATAGTGGAGTAACACACTATTGACCACCCATGAGCATTTATCATATTTGGGGTCTCTAGTCAACTGGATAAGTCCGGTTGAGATAGTTTTGCAGCTATGGAAAATTTCTCGCACCCCTATTCTGCACAATAAAAAGGTCAGCCATGGGCCTCCAGTGTTCCTGCCTCCATGGAGAATCAAAGGGGGAGGGACATATTCAAAAGTATATTTTGTTGTCCTTAGCCATGCTTCTCCCATAGGACCCTGACAGCATGTTGAGGGCCAGATTGAAGCTCATCTTGGGAAACTATGTGTTTGTGGGAAATGTCCAAGATGTTCTGGCTAAGAGATTGCCATAATCATCCCATAGGACCCAAGTATTATTTACAGGGACATATGGGCTCCAGGTAACAGTACATACGGTTGGCAGTCCTACAATGATGACGAGGTTCTGGAAAACCTGACACGCAGATGGTTGTCTGGGTTGCAGTCCACCTTCTATTCTGGGGCAGCAGGAGTCAGGTAGTCTTCTTGGGCTGAGAACAGGTTGGCAGGCCTGGTGTGTAAATAATGAATCCAACCAGCAATCCCATGGACTTTAGCGGCAGTTGGAGTGGTCAGCAGGACTATGTATGCTCCTTTCCATCTGGGTTCCAATGTGCTTTGACAGAACCACTTCACATAGACCCAGTCTCCAGGCTGGAACTTGTGAGGTTCTGGACCCAGGCCTGCATCATAGAGAGCATGCAATTTAGGCCAAATATGTTTATGAGTCCATTGAGTGTCCCTGACATGGAGGACCAAGTCATCTTCATCTATTTTAGCAATGGCATCAGATTTAAGATTAGGTATAATAGGGGCTGGCATTCTGTACATGATTTCAAAAGGAGGCAGTCTCCCTAATTGATAGGGAGAATTTCTGACTGTTTTCAGGGCAAAGAGGAGGAGCATCACCCAGTCACCACCAGCCTCCAAGGTCAATTTAGTTAAGGCCTCTTTTAATGCTCTATTCATTCTCTCTACCCGTCCTGAACTTTGGGGTCTATAAGCACAATGTAATTTCCAATCTACCCCAATATATTTGGTACACTCTGACTTACCTTTGACACTAAAGCCAGTGCATTATCTGATCCTATCATATGAGGAAAGCTATCCCTAGGTAAAATGTCTTCCATTAATTTCTTGGCTACTACCTGGGGGGTCTTGTCCTTGGTGGGGAAGGCCTCAGTCCATCCCAAGAAGGGATCCAAGAACACTAATAGATATATGTATCCATACCTTCCAGACTTAATCTCTATAAAATCAACTTCCCAGTAAGCTTTGGGCCTCTTACTTCTAAGGCGTGATCCTGGGTATTAGGGATTGTTGGTGGCATTGGTCAGCTGACAAGCTTTGCAATTAGCCACAGTGTCATCAATAGTCTTATACACATCCTTAAAAGTCACTTTAAAATGTTTCATAGCACCTGCCAATCTCTTTAACCCCATATAGTGACTCTATGAATTTTCCTGAGAATGACTCTAGCTAAGGAGTTGGGCAAGATTAGCTTACCATTGGTTGAATGCCATCAATCGTTCAAATGTTGGCTCATGGGCTGAATTTTGGCCCATTTTTATTTCCTTCTCAGTGTAATGATATTCCTCTGGCAAGTTAGGGTTGGGTGGCTCTGGCAAAATGGTTGCTAAGATTGCGGCTGCCATCTCTTTCAGCACAACGTCCTTGGCTGGTCACCCTGGTGGTTACTTTTGGTGTTCAGGGCAGTGGATAATTGCTAGCTTCTTGGGAAGCCAAAAGGCTTTAAGGAGCCATAAAATGTCATATCTTCTTTAATAGTTCTTCCTTCAGCTCTCAGGAGCCCTTTTTTTGGTATATGCACATGGGCAGTAGCAAAGGAATACTGACTGTCCATGTAGATATTGATGGCTAGTCCTTTGCCCATAGTAAGGGCTTGGGTTAAGGCGATTAATTCAGCCTTTTGAGCAGAAGTTCTCCCCTGGGGGTGGGGGAAATTGAGCCCAAATTACTTCAGTGTCAGTCTTGGTGGTCACTGCCACACCTGCTCCCCTCTGACCCTCATGAACGAAACTGCCCTCATTGGTGAATCAAGTGTGCTCGGCATTCAACAGAGGGGCATCCTTTAGACCAGGTAGGATGTAGTATAACTGAGCCAAGATCTCTTTACAGTGATGTAGTGGCTGCTCCAGTTCTGGATCCAGTAGGAGGGTCACTGGATTCAAGGAGGCAGGAGGCGGGAAGGCAACTAGGCCAGGATTAATCAACAGGGTCTGATAATGGGTCATGAGTGTGTTGGTCAACCATGGATTGTGTGGCTGTTTGAGTATTTCTTCAATGGCTTGGGGAGTGCTCACAGTCAGATTCTGGCCCAATGTCCGCTTCTTGGTGTCTTTGACCAGCAGTGCTGTGGCTGTGATAACATGCTGACAAAGGAGCCATCCAACTGCTACTGGGTCCAACTTTTTGGACAGGTACACCAGTGGATGTTTTCAAGGCCCCAGGGTTTGAGTCAGCACTCCCTTGGCAATCCCTTTCCATTCATCCATGAACAGGTGAAAAGGCAACCCAAGGCTGGTGCTGATAACAGGGCCTACTTCAACTTGTCAAATGCCTGTTGCTGTTCTGAGGTCCAATTAAAGTTCTCAGTCTCCTTTATGACTTCATAAAGGGGCTTAGCTATTTCTGCAAAGCCTGGGATCCAGAGTCTTCAAAATCCCACTGACCACAGGAACTCTCTTACCTGGAGATGACTGTTTGGGACTGGAATGCTGAGAACAGTCTCTTTTCTGACTTTGGAGAGCCAGTGTTGTCCCTCTTTCAGGATGTAGCCAAGATAGGTTACCTCAGTTCTACAGACTTATGCCTTTTTGGCTGAGGCTCGGTACCCTAGGTCTTCCAGGACTTGTAGGAGCCTTTGGGTCCCTTCCAGGCAATTTTCCAGGTTCTTGGCCTCCATCAAGAGGTCATCTACACACTGAAGAAGAGTAACATCCAGGTTGTTAGCCTAATACCCAAGTCCTCATGCAGGGCCTCATTGAAGACGGTGGGTGAATTCTTAAATCCTTCAGGTAGGCACATCCAAGTCAGCTGTCCATTGATGCCTGACTCTGGGTCATGCCATTCGAAAGCCAAGTATTCTTGGCTTTTAGGTTCCACGGGAAGGCTAAAGAAGGCATCCTTCAGGTCTAGGATGGTATACCAGTCTCTTTCAAATGGTAGGGAATTCAGCAATGTATATGGGTTAGGTACAGTGAGGTGACTATCACTCACCGGTTGACTTCCCTCAAGTCTTGGACTGGCCGATAGTCATTTGAGTTAGGCTTTTTAATAGGCAACAGAGGAGTATTCCAAGCAGATTGACAAGACTTGAGAATCCCAAAGTTGAGTAGTTCACAGATGTGAGGTGTTATTCTCCTCTTTGCCTCCAGGGACATTGGGTATTGGCATACCTGGGTGGGATCTGCCCCTGCCTTGAGTTCCCTAAACATGGGTGGCTGATGTTTGGCTAGTCCCATTCCTCCTGTTTCTTCCCAAGCCTGAGGAAATTCCTCCAACCAATGATTCAGATTTTTCTTATGAGCAAGGGGTTGTTCATACAATTTGTATTCAGATTCTGAGGTCAGGTTGATTGTTAAGACTTTATCATCTAGTAGTTGTGAAAGAATAAAACCCTAGCATAACGCTGACAACACTATTTTGCAAGACTGGAACAGTGCAAGGTCAGAAGCAAGGCAGGACAGATGTCCAACAACAGGATATCTGCGGTTGGGCGCCTGGCCTATGAGGGGGGACAGAAAGTCCTTGTCTCTTCTGAGAAAAAAAAAACACTCTGGGCACCCGAGATAAGAACTGGGTATGTGACTCGGCTCACATCTGCCTCCCCCCCTTCGCTTGGGTATATGATCTAACCATGGCTTTGTTTAAACTGCCCAATCAGACCCCTATAACTATGCTTCTCGCTTCTGTTATCTGCTTCCTGCTCTGAGCCATATAAAAAACTGTCACCCCAACCGGGGGGCGCGCAAGTCCTCCGAAAGGCTTTGTCGCCCCGGATACTCGTGTATCTAAATAATAATAAAAAAAAAAACCTCTTGCGGCTTGCATCCGAAGACTGGTCTTGCTGTTCCTTGGGAAGCGGGGTCTCCCTGAGAGGCTCTAGTAGGAGTCTTTCAGTTGGTCTCCTTCTGGCGCAAAGTGTATCTGGGCCCTCATTTTGGTTAATAGATCCCTCCCCAAAAGTGGGTAAGGGAATTCTGGGATGACCATTAATAAATAGGTTACCCATCCCATTCCCAAGTACACAGATCTTTGGGTAGTCCATGAATATTGTTTAATGCCAGTCCCCCCTTGAACCTATGATTTCTTTGAAGATAGTGGCCCCCAGGCCTTTAAGAGCACTGAATGTTGGGCTCCAGTATCTACTAAAAACTCCAAGGGTTTCCCCTCCACTTTAAGGGTTACTCTGGGTTTGGGGAGGGTGTCTGAATACCCACCCCCTCAGTCTTCTTCCTCTTTCGTGAACATAGCCTGGCTGTAGACAAGGAGGTGCACCTTATCTTCAGCCATATTGTAATCCCAGGCAGGTCAGATGAAAGGAAATCCAATGTCAATATCAGCCAGATTCTGGGTTGGAAAGCCAGTATTTTCTGGAACACTTTTTCAGGCCTCTAGCAGGATATATTTCCTTCTGTGGTGAAAAGAACCTTCAAGGGTTTTTGGCAGTCATCCCAAGTGGGCGATAAGTAAAAGCACAGCTTCAAAGAGATCAATTAGGTCCCTCAGATTCTCAGAAAATTGAGCATTTTGGGTTCTCCAATTGTAAAAGCTGTTGCAAAAGGTCAATAATGGTGTGGTTGGTTCCCATGCTCATCCACTGGCCCAGTGGCTCACAGAGGCAGAACCATGAAATCTACCTATGGTCTCTCAAGTGGAAAAGCCACCCTACAGCTCTGGGTGCCTTGCACCAGACTGTGTGGTAGGCCACGGGGTGGCTACGGAGGAGCTGCAGGCACCAGCGCTGGTGCCAGCACTGATGGACCCTGGGGCAGAGGAGGAGGCCTATAAGACAGGGGTTGAAAAATCTCATTCTCAGGTGCGCTATCTTGTAGAGGGGGGAAGAAGGCTTAGGATGTGTCATTGTCTCCCCTACTAGTGTAGTGGCAGGACCCGCATCTGCATCTGTAGTCTGAGGAGTCTCTGTAAGAGAAATATTGTCAGCAGGGGAAGGAAAGCCTTGATCCAGGGTGGGGGATTCATCACCAAATCTTTCCAAACTACTGTATAAGGAACCTGGTCAGGATGCCCATGTGCTTTCTGAAACACCTTATCTTCCACTGCCAAAACCGTGGGAAGATGGAAAGTTCCCTCTGGTGGCCATCCGACATCAAATGTTTGCCATTCTGAACTATAAGAAGTAATCATTTTTTTCTTTCTTCACATCAGCTGAAAGATTGTGAGTTCTTGCCTTAACCTCTTTGAAGTGGGTGAAAAACAAGTCAAGGGGGCAGGAAGTCATCTGTCCCATAACGTCTGTTGCAGTCCAATACACACAAAGACTCACAAGCAACAGAACAAAGAGACAAAAATGAACAAAGTAGCCACTCTGCTTCTGAAAACAAAAATAAAACCAAACACTTGGTTGCCACTTGTGGCCAGAAAGTGAAAACGGCATGGGGAATTGAGAAGCTGTTGAGGTCGGCTTCCTCTATTGAAAATTCCTCCTGAATGGGATCAGGATCCCCCTCTGGAGCAGTCATGGCATCCACCCTGAAAAAGTTTTTCATAAACACTAAGAATAAAATTGAAAGACAGACACAGACTGAGTGGCCGTGTAGCTCTATCGCAACTCAAGCTCAGACCCATGGAACTTCAGATTCCTGCTCTGGTTTCCCTGCCACAGAAGCTCAGAGCAGAGGGTGGGTTCTATCTGAACCATCTCCCGATGACAGGACTCTACCCAAGCACTAGCCAAAAGAAACTGATGAAGCCAGAAACATCTTTCTGACTTTGGTACATCTTTCTATAATCATGTCTTGCCACCCTCACAGATATGGACACCTCCAGAATTTTTGGAACAGAGAAGAGAAAGTAGATACACACACGGACACTACACAGAGACACTGAAACAAACAAACAAACAAAAAACAAACAAACAAACAAACAAAAAACCACTCACGGGCCGGTACTGGACCTTCCAGACTGAGGTTCTAGGGTCCTTGGGGGGATGTGTCCTGGAATCTCGGTAGAACCTCCAAAAATATACCCAGATCACGAGACTACAAAGGACTACCAGGAGTCAAATCCAATGCAAAACACATGAGGGTTTATAGGATACAAGCTCAAGCTTGGCTCACAGCAACCTCTCTGTTAAAGTAGAAGGGGTACAACCCTGAGCTCTAGGGGAACAGGGTTTTTAAAGGGAAAAACTGCAAGCAAGGGCTCCAAGCATTGGGTAGGGGGTTTACTTTAGGTGCCTAGACCATGAAATGGTTCTGGCTAGGCCATCTGGAGAATGATTGTAAGTAATGCCTGGAATGTGCCTATAAGCTGCTGCTAAGGAAGATCAATTAGCACTCTCTGTAGTCACAAGCTAGGGGCCATCTGGATGGGTTGTGGGAAATGATATCTCTTAAGTGCAATAAAGAATGTGGTCAAGCCTTATTACTCCCTGCAGCGGGCAGGACATGTCTTAATTAACCCGGTCCTTTGTCTAAACTTATACTGCCCTAAGACTATAATTTTAAACTTTGAACCTCTCAGTGAAGCTCAGCCCTAGCACATACCTTTAATCCAAGAGCTAAATAAAGTTAACCTTAGGTCAAGAGTCAGAGCAAGTAACCAGCTGACAGAGATTAAACAGGAAGGACATTTTGAGAGGGACATCATGGAGAAGTAGAAGAGCTTTCAGCTTTTGGCTTTTTCCTTCTGGGATGTCAGCTGAGTAGGAAGATCAGCTGGGTGCTTTCTCTGCCTCTCTGAGATAGTAGGTTTTCACCCCAGCACCTGGCTTCTGAGTCTTTATTGGTACTATCATATGATTGAGATTTTACAGTTTTAAAAACAACACAGTAGTGTTGGTATAATGTTCTTATGGAATATATACAATTTACCCTTGTTCATTCAAATGCTGATTTCTCTACCTCACTATCTGGTTTCAATCCAGACATTGTATTGTGATACTTATTCTAAGCATCATCTGCCTCAAGTTTGTGTAAACATGCCACCATTTGTTCTCTGTAATTGTCAATTAAACAGCAAGCCAGTGCTGTACAATGGAGAAAATAGGGTGGGACATCCTGCTCCAGAGGGGAGAAGAAGGAAGCGATTGGGAGGAGGAGGAGAAAAGAGATCTTCAGGACAGGACTTGGAACCGGGAGGAAAGATGAACCAGACCTAAGATATGACTAAAAGCAAGTACAATGGGTAAAATCTGAATGGTAGGAAGCTATGCAGCCTTGAAGGTTTAGGCTGGATAAACTATTGCCCAACATTGTGCTCTAGGTTAATTAAATAAATCCTAGTCTGTTTGTGGTGATTTGGGTATACAGCTGGTTTAGGAATAACTGCTGCTTACCTAAAAGATAAATCAATAATAAATAGTAATAACTCACAACAAATGGTGCCCAACTAATCTAATTATCCACACCCTTTACATCATACTTTAACATAATTTGGTGAGGGGAATAAGCTCCCAGTGATACAACTCAAACTTAAAACCTCAAAACTCCCAGCTCAATTACTCTCTCTTTAAGAGAGACTCTTAAATAGGCCTAGGAGCAAAAGACAGCCTACTGTGGGCAGACCTGAGACTTAACATAACAAAACTGGCTGCCTAGTCTAACAGGAGGGGTTCACAAGCATGGCTTCCTTATACTATGGCTGGCTCAGCTCAGCAGGCATGACTGGAAAGAAAGGAACTGGAGGCAGACAGACCTCTAGGCAGAGCTTGGCCTAAAACTGTATCCAAAATAAAAATGCCATGGCAGAGGGTGTTTTAATCCCCTTGGCTTTGCTTTGGTTGTTTTTAACTCTGGTATGGATCTGGTTGCAATATGTTTAATGGTAATGTCCTTCTTCATGCCTTCATCAAGAAAGTTCAAGGAGAAAATGGGGGGAAAGTCAAGGAATATTAGGTTACAGACAATAGAAAGGGCACTCTTCCTAATTAAAATTAGATTAATAGCAGCTAAAATTCAAAATTTCCAAAACATAACCAACTGGGTTTTGCTTGTTACAGCCTAAATTGGCACAACTGATCCAAAACTTAAAATTTTCCTGTTTCTTTGCTTGATTTTCATTTAAAGGCTTTGAGTTAAAATGACATGGATTTGAGAAAATAATATTTGAACAAGTTGGTGAAGGCACAAGCCTTTAATCTGAACACTAAGTAAAAAGAAAAAGGCAGATCTCTGAGTTCTGGATCAGCCTAATTTACATAGTAAAAGCCAAGGAGGCAACTCCTGCTGTTTAGCCACTTGCAGAGATAATCTAAGATTCAAAAGGACAAAAATTTCCTTAAGGTTGCTATATGAATTCTTTTTTCTTAATAATAGATGTTATGTCTTTATTGATCTAAAGGTTAGATTCACATCATTTTAGGTTTATGTAAGGAGAGATGATGTCACACTGCTCTAAAAAGGCCAGCCAATCTCAAAAACTGGTACTTCCACAGAGCTGGTACAAAAGGGCATTTTGGCTTAAACAATATGTTCTGTTGGTCAATGTAAGGACTCAAATTAGGCTGGGAGACAAACATGCAAACTGCATGTCTCCCACATCAAAAAAACTTTTAAATGTTGACTAGATAAAGGTTTCACACTGCTCTGGAAGCTGGCTTATCCTTTCAAATGTGAGACATTTTCACAGGGGACAAATGTTAGTCATGCCTCATGCAAAAAATGACACAGGAGGCTTACAGGTGGCAAAGTACACACCAGCCTAGTTACATCCCCAAAACTCAAAAAATTATAATTCGTATGTTTAAAAGGCAAAACATGTTCCAGCATCTTGCATGCTCCAGGATTCTGCTTGTTCCTGCCTCAACTACTTCAATTGCTGTTTCTAATCAAAGCCTGCTCCCAAGAGAGCTTTAAAGAAAACTACTATTCTCATTTGGTCCAGCATTTAAATTGTTCCTAACAGGACTTCTATTATGCCTAAAAAATTCAACATTCAAAGACTGGACCACAAATGTTAATGCTTGCTTAATTGACCATTTTCCCCAATTTCCTTTCGGCCCCCTAACAGGAATTCTGCGTGTGCAAAATGTCAGCTAGAAGAAATTAATGAGAATTACATCCAATTTCTTTTAAGGGGGGTTGGGTAGGTTTTTGGTTGTTTTCTATAGTTATGAATGTTAATTGTCATTGGGAGATGGTTATAAATTATTAATGGTCTTATTCAGAGAGAAAACAGGGTTAGACTCAGGGATTTCTCTCTTTTCCTTTTTCTTTTCTCCATCTTTCTAAGTAGAAAAGGGGTTGAAAAGAAAAAAGGAGAATACAAGAATATCTTATAAGAATAATAACACAAAAGGTAGATTATTAAATCTACTCAACTTAAGGCTTCATTTGTTATTCTCAAATAAGGTTATTTTTAACTCTGGTATAAGATTTTGTATATTGATGCAAAAATAAGTCTATTTTTAATACATTGATAACTTTTAGTATATTGATACAAATTCAAAGTTACTTTTAATACTTTTAAACTGGTATTACACACTATTTAGGATATTAGGTAATGCAAGTTGATAGTTAAGCATCTCATAGTCATGTCAGACACTGGTCTAATTTATCACAGGAGTATACATCCTAGGTTTAACAGATAGATATGATTTTGTATACAGGTAGATTATATAAAGATAGGTAGTCTTCAAAAACTTCAGAGACCTACAAAATTTGGCATTTAAAAATGTCTTTATTATTTTAAAGATTTGTTGACAATGGGGCAGGTCATCTCCTGGCAGCACCCTGCCTACCTCAAAGAAGATGATGAGCATCAAATCCTCCATATGGAGATGACTTCAAATGTGGCAAATGAGCCACCTGGGCCAAAAAGTAAAAAGAAAAATAAAAAATAAAAAGCCCTCATTTCACTACAGACAGATTTCTGCCAAAATGGGCAAGCTTAAATGCAAGACAATCGACTGCCGAACTCTGCCAAGAGAGAGTAAGCAAGTCCTTAATAGTTCATGCTTCATATACATGTTTGTCAAAATACATCAAGCCAGAGGCTGAAGATGATGCTCCAGCATTACAGAGAGTTATGGGTGACTATTCAGGCAGCAAACTGTCTCTGTCAATTTTTTATTTTTTGGAAATTGCTAATATACAGTTCCTATTTACTCCAGTAATTAATTTTATTCCTTCTCAAGTCTCTGGTGGGATTGAAGACCAAATAATTACAATTCCACAATTAAGCTTAAGTTGTTTAGAATTTTAAGAAAATGTTTTCATATAGGTAATACTAATAAGGATAAAAGTTAATTTAGGTATAGAAATCTAAACTTGTCAAGATAGGATAGACAATCAAATAGTTTCTCCTATGTTGCCAAATGCACATGGACTTGATGTTGCACATGTAAATATTACCTAATAGTTTTCCTAACTGTTTTATATTTATTATTGTATTAAAAGAAAAGGAGCCTTTTATTGGACTTAAAGGGGGAAATGTTGGTATAATGTTCTTATGGAATGTATACAATTTATCCTTGTTCATTCAAATGCTGATTTCTCTACCCCACTATCTGGTTTCAATCCAGACATTGTATTGTGATACTTATTCTAAGCATCAAGTTTGTGTAAACATGCCACCATTTGTTCTCTGTAATTGTCAATTATCAGCAAGCCAGTGCTGTACAATGGAGAAAATAGGGTGGGACATCCTGCTCCAGAGGGGAGAAGGAAGCAATTGGGAGGAGGAAGAGAAAAGAGATCTGCAGGACAGGACTTGGAACTGGGAGGAAAGACAAACCAGACCTAAGATATGACTAAAAGCAAGTACAATGGGTAAAATCGGAATGGTAGGAAGCTATGTGGCCTTACAGGTTTAGGCTGTAGTAAACTATTGCCCAGCATAGTGCTCTAGGTTAATTAAATAAATCCTAGTCTGTTTGTGGTGATTTGGGTATACAGCTGGTTTAGGAATAACTGCTGCTTAACTAAAAGATAAATCAATAATTAATAGTAATAACCCACAACATGGTAGCTTGAGGCATGGGACTAAACATCTGCAGGCAAAAGAGAAAGGGATACATGACCCTCTTTCTCATCTGTTTCTCAGGTGTTTCTCACCTGACACACTTCTCTACTGATATAGTCCAGAGTCCTCTGTCCAGAGAATGCTCCTACCTACAATCAAGATGGGGCTTCCCATATCAATTAAAATAATCAAGGGAACCCCCATGGGCAAGCTCCGAGGCCAACCCCATTTGGACAGTTCCTCACTGAGACCCCTTTCACAGCCGACTCTAGGCTGCCAAGTAGACAGCACTAACCATGGTGCACAGTTTCTGCAAAGTTTTCCAGTACATGCTGAAGTGAGTTAGAGAGGAAGGGAGAGATGGGAAGCAGCACAGGAACAGCATTTGCAATTCCATATTTCATAATATGATAGTTTGACAGGACACCTGGATACAGTAGGTGAAAAACAGAGCACATGAACAAGATGCTAGGCCAATGGGGCCTAGGGAGATAACTCCACCCAACACCATGAAACACAGTCTCCAAAGAAGCCCAGGAAACATGGCTCAGGGTATGCTCACTGTGAGGCCAGGAAATTAGATCCACCAAATTTAGGATGGCTAGTTTTCCCCAAACCTATGGATAGAGCCAGAAGTGAAAATCAGAAAGAAATCTGTACAACTCACAATTGGCTTGAGGAGGGAAGGTGTGGAGTTCTCCCACTACCATAAACACTTCACTCTCTTCTTGTTCGTGTAGCTTCTGGGGAAGAGATCAGCTGGCCCCTCTCTAGGGAAGGCTGCTTTTTACCGTCATGCAGGATTTTGCAGCTTTGATTGTCTGGTTTGGCATGACAATCCTGAGCATTTTGTTTGGTTTCATTTATTCTTTCTGACATTCCCGGGACTTCTTGACTCTGAGCTCACTGTCCACCTTAAGGTGGGGTATGGGAGATTCTCAGTTGCTGTGTCAGATCCTTCTTCTGTCCCTCTTTATTTGTCTCCCAGCATTCTCATTATGTGTCAGTCACACTGTCCTACATTTCTAGAATATTCTGCATGGTTTCTTCTTTGGTCTTAGTCCTCTATTCTGTGTTGTGAGTAATTTCTACACAGATGCCAGAAGGCTGGGTGGCTTTTTTCGGGTGGTCCAGCTCATCACAGGCTTTCTTCATCCTGCCTGCCCTCTGCACCCTTTGCATTTCTCCTCCCATGATCATCCACTCTTGCACCTGCTTTCAGCCTCTGTGTTTCTTACAACAATCATTACCACATTCCAAACTCTAGGTAAAGTGTGACTTTCTCCTTGGGGATCTTGATAATGCCTCAAAGTGACCATAACCCTCCAGTGACCCTGATGGCAATCAGACTTAAGAACTTTAACTGTAGGCAGGCGTGGTGGTGCACACTTCTAATCCAGTACTCCAGGGGCAGAGACAGGTAGATCTCTAAGTTTGAGGCTAGCCTGGTCTACAGAGAGAGAGAGAGAGAGTTTCAGAACAGCGAGGGCTACACAAAGAGTCTACATCTCAAAAACAAAACAAACAACAGCAACAACAATAAAACTTGGACATCACAGACTGGGTCTCCAGGATGGCGGAGCTCATGCTCTAGCTGACAGCTCTCTCTCTTGGCTGGGCAACATGCAGGACCAAGGAAGGTTCCAGCTCTTCCCAGCATTCACCATCACTTCTGGCTCAAGTCGGCTCCCACGTTCTGGTTTCCAGTCCCTCAGCCCCAGGTCAGCTTCTCACAGTCAGTGCTGCTCCTCCTGAGCAGCGGCTGGCGGGCTCCGTGTATTCAGCCACACACACCCATCCTCTGGGCACTTGTCCTCACTGAGCAGGGACAGGAAGGATGACCTCACCATAGTGGCACAGAATAAGCCCACCAACCACCAAGAGGGTCACAGCGGCCACAGCCTTGAGCATCTAAAGTCTTGGGGACACTAAAGCACTCTGGGAGTAGAGCCTGGGTGTGTGCAGAACTTTAGAGAGTCATCAAAGCAAACTCAAGGAGATGTCACTGGGGTGACATCAAAGGCCTTGGTACTCAGTCCTCACTCTCAGTGAACATCTCATACAAGAGAACTGGGATAAGATATTGCCCTTGGTACCTGGCAGCCTGCTAATGGCATGGAGCCAGAGGCTAGGAGGAGTGGGGAACCCAGAGTCTAGTAAGGTAATTTGAGTCATGGTAGGGTCCCTCTGATGCACAATGGGTCAAGGGAACTGTTGAACCTTATGCCCACCTCTGTACAGTGAAGCAGTCACACCCCAAAATGATTCTGTGAACCTGGGGAAGAGCCTTGGGCACGCACCAGCCTGGAAGCTGGCACCCAATTGGATCCTGCAATGGACTCCAGCAAGTTTCCCACTTCTCATGAGTGCTTTCAATCTCTTTCAAAGAGGCTTCCCTGTGGATGCAGCTGGCCATACCAAACTCCACACTTGGGGGCTAAAAAGGGGAAATCGGTGCCATCCAGAGGGTGGAGCCCTGTGTCCTGAGATGAGTAGCTCACGTGGGCACATACTTGGCCTCTTCTCTGTTGCAACTTTCCAAGCATGGCTGCCTCTCATTGCTGTGCTGAGTGTGTCTTGGCTATTAGTGAAGACCCTGTACTGAAAGCATTAACTGGTGATTGTGTTAGCTCAGCCCTGTGATCCCAGCCCTGGGAGACTGGGGCAGGAGGATTGAGATTAAAATTAAGATTAAGATCATCCTGGGTCTGCATGGTGAGATCTTGTCTCAAACGCCAAAGAATCTTGCACTGTCTTACCATATCTAGGGATAAATTAATTGCCTTTGACATAAAACAGAAGCTGTGACCTGAGCCTCAGGCTCAAATGGCATGATGTATACAGCAGTCTGTCATGCAAGGCTCCACATCCCACAAGCCTGGGGACCTGAAGTTGAAATCCTGTGCAATTCTCCTTTCGGCCACGAGATGGACACAGGCATTCTTGGAAAGTTCTGTGAGACCTGAGCTTGATTCCTAGTGTAACTCTGCCTTGGCCTGTGCTTCCTGACCTTGTCTCCACCACACAGGAGTTTCCTCAGACATCAGGCTCGGAGTGTAGAAACACACTATGTGCCACGAGATGTTTGGAAGATAAACAAGCTTCTGTATCTGCTCGAAAGGATTACAGGGATGTCTGGGGTTTTTTTTGGGGGGGGGGTTGTTTGTTTGTTTGTTTTTCTGTAATAAAACACCATGACAAAAGCAATTTAGGGAGGAAGGATTTATTCTGGCTCCCAGTGAGAAGGTATAGTTCACCTTTTCAGAGTGGGGGCCAGGGGTAGGGGTCAAGGCAGCAGGAGTATGTGATGTAGTGATCATATACATCCATGGTCAGGAACAGAGAGTGATGAATGCATGCTGCTGTCCAGCTCCATTTCTATATTTATATGGTCCCAGATCCCAGCCCGGGAATAGTGCCACCCACAGTGGACAGGATTTCCACATCAATTAACATAGTCAAGATAATCTGCCACAGGCATGCTCAGAGGCCTTTCTCCCAGCTGATTTTGATCCTGTCAAGTTGACAATACTAACCACACATAAATTTAGAGATTATGCTCGATGTATGTCATGGCATGTAATAGTAATCTGAGCATTGGTGGCTGAGGCAGGAGGATAGCTAAGAGTTCAACGTCAGCCTGAGCAACATGAGACCCTCTGTATGAACAAAGCAACATTTAATAATAATAATACCATGGGGCAGGTGAGGCTTGAGGAAAAGAGATCTGTAGTTCATTGGTAGTGTCTGTGAGGTACCTGGACAGATGACAATACAATAGGTTGTCAGGGACTATTGAACAGGACTATGGAGCATAGCCCCCGGGGAGCATGGCATGCGAGCCACGTCCCTGAGCACATGGCATGTGCATAGCAAGTGATGGGCAGAATAAGACCCAGAGCCAGGGAGGGTTGTCTTGGGCTCCTAGCATAATGGTGATATGCTGATACTCCCTGTGCCCATGCTCTGAGCATTTCTCTCCTCCTGCCCCAGAATCCTCTGGGTGGGAAACAAGGTGAGACCTGAGGATGTGGTCAACTCTGATGATGGTGTGCAGAGCTCTGTCTTGTGTTGGGGCTGTTATAGAAGGAAGCTCACATGGTCTGCACCCACCCACACGCAGCCCCCTGCAAAGGGCCAGCAATCCTGAGGGAAGGGCTAGATTCCAGTTTGGAACAGCCTGAATTGAATCTTCACACAAGAAGAGCAGATTCTCCCAAGGATACTGGGTTCCTGACCTGAGGAAGCAGGCAACCTAGGCAGGTTTCCATGCCTAGGAGGATGCTGGGGACCATCGTGGAGAGATGGTGGGGTGACTGGGGAACACGGACTTTATGAATGTTTCCCCTGAGATTTTAATGGGGGAAACTAATTTCAAAATAATTTCATATTTCTTTGTTTGGGGGTGGGTGGGCATTGAAGACAGAACAACTTGATTTTCACTTTGCAAACCTTCTTGTGGGTCCCAAGGTGGAGCTCATGCCATCAGTCTTGACCTATTGAGCCATGTTGCTGGTCCCACCAAACCTTAAAACTGTCTCTACAAAAGATATGAAAATTTTAAAATAATACATCAAACACTGGCCTTGCCTTTGCTCTATAACTCACATTCCAGGACAAATAAACAATTGACAGGAAATGTCATCCCCACCCCACACTTTTCCCTGCCTGGCTGTGGACCAGACTAGCCTCAGACTTACAGAGACCTGCCCACTTTGGCCACCTGCATGGTGAACTAGAGGCGTGCACCACCATGCCTGGCTGTTCTTACTTTTCTCATCCACAGTCATAGGCTAGCTTCTTAAACTTTTATTCCTCATCTTAAGTCGACACTAATACAGCTTTATTATGCTAGCTAATCCTAAGTCTTCTTTCAGCACTGAAGCCTCGAATCCCACTGTGGCCCGAATCAAAGTCCCTAAACCACAGAGGAACTCCTCAGGCTGCTGAGGTGGACCTAGATTCTGTCCCCTCCCTGATAACACTCCTGGGGGCTGAGAACCATCCTCAGGCATTACTAGTGACGGTCACTTTTTGCTGCTTGGCTGATTTGCCTCTCGTGGCATGCACATTACCTTGGGTTCCTTTGTTTCTGATTTTCTGGCCCAAGACCCACTTGATGAATGTTCGTAAATGCCACTGGCAACAGAAGAATTTCCTAAACTCATCCATACTCTGTTGCCCTTCCAGAGGACATCAACATTAAGAGCTGATTCCTTAGATGTCCTAAGCCCGTTTCTCCAAGAGAGCAGCATGCGCACAGTGGGAGAACAGTTACCTGCAAAGAGCGCTTGAGAAATAACTGCTTCTCCACCTTCTCAACCCCTGACCTCTTAGGTGCTCCTCAGCCAGCTTTCTGCACTGTCCTCAGTGGTGCTGAGACTTTCCCAGATCTTAAGGAGGCGGGAAGAGAAACAGTCTACCCTTTTCACTGGTGCACTTAGACTTTATGTAATTGCATCATGTCTTTACAATAATTACTTTTATGTTAAAAAATGTAACAAACTGTGGCCACTTCAGTTTTCTAATTCATTTTTATTGTGTGCTGAAAGTATTGTGGCATGCCCAATTAAAATGCTCATGTGCAGATTTATAAATGTGAGTAAAAGTCCTGCCTTACAAAAGGAGCACTCTGGACTTCTAAAGCCCATTAAAATGATATCTTGGGCCTATTAAGTATTTCATAAAACTTTAAAATGCTAATTCCTTGTTTAAAAACATTCATTAGAGTCATAAGATAAATATGTCAATAAGTTACAAAATTTAATATTATACACATTGATTTTGGTAGAAATTTGCTTCCAAAGAAATTCTAAAATATGTTCATTATAATTGTATTTTATTTTTGTAATAGTCACGGGTAACATAAAAATCTTATGATTTCTGTTTCCAAGTATTCTTAATATGAGGTTTTGATTGAGACGAAACTACATGTAAAATAATATGTATGTATGTTTGGTTAAAATCCTGCAGTCATTTCCTTTTCTCGGTGAGGATGGCAATAGCTATAATCCCAACACACAGTAACACTCAAAGTCTTGGTGTCTAAAACCTGCCTTGTGTGAAATCACATGCAGTGTGTACATGTGTTTGTGTCTTTTCATTTACTCAGTACCAAACTAGTGTGTACATACGTGCTCTTGGAAACTAAAGCCATTAAACTATCCCAGCTTCTTTTGAATTCACAGTAAAAACTAAACTTTCAAGGAACTAAGTTCCAATCGCAACCTCTCCTAGAAGCTAAGCCTGGCTACACCTCTGCACACCAGTTAATGTGGCACAATAATGGTGACTGGCAGGGGTACCCGCCCAGTCAATGTGACCATTAACATGTAGGGAGCTAACAGTCCTAGCACTTTCTTCAGGGAAACTAACATGAATTTCTTAATTAAAAATATTTGTTAAACATATGCAGAATTACACAGTTCTGGACAGATGTTGTCTTCTTGATCCATGTCTCAATTCTGGTTCTACAAGATGGAACCTCCGTGCTTGGGGGTATTAATTAATTTTAAGAAATTACTTCCATCTCAGTATGCAATTTTTTATGGGATAATTGCCTTTCTCTTGGATGCTAATTTCATTCCAAGCACTAAATTATGACTTATCTCTGTGCTTCATTGATGTTTTGAATGTTTGTGAACATATATAAAAACATAAGCATTTTAGATATCTTCAGGATTTGTTTGCCTTTAAAAATAATTTTAAAAAACACTTGAAGGCTTTCAAAGGCACCTTAAGGCTTAGATGATCTTAATGAATTAAATCATTAATATTGTACACGTGACAATCATTCATCTGTTTTCAGTTCTAAAGAAGGATAAAATAGTTTAGGCAAAATACCTGTTGAATGATTAACATACAGGTAAGCATGTAGCTCAAAAGAAATAAAGTAAAAAATGTCAAACTTTTTGCTGCTTTGTATAAACTTCATAAACCAGAATAAAAGAATCCCTTTTAGTCCCAGCACTTGGGAGGATTAGGCAGATGAGTTTGAGGCCAGCCTACTCTACAGAGCAATTTTCAGGATAGCCTGAGCTACACAGAGAATCCCCGTCTCGAATTTTCTTTGGATAGGATATCACTATGTAGCTCTGACTTTCCTGAAACTCACTATGTAGACGAGGCTGGCCCCAAACTCACAGAGATCTGTCTGCCTCTGTCTCCAAATGCTGGGACTTAACACCCCCTGCTGCACAAGAAAGCTTTCTGAAGTGGCTGTTATAATGACTTATGCATTTAGCAGATTAATTTAAATTGGTTACGAAAATGCAAGACTAATGTAGTTTGTGTCTCTGTTTATAACCAGTAGATATTTAAGATGTTATATACAGTTTTTGTGTTTTATGCACAGCCTCCTGTGTTTTCATTTAAAAAATTATCTTATTAAAATGTTTCTGAATTATCCACCAACAATAATAAATACAATGATGAAACTATTGGCACAAAAAAGATAAATGTTATAGGTATGAGATAGCTAGGTATGGTATAGATTTTTGGCAAAAAATTGAAGAAAAGGAAAATGTTTTGGATGAAAATGTACTTTTGTGTGGAAAGAGAAGACTTGAAAAGTGGGAATGATACTGGAAGATTAAAGTATGTTAATGTTTAATGTTAAAGTATGTTGTAAAAAGATTGCAGAAACTAAACTTTAAAAAGTGGACATGGTTGTGACTAAGCTGATTTTTGCTTTGAGACAGGCTGGTTTTCAACTCACAGATACCCACCTCCTCTGTCTCTAGAATGCTGGGATTAAAGTCATGTATCACCACACCTGGCTTGTGCCTGTTGACTTAACAGTAATGTGTGAAATTTCTAGAAAATTAAATGGTAATTATGCATTAATGGACAAGTACTTGAATCTTTCTAAAATTTGGCCTATTCTTTTTTTGTTTTTTTTAATTTTTAGTTTATTTTTATTGATTACAGTTTATTCACTTTGTATGCCAAATGTAGCCCCTTTCCCCATCCCCTCCCAATTTCACCCTTCCTCCCTCTTCTACTCCTATGTCCCTCCCCTAGTCCAATGATAAGGATGGTCCTCTTCCCCTTCCATCTGGCTATAGTCTATCAGGTCTCATCTGGACTGGCTTCATTGTCTTCCTCTGTGGCCTGGCAAGGTTTCTCCCCCCTCAGGCGGAGGTGATCAAAGAGCCAGCCACTGAGTTCATGTCAGAGATAGTCCCTGTTCCTATTACTGGGGAACTCTCTTGGACACTGAGCTGCCATGGGCTACATCTGTGCAGCGGTTCTAGGTTATCTCCTGCATGTCCTTGTTTGGAGTATAAGTCTCAGAAAAGACCCCTGTGCCCAGATTTTTTGGTTCTGTTGCTTTCCCTGTGGAGCTCCTGTCCCCTCCAGGTCTTTCTATCTCCTCCTCCTTTCATAAGATTACCTGCATTCTGCCCAAAGTTTGGCTATGTGTCTCAGCATATGTTTTGATACCCTGCTGGGGAGAGTATTTCAGAGGCCCTCAGTGGTAGGTTCCTGTCCTCTATAAACAACCTAACAACATTCTCTTCACTTTGGGGGACCAGGGACCAAGGCTTCTTCTAGTGGCCACTGTGAAGGCAGCTGCTGAGATTCAGCAAACTTGCATGACTGCCTTCTGCCAGATGCCCGGCAGAGGGCGCATGGCGGCCTGTGTCCTAAAAGATTGTTTTCATCTTGCAGAATCCTGAGAAGGCTTTGGCACTTAATGAGCCCATGTTACTTGTTGTCACGGGATGCTCATTTTAAAAGTGAAAACATATTTTAAAATTTCAAATGTGCAAGGTGAACAATGCCCACGTTTGTTATCAACCCGAGTGTCAACCAAATTCCCTGAGACTGGTGAGGGACCATCACACTAAACTAGGAACTCAGGGCCCACTGTGTCCAAGGACATTAACAGGTCAGGTGAGAGATGCTCCTGCCGGGTCAGGGCCCATTTCATGCCCAGACCTTTATCCTACCCACTTACCCCAGGCTTGACATTTCTGACTTTGTGGTCTCTCTTGCATGCCAAGGAGACAGGAGCCTGACTCTGAGTTGCTGGGCTGGAGAAGAACTCAAACCCATTTCCTGAAGGTCTCCCCCATGCTGGCGACTTCATGAGCTGTGCATATTCTCGCTTCGACATTACATCCGTGCTGAAGGGGGTTCCCGCTTCATCTGCCGAGATGACGGGGACTTCCTGGACTAACAGCTAGACAGCACCGTTTGCACCGGTGCTTAAGGTCTGTCCTCATGAGTACCTGCCTGCAGAGCTTTAGGGTGAGGACTGTGGCCTGAGCCTCTGGGGCTACCCTGAATTCCTGAGAGCCGTTGGGTCCCCTTTCCTTAGAGAAACTGGAGGGTGTAAGCCCCTGGTTCCTGAATTCACATTTTCAAAGTTCGTAGGGGTGGAGGGTGTGTATTCCGAGGGAAATTTGTTAGCTTGCCGTTTGTTGTGGATGTGAAGCGTGAAGCAGCAGCATGAACTGTCACAACGACTTAGTGACTAACCAGGAAACCACTGCTGGAGGAGGAGCCCCACCGGAGGATCCCAGAGTTGGCTATTCCTCGGCCCCTGAGACCTGGGGGCCTCTGAAGTTCTGAGCCAAGAAGGTTTGTTTACTGTGACGTAAACTTTGTGCAAGTTACAAGGGGGAGGGGACTTTTAGGGCCCCCTCATGGCTGCTAGAAGCAAGACCCAGCTACACAACGGTTCTCTTGTGCTGTGGGTTTGGAGTGTTGCAGTCCTAAATTGTGTTTAAGCTTATACTGGAAGTTTAGTTCTAACACATATGTACTTGTGTTTGGAATCAAAACATAAGTTTATCTGTTTTAAATATTTTTTTAAAAACACGTCATGGCCCTGTTACAGGAGGATATGCAGCAGTGAGCTTTAAGCTTAAAACAACAGCAACAACAACAGCACATAGATCACAGACCCAACAAAGTATTTCGAGGGTGTACCTCAAAGAAGCGCACACACACGTACATGCATACACATGTATACACATGCACACACACACTTTATACTCACAGGTTATATAAATGTTAATAATCCTAAGAAACTGACTCTCCATCACTTAATGAATAAACAAGTCATAGCGTGTCCAAAACTGCGCAGCAATAGCAGTGAACTCACTGTCACCCATGTGGCCAGCACAGGGGGGCCTGGAGAATGTTCTGTCCCTCACAGAGAGCGCTTAACCATTCAGTGAATCAAAGGAGAGGGGGGGAAAAAAGCAAGTAAATAATATTAACATGATTCACAGAAAGAAATGTGCAAATGGCCCTGAATCCTATTGCAAGATGCTCAGCTTCCTTTATAAAATGAGAAACTAATTAAAATTGCCACTTGCCAAATTAGAAACAAATCTGAAATTCTGATTGCTTGCTCTTGAATCTCAGAAGTGGCAGTCTCTCACTGCTGGTGAGGACTCCAAGTCTGCAGAGGTTTGACTGGCTATAGGAAGATGCCAGGGCCTCTCGGTATGGAAGTGATGGTATACAGAAGTACCAACAAAGCGAAATGGCACTCATTGTCCAAGGATCCTCATATCAGGACAATAAAATAGCAGACTATAAGGGAACTAGTCCGTGTCTTCTGGACGATGGACAGAGGGGAAGGAGACAGGCACAGGCTTGCATGAACATCAGTCTCATGCAAGTTTGTTTTTGGCTGCAGGTGCATGGAATTCTGCAATCACAAAGGTGGGGACTGAAAAGATGGCTTCATGCTAAGAGTCCTCACTGCTCTTGCAGAAGACAAAATTGTGGTTCCCGCCATCCACACTGGGCAGCCCACAACCACCAGGGGATCCAGCACCCTCTTCCGGTCTCTGCAGGCAAGTGTGAGGACCAGAGTTCAAAGCCACTTTTGTGTAAGTCTGTACCTTATACAAGCTACACAAGGGAGATGGGACTGGGGACAGGAGAAGCCACAGAGGCTGGCTGGCCAGCTGGGCACATTCACAGAACAATTAAAATGGTTTAAAAACATAACATTAAAAGGGTGGGAAGCAATTTCTGAATTTTGGAAATAACAAAAGGAGTCCATGAAGGACAGTGCCACCCTGTGAGGAAAGCCAGTGGCTTAACTAATGTGTCAGCACAACTATGACTGGGCATTCTAACAGGGAACTTTTAAGCACTGTGTGTGTGTGTGTGTGTGTGTGTGTGTGTGTGTGTGTGTGTGTGTGTGTGTGTGTGTGCTGTTCGTGGTCAGAGGACAACTTGAGGAAGTCACTTCTCTCCTTCTATCCCCTGGGTTCCAGGGATTGAACTCAGGTTATCAGCCTTGGTGGCAAGCACCTTTATCCACTGAGCCATCACACTGGCCGTATGGGTAATTTTCTTCACAGGCTGAAGCAAAAATTGTTAACGCCTTGTCTTTATCTTTTATTTTAAAATGGTTTATGTGTATTAGTGTTTTGTCGGCACATGGTCTGTTCACCACATACATGCAGTACCCATAGGGGCCAGTAGAGGGCACCAGAACCACTGGAACTGGAGTTAATAATGATCCTGAGCAGCCATGTAGGTGCTTGGAATTGAACCCTGGCCCTCTGGAAGAACGGCTATAGCTCTTAACAACTGAACCATCTCTCTAGTCCTTGTCTTTATTTTTGCTCAATTGGTTGTCAGATGCTGAGATTTTTCAGCCTAATGAAAAGCCATTTTAGTCAAAGAAGTAAAGAAATACCCCATCATCTTGAATTTGAGCTGAAAATTGTCAGCAGGGACATGCAAGTTTTCACTATGAAGCGAATACCGCTTTCTAAGACTGCAGAACAGCAGCACTTAGCACACTCTTTACACATTGTAATTCTATGGTCCTAAAGAGGGATACATAAAAGGAAACGTGACCCTTAAGTGGAGGCAGGAGAAGGCAGGAGAGACAGCTCAACAATGCCTGATGACCTGGGTTGGATGGACCCACATGGTGAAAGGAGAATGGATTCCACAAGTTATCTATCCTTTGACCTCCTTGTGTGCATCATGGTAGATGTGCATGCCCCTTCCCCCGCCCCCAACACACACACACACACACACACACAAATAAAATAAAATAAAATGCAAAAACCTTTGTTTGGACTTTCCCACATGAGGGAAGATTCAGATTAAGCAAGCAAGAAAGCAACCTGAGAGAGACCAGCTAATAAGACAGATTTGCATAAATCACTCGAATCTCTAATAAAATGCTAGCCCAGGCAAGTGTGTTCATAGATGCTAGGTCCCTGGGTGAGATATGGCTGCAGAGCATTGTGCTAGTTCACTGAAGCCAGCATTGTGAAGCGACCACGGAGGAGGCCGGCCTCTGGACTCAGCGTAGTGTGGGCTGCACAGGGTGGAAGAGCGGCTTGCCTCAGAGTGGGAAGCAACATCTAAGGAGCTTAGAGGCAAGCACCTCTAAGAGTGCCTGCTGAGCTGGCTAGATATCCGCTTAAACAGCTCAATGCAGGCAGGTCTGTAATCCTAGCTACTCAGGAGCCTGACACAGGAAAATGAGGAGGACTGGGGATAGATGGAGACAGACTCTGTGGTGCAGCGCTTGCGAAGTCTACAAAAAGCTCTGGGTTTAGTTCACCGTAACACAAAGCAGAATAAACAACAGAGAGAGGGGGGGGGGGGAGAGAGAGAGAAAGAAAGAGAGAGAGAGAGAGAGTAAAGGGAACATTTATTTGTTTGTTTGACACAGGGTTTCTCTGTGTAGTCTTGGCTGTCCTGGACTTGCTTTGTAGACCAGGCTGGCTTTGAACTCACAGCAATCTGCCTGCCTCTGCCTCCTTGAGTGTTGGGATTGAAGGCATGGGCCACTATGTCCTGCCTAAAGGAAACATTTAAATTTTAGCACAAAGATGCAATTAAGCAGGCCCAGAAAGGAAGTGGTCCACACTCATGGCTGGAAAGTCTGTCTGTATTCAGGATGGAGCGAAGCCCAAGCTAGGGAATGGTTCCCAGCCAAAGGGGAAATAGCACACCAAGGGAGAATAAAAATGTCAATAAGCCTGCTAGAGAGGGTAGCAGATGGGCCACCTGTATGGCTGGTGAAATAGCCAAGGGGCGGATGCCATTCTCTGCAGGCAAGCCTGTGAAGTGGGCATTGCTGCCCACGGTGGGTGGGATGGGGTGAGGTGGGGTGGGGTGAAGGGAAATTGAATATCTTTCAACAAACAAAAAAATGGCCCATGCATTTATTTTTTAACACCAAAATCCTATTTCTAAGAATTTATTCTAAAGATAAATGGGCCAAAATCTCTCTCTCTCTCTTTCTCTCTCTCACACACACAAGGCATGGGGGTCATAAGGTTAATTATAGTGTGGCTTTTGTTATTGTTTGAGATTTTTAATTATGTATGTGCATGTGTGTGCATGTTCAGTGCATATGGAGGCCAGACATGAATTCAGGTGTCTCCCTAAATCACTTTCAACCTTATTTTTTGAGACAGGGTCTCTCACTGAACCTAAGCTCATTCATTTGGCTAGATGAGCTGGCCAAGAAGTCTTGGGAACCTTCCTGTCTCCACCTCCCTAGAACTTGGATTGGAGGTATGGACCACACTCACATTATTTTCACATGGGTGCTGGGGATTTGAACTTGTGTCCTTGTGTTTGCAGAGCAGGCACTTTACTGATAGAGCTCATTCCCTCACACACTGTAAGGGGTTCTAAATTGCGTTATCAAAGGTCTAGAAATATTCGGATGCTACCAAGGGGGCCTGGAGGAGTATACCACTGCACACTCACACACAGTACAGCCAAGTGATTCCTGGGAGACCAGTGTAAACTGCAGTAAAAGTCAGTAGCATAATACCATAGAAATGGGGTATCACACCCTGGCCTTTTGGCTAAGATTAAGTTTAAGAGGGGACAAGTGAAAATGTATGTATGTGCATATGTTCATGTGTGTGTGTGTCTGTTATGTCCTGAATATCAGTGTCTCTGCCAGGCTCATAGGTTGAAATCTAACCTTCAAAGGGGTAGAGTTGGGGAGAGGAGCTTAGGGAGATGACCAGGTCATGGGGTTGGAGCCTTACCAACAGGACTCACATCCCTCTAACAGACCCCAGGACACATCATGAGTTTTCTACATGAGAAGACACTCTCATCCACAAACCAGGAGCCAGGCTCTCCCCACACACATCTGCCAGGCCTTCCTCTTGGACCCCCAATCTTTGCATTTCCTGTATCTGAGCCACCTGATCAGAAAAAGGGACAGGGCTCCAGGGATGGAAGCTAGATTTCCCACAGTGCATGCAGCTCATGGATGTGACTTTGAACCATGCAAATATCCTACATAATTATATGAAATTATTTATAATTGTATAAAATTAGCAATGGATATGTAGTAATAAATTATATAATTGAGTATTTAAATTATATAATTATATGTAAATTTTTTAAAAAGCAACCCCTTATAATTACACTCAAATCGACATGAGTAAGCCTTACTGCACTTTGCACTGGCTGTACAGCTAAGGGACTCTGCTGGCTCTAGAGCTAGGTTCTTTGAATCTCTGTGCCTGCCACAAAATACAAAAACAGAACAAAAATGCCTTGAGGCGGGAGAGATGTTCAAACAGGACCGGCTTGAGCTCAAGCTCGCCTCAAGCAGAAGCTCGGCCCACGCTGCTGCTCCGAGAGAGGACTGAGCTCAGGTCCCAGCTCCCGGGTCGGCAGCTCATGACCCTCTTGTAATTCCAGCTCCAGGGGGCTCACACCCCCTCTGGAGTCTATGGATGTCTGTCTGCTCTGTCATTACTTTGTAAAACAATTTTATTTACGATCCTTATGCCTCTTCCTCCCCTTTCCACCCCAATCCCTTCCAGCATTCCCGCGCTAGGTAGGAGAGAAGGTAGGTTAGCAGGAAGAGGCGGCATAATTTTCCTTAGCTATTTCCTGCTGTTGAGGGTCGTGGGGTCTCTGGTTTCTTGGAGGCAAGTCTAATCTTCTTTCAGGAGCTCTCCAACTTGTTCTTCTTGCCAACCTGCATCATCAGCAGCCAGTAGCACCGGGAGGGGGCGGTGGGGGTATGTGTGAAGCATCATCAGCCACCTCCTTCCTTGGAGCTCCCTGAACACACGCTGGGCCTGGCCTTTATTTTTCTCTCAGAGTCCTCGAAATTAAACCATCTGCAGCTGGCAAAGAGCCCCTCTCAGATCCTGCACCAAACAAATAGTTTGCTTCAATGGGACTGTCTAAATCAGTCCCATATCCCACACCTGGGATTAAAACAAAAAGATGTTTACATATCATATATCAAAGCTTCAACAAGTGTATGTGCATGTGCATGCACACATAATTAAAAATAAAAAACAGGAGGCCAGAGGGGTGACTTGGTGGCTAAGAAAGAATACTCGCTGTTCTTGCAGAGGACCTGGGTTTGAGTCCCAGTATCCACATGGTGGTTCATGATTGTAATTCCAGAACCAGACGATGGACTCCCTGTTTTGATGTCCGCAGGCATCTGGCACGAACTCGGGCAAACTCGGCAGGAGCACATGTGCACATGTATAAGCAAAACACTTAGACACATAGAAATAAACCAGTCCTTAAGCAATTAAGATAAATAAAAATAAATCTAAAAAAAAAAGAAAAACCAACTTAGCTTGATTTTACTAAGATTTGCCCTTAGTTATTTACTTTTATTTCAAGAGAGCTTTGTATATGCTGTGAGAGACAGTGTTGGAGCAATATCCTTGACATTGGGAAACAGAACCTGGAGACACACACACACAGATAGACAGAGAGACAGATAGACAGACAGACACACACACAGAGACAGAGAGATGGTTCAAGTTTGTAGGGAGTGACTGTGTTTATTGCATTGGCATGACAGCTAGCATGAAAAATAATGAACTACAATGAAAGAAAACATACAATGTTTACATTTAAAATCACATTATCAAATAAAAACAAATTTCTTGTACCTTAGGGAATACAGACAACCAGTCAAGCACTTAGGAAATTGGTTTTAAAATGAGAAAAGAATTAAGCATTTTGTTGTCTTCTTAGTGAGGATGATACGGGGTAACCAGACGGTGAAGGAAAACTTGGCCTTCTCTGTGTGTAAGTGTTCATGTGCATATGTACATGCGTGCATTCATGCACAATGTGTGAGTGTAGGCATCCTCCTGCTACAGGGCCTGGGTGCTGGCCAGACGACATCTATGGGCCATTGGTTCTTGATTTTGCCAGCCACTGAATAGGCCAGGCAAACTGTCCCACAAAAGACTCTTCTGTCTGTACCCTCTCTCACACAGCAGGAATACTGGGTGACAGGGCCAATGGACACCCTTCCATGGTCTCAGGCTTGCACGGCTTCTGGTCCAAGTTAGCTGGATTAGTTCTCTCTCTCTCTCTCTTCCTCCCTCCCTCTCCTCACCCCTTTGTATCCTGTAGAATACTGTCTTTAGCTCTCACATGCCTGGCTGTATTTTCTTTTGCATGCAAATAGTTGCATTCTCTGAGCTGTTCAGCTCTCTGAAGCAACTTTGCCACCTCTGAAAAGGTCCCTGACGAGTCTCTAACACTCCTGCCTTGCTCAATCTCTGCTCTCTTTGGGGCTCCTACTGCAGGTATTTTTGGCTTCTTAAACCTTCTCTACTAGTGACCCCTTTAACTCAAGACAACAGTCACAAAGAGGAGCAGCATGTCTTTCTGGTGGATGTCAGAGGGGCCAGTCCATGGTTTCAAGGTTCCTCCTCTGTCACTCGCAGTTGAAGATTTAGTCTCAACAATCTTAGTATCAAGAGATCTGTGTTGTTTGAAGGGTTGAATTATTTGTTCCATCTTGTTAAATCCATGGGTGGGTCCCGTTTTTTGTTTCTCTACCATTGGCGTGTACTTTGCATTTTCTAACTGAAACATAAGGGTCGCCTGGTGTGCCACCTGACCACCCATAGCGTGTGGCTAAGTACTCCAAAGGTGAGTGGCCCCAGCTTGAGAGAAGCCTCTAATCCTGCTGCTGAGCCAAGCTCGGGAGGCAGAACTCTGCCTCTGTTATGTTGCCTCCTTAGACACCCACAATCCTGTCCTCCTCTTCTACTCAAGGGCCATCGTGAGCCCACTAGACCATCATGGGGACAAGAGGGTGACAGATAAGTACAAACCTTGGCAATCTGATTCAGTATGACCTCCCACTGTGCCACTGTATACCAGGGACTGAGAGCACTTCACACTCTCTCCCACTCTGTCCTGCAAAGAATACAATATTGCTCCCATTCAATTGAGGACACTGTGGCCAGAAAATTCAATTAATTTACAAGTAGTCATGTAGCTACGCCCACATCATTGAATCAACATCATTCTGGCCCCCAGGTTACATCATATTTGGAGCAAAACTTTAGGTAGTACAGATGCTTATCTGGCACGCCAACCCTAAGCATCCCCAGGCCCTAGAAATAATCAGATTAGCAGATTTTTCTAAAACTTGTCCTGTGAGACTTTTCCTCAAGAGAAATTAACAGATTCCTACTCAGTCCAGATAGGGATCCAATGAAAAGTCAAAGTGAGGGAAACCCCGAAGTCGATTTGCACTAACAAATGAGTTTCTTAGCATTGCTTACAAGATCCTGGTCGACCCAAAGGCATCTGTGTCATCAAAAGACTACCTCAGCATAGGTGACACCTCACAAAAGCTGCATCCAAGATCTGGGGTTTGTAATAGAAGTTTTGGTGTCTTTAAAACTCTGTTATGTAAAGACAGTTTTGTTTTAATCCCAGGTGTAGGGTATGGGACTGCTTCAGGTTGTCCACACAGCAGCTCTGAGAGGACCGTGATTTTTGCCAGTTGCAGATAATTCTGAGGAGTCTGAGAGGGAATAAATAAGTGCCAGAACCCAGAGAGAGGAGGGTGACCTCCAAAGAAGAAAAAGGCTGCTGCTCCTGGTTGCTGGTGTTGTAATTTGACGAGAAGAAATTGAAGATATCCTGAAACAATGATTGAACTTGCCCCAAGGAACCTGATGACCCTAGCCAACAGGAAGTTCCTAAAGAAAACTCACCTTTCTCTCCTACCTGGTATGGGGCATTGGAAGCAATTGGGGTGGAGGCAGAGGCATAAGATGCCCCAATAAGATAAAATAGATTCAAAGAAACACACACCTGCAGGGTTCCCTTCAGGAAGTCCTCATCGAAGTTCTCTATTCCCAAGCAATTATTTGCTGCTTCCATAACTGAGGTGGACCTAATGGAGGCTCTAATGGAGATAGGGCTTTCCCACTGACCATGGGAAGTCAGGGAAAATGGCTGGCATTGATGAATAAAAATCAGGGTGATAAATGAATTGACATCTCTTGACTCCTATTGTTCTCTTCTGTCTTCACAGTGATGTTTTAATTAAGAATTTATAGTGGGGGAGTCTTTCAAGACAACTTCAAATTCCATCTCTCCAAATTTACCTGTTGAGGTTCTAAAAGACTCTTGTCCCTTGAAATGTGGACTTGTTTGGAAACAGGGCCAATAGTTAATGTAATCAGTTGAGGTCACATCAAGGAAAGGAGTGGTCCTAGGTCAACATGACTGTGGCCCTTTTAAAGAGAAAGGATGGACACAGGCACATAGAGAGAAGATGGAAGGATGCCACAGGGCAGAGAGATAGCTTCCTACCAGTTGTTTTCCCAGCCCAGAAAGCCAGAGCCAGCTATAAGAGACATCCAAGTGTGTGCCAGCATCTTCCAAAAAGAGGCCATTTATCCCTAGGAGTCTCAGTCTCCTGTGGTGCTCAAGGCTAGGTGTCCATAACAAGATGCATGCTTTGTGCCTTGTTCAGGGAGGGAGACACTGGTCATCTGGAGTAGGTGTCAGGGGTCTGAGTTAGTTACTTTTACCTGTTGTCGTGACTGAACACCTGATAAGAAACATTTACCAGAGGAAAGGTCCATCGGTCCTTATGGGGAAGGCATGCTGGCAGGAGTTGCTCATGGCTGTGGCCGCAGGAATGAGTGACTGCCTGCTTATATCCAGGTGGAACAGGAAGCAGAGAGGGGGCGGGCAGAGGAGCTAGGCTGTAAACCTAAAGGCCAACCTCCTAGTGACTCACTTCCAGCTAGTCCTAGCCTCCTAAAGATTCCAAAATCTTCCCAAACTGTCACCATCAAGGGGGAAAAGGGGGGCTATGTCCTCAAATACTGAAGCCTACAAGGGACATTCCACACGGAAACCACAGCAGTTGCTCCTTACCCAACCCTGCTCTCTGGCACTAACCCTCTGAGGGGCCACCTGTCAGAACCACATGGAGATCTCATAACTGTTCCAGAGCTCAGTCTCCCCTGAATGGGAATCAGGGGACTATCAGAATGTTCGTAGACAGTGCAGCTGCTTCCATTGGTGCAGGAAAGCATGTATTCCAGGAACAAGGAAAGGCAGAGGGCACACAGAGGAACAAGGCAGCCAGTGGGGGCAGCGTCCAGCTGATCTGAGAGCAAGAAGAAAAGAAGGTAGGAAGAAAGGAGGGGAAAAGAAGAGGGAGATGAAGGTGGGGGAAGAAGGAGAGTTTTAATTAGGGTTTCTACTGCTGCAACAAAACACCATCCTCATGCGCAAACAGCAAGTTGGGGGAGGAAAGGGTTTATTCAGCTTATGCTTACACATTGCTTACACATCACTGAAGGAAGTCAGGACAGGAACTCCAACAGAGCAGAAACCTGGAGGCAGGAGCTGATGCAGAGGCTATGGAGGAGTGCTGCTTACAGGCTTGTTCCCCATGGTTTGCTCAGCCTGCTTTCTTGTAGAATCTAGGACCACCAGCCCAGGGATGGCACCACCCACAATGGGCTGACTCCCCCATTGATCACTAATTGCAAAAATGCCCTACAGCTGGATCTCATGGTGGTTTTTCCTCAACTGAGGCTACTTCCTCTCTGATGACTCTAGCTTTTGCCAGGTTGATCTACAAAACCAGACAGTACAAAGATGGAGAAGCAGGAAGATAAAGATGTAGGGTAGGAGAAGGAGAGAGATAAAGGAGGAGGAGAGGACTGAAAGGAGAGCAAGGGAGGGAGACCCAGGAAGAGAAGAGGGAGATAGATGAAGTACAACAGCACTCATGTCAACGCACACAAGAGCCACGCCTCGTGGCAAGGCTCTGTGACACGTGAGCAGTGCACTGTGGACCACGGAGGTGGTTATGTTCCTAACCCCTGTATCAGTAATACTGTGGCGAAGCTTCACCAGTTTTCCCATCAAGATCCTCCTGTGAGGACAAATAGAGTCAGCCAGATCCCCTGCTGGGCTCTGCAATGATAGGAAGAAAGCACTTAGCATCCCTTGCAATTCTCCCCACAAGCTTTGAAATTAATGGAAATTTCATGGCTTTCTCTCTAACATGGTCTTATTATTCTGAGTATAAAATAATGATGTTTTCTGCTTTTCACAGTTTCAGGTTTGAAGATGTACCAGGCTTGATAGTGCCCCAGCCTGTGGCATTCAAGTGAACCAAAGATTGCCTTGGAACACATGAAGCCTATGCTGTGGTCCTCTTGCCCTCGGGGATTGAGGTTAGAGGGGAGAGAAGGGTGGCCTGGGTCTCAGTCTCCTCCAGGGACATCCCTGTTCCTTGCCTTTATCTTCACTTGCGATGCCTGTTCCCTAACTCTGTACACCCCTTCTTCCCAGGTCATGTTCATGAGGAGTCACTGGGCCCTGCAGTGGGAGAGGACACAGCCATCTACACAATAGGTATGATTTGGTAAAGACAGGGGTTTCTGGGGCTGCAAAGATTGCTCAGTGGTTAACCCTGGCAGCTTTTGCAGAGGACCTAGGTTCAATTCTCAGTACCCACATGCAGCTCAGAACCTTCTATAATTCCCAGGGGATCCAATACCCTTTTCTGATCTCCTTGGGCACCAGGACCTCATCTGATGCACAAATATATGTGCAGACAAAACATCCATGGACATATAAAAAGTACATAACATTTAAAAAGAATATATCAAGTAACCAACAGACAGACATAACTGCACACAACCTTGATGTTATTCATCAGGTGTTTTTTTCATGGAGCAGAGGGGTGAATGAAACCGGAATGAGTTAACACACCCACCAGAAACATCACAGCTGAAAACCTTAGAAATCCATGCATGAGGAAGATTATGGGGCAACCACAAAGCTCCCATCTTGCTGTGTGAATGGCTGCAGACACTCGACAAGGACTCCCATAACCCTGCTACCCAGCAGTGACACCCCTAGGAATATGCCCTAACACACATGAGCCAGATGCGCTATTACTGCTCACGGTAGCGTTGTCTGGATGGCCAAATGTACAAACCACTCCCAAGCCCTTCAGCAGAAAGAGAAATATGGTTGTACATCCATGTAGTGGAAATTTACCATAAATAACAAAATCACATTAAGGGAGGAGCCAAATCATGACCTATGTTTGGGGAATCCCTTTCCTGGGGAGATGTAAGCAACGTCTAGCCTCTCCTCATAAGAATCCCAACAACAAAACAAAGTACGAAGCCACCAAAGTTCATGCTGGGGCACCAGTGAGTGCTCTGAAGTGACTTACAGTGGGGTGGCTGACAGCAGCATGGCTGACCTCAGAGCTGACACATGGGAAAGTCTCCACTCAACGTGGAGAAGGCTTGTCATAGCCCCTTCCAGCTAACTTCCTCCAGTCCCTCTGAGACACCAAGGCCTCCTGCAATTAGGACAAAATAGCATACAGCTGGCCAGAGGAGCATCTGGTCCCTCAGCTGAGGATCTAACTACCAGCCCCCACGCCATCCTTCTGTGAGGGAGCTCCTCCAAGCAGCACTCAACAGTCAACAAGCCTGAGCCTGGTGAACGCTTGCAAGCAGGCACAGATGACCTGATGACCCTGTGGCTATTTGGTTGGAGGAGAGTTCTTCAACAACCCGACACCTGGTTTCACCTAACCTTCGATCTGAAGGTGGTCTGCATGTTTTGAAAGGCTTCTAGTAGAAGACCACATCAGTGGTGACAGTTGGCCTGCAAAGCGTTTGCTGTCTGACCTTTTACAAAAACCACCTGTCAATCTCTGAACTAAAACCTGAGGCGAGCTCCGGGAGAAGGTGCTCAGTGGAAGGTATCCCATTTCACTCATTTATGGAAGGGCCAAAGCTCATAGGTTGAATTAATCTTAATATTCAGCACAAATTAAAGAGGTGATTTATGCTGGCTCTGGGCTTCATACTTCTCAAGCCTGGTTGTTCATCAAAACGACCTGAGAAAACTCTAACTTGCACTTATTCATGCCCCCCCCCCCACAGTCAATTACTTCTGAGGGTCAGGTGGGTTATTCCGAAGCCTCCAGTGTGCTAAGGAAGCTCATTAAAAGGTATTTAAACTTTGGATGCCGCCTGTGGTTTCCCTGGTAACACTAGAAATGTAAACATCAGCTTTGCTGTTTCCAGGGAATTTAGATTTCTGTAGGAAAGATGACAGTATGGGGTTTCTTGCCCAGCTTTTGTGGAGGGAGAGAGACCTGGCCTCCCCAGCACCCACAAGGAGGTGGGAGGGATTATTATCCCTTAATGAGGTAATAAACTTTTCCCTCCCAGAAGCTACCTCTCAGGGCACATGCTGGTAGCCCCTCCATCATGCAGCACTACTGATCCTCTGACATGCAGCCTGCCTGCTTTTCTGAGTTGGGACTCTGGGTTGGTGGCTTCCACTGCCCATGTGATCCACTTAAGCTTTCTTGGGGTGGGGGGAAGAGAGGGGAGTCACCTGAAGCAATTGTACTCTCAGCTACCAAGAGGCATGGGGGTTAAACACAGACTGATGTGCACCTGTGTTTCTTTTCCATTCTTTTATCTCCTTTGCTTTCCTTGAATTGCATGTGAATGCTGGTTTAAAGGTCTATTTGTACGGGTTAGTGTATTTCCAGTAGCTGAATGGTTGAATAAGGGCTGTTCCAGTTAGTTAAGTAGTTACAGCTGGATTGTCCATAGGAAGGGTCCTCGGGCCTTTCACTTTTGTCCTCTTTGGAGAAAAAAAAAAGTCTCAGGCTAGTGGATGCTTGGAGGTAACCAGTATGTGAGTGAGGCAGAGGAAGTGTGTCCTGCTGACCCCAGTGGACATGCATCTGGGTATATGTTCTCTGGGTCTCCTGCAGGTCCCCAGGACAGATGAGCCTGCTGAGGCCACCCACCAGTACTTACAGAGTTTTGTTTACCTTGGTCTGGTCCCATCAGTGCTCAGAGACCTGTATGAGTAACATGGGACAAAGCAGATGCTGCCCCATGCCACCCAGAGCTGCTTGGCATCCAGATAGAGCACGAGTCACAGGCTGGACATCGGCAATTGATTGGTGATGTCTGAAAAGAGGTGTAGGCAGTCCACGGGGAGCCTCTAGTTTGCACACTTCGAACTAGGAAGACTGATTCTCATTGCTGGCGGCAGACAACTTTTTAAAATAATGTATTAGTTTTATGTGAATGAGTTTTGCTTACATGTAGAGCAATACACCATGATGTGTGCCTGCAGAGGCCAGAAGGGAGTCAGGTCCCTTGGCATGTTCCTTAACCCAGGCAAATTGGGACCGTGGTGAAGAGAATACCAGGTGGGTCCCTAGCTCCCTGTGCCTTCGAATTTTGTGTTGAAATTTCAGAAGAGGGAGGCAGTTATCAGGCAACTGTGATAGCTGGACCACCTCTGACCTTGAACCTCCGGGAGCATCCTACAGGTTCCCAGTTCAGGCTATTCCCTCCCGCTTCTGGAGGCGCGGTGCCCCAAATCAAGATGCCTTCTTGCCCGCACTTGCCAGCAGTCCCTGTCAACTTCCAGCTCACAGCTGTGCGTTCTGTCACCTGAATTGCTATGTGTACCTGTGCCCCCCTTTCTTTCAAAGAAAGACCACACATTTTGAATTTATGGCTCACTACGATCCAGTCTGACCTCTTCATTACACCCTTAAATAAGGTCGCATTCACAGGAGTGGGGTTACTTCTCAGAGGACACAATTCAACCCAGGTTGGGCTCCAACTGGCCCAAGATGTGACAAGATGCTCCAGAGCAGAGCCTGCTGCCCCAACAGTTGCAGGTCATCTTGGGATTTAACTTTGTTTTAAAATTTCATGGGTCATTCACACATAGCAATTACATGGTCTTACTTCTTTCGTGCCTTTAGGATGATGTCATTTAGGTTACAGGAACGGGTCCTTTATCTCTATGGATTTAGAGACTAAAAGGCAGGAAAAGCAAGATCTCTGCCAGATGTCCCTGAGACTGAAAGCACGCGCGTGAGAAAGAAAAGAGAAAGAAAGAAAGAGAGAGAGAGAGGGAGGGAAGGAGGGAGGGAGGGAGGGAGGGAGGGAGGAAGGAAGGAAGGAAGGAAGGAAGGAAGGAAGGAAAGAAAGAAGGAAGAGTGGAGGGGGCACAAAATGTCCCCGGGTGAGATAGGATATTGAATCTTAGAGTCTGGCCACGGGTCCTAATTGCTATACAACCGCTGTATTCTTTATCCCTGGAATTAGCTGCTTTGGGCTACCACGGATTGGATGAGCCAGACAAAGACAGGGAAGCTGATTGGCTCCCACGACCAGAGCATCTGGTGGGAGATTTGAACGGTTCCAGGAACAAAGCCCTTTGTGGTGGAAAGACCCACTAAATCTTTGTCTTAGAGAGGGGTAGCCAGGAATCCAGCCATCTTAAATGTTTTAGCACAAAATATATTCACACACACACACACACACACACACACACACACACCCCAGCCTCTTTTCCCCGTCCATCTGCCTACCAGGGTTCGATCAGACTCTTCTTTTCTCCTTCCTTTCCTTCCTGTCTTCATCTCTTTCCCTCTCTCCCTTCCTTTCTACTCTCCCTCCTCCCTCTCCCTTTCTTTCCTTTCTCTTTCCCGCTCACTCCCCCTCCTCCCCTTTGCTCCGATTGTGTATAGAATTCAGGGTCTAGCTTCTGAGAGCTTTGCTGAGCTCCCCTCCCCAGCCCTGAAATTATGTATGTTTTACACTTTCTTCTTTATTTTAAGATGCTAGTAAATTTGACAACATTTTCATCTTAAACACTCAGGAATGTCGGTCCAGTAGAATTACCCTGCTGTGCCACACACCAGGCTTTCTCTTTGTTCTTTTTTTTTCTTTATTTCTTTTATATATTTATTTTCTTTTATGTGTCTGAGTACTTTGCCTGCATGTATGTGTGTGCACCATGTGTGTGCCTGGTACCGTCAGAGGTCAGAGAGGGTGTCACTGTGAATCTCATAGATGTGGGTAGACTGCTGACGCAAATCATGGCCAAATTAATTAATTATAGCAAAAACTTATATAATAAAAAAGGGAAAGAGAGAGAAAGTGTGGTGTGTGTAGTGGCACAGAAGCATGTAAATGCATGTAATTCTACCGGACCAACATGCCTGACAGTGTTTAAGATGAAAATGTCGTGTAATTTGCTAGAATTTTAAAATAAAGAAGAAAATGTAAAGCATACATAATTTCAGGGCTGGAGAGGGAAGTGAGTAAGGATTTCCAAATGAGGGCATTGGCAGGCAAATAGGGGGACATATTGAAGGAGAGCATAAACAGAACAAGGTGGTCATACCAACCCGGAACAAAGGCATGGTTACAAAGATTCTCATAACTAGGCAGTCAGTGGCCATAATAACTGTTTGTTTGTTTTTTTTCCTGAGGCAGGGTTTCTCTCTGTGGCCTTGACCATCCTAGACTTGCTTTGTAGACCAGGATGTCCTCCAATTCACGGAGATTTGCCTGCCTCTGCCTCCCTGAGCACTGGGATTACAGGTGTGCTAACATGCCTGGCTCATAATAACCTTTTGAAATAAAGACATGCTTACAGTCTTCTGGAAGAGGCGGTACAGAACCACTTGTAGTTAAGGTTACAGGTGGGGGCATAGCCCAATCCTTGAAAAATAGATTTAATCATAAACCGAATGAACTTAATTTATCTTTACTCTAAGATGGCTTTTAAGCCCAAGACAGAAACAGGCTGGTTCATCATTATAGGTTGTTTGAGACAATGCGTGGGTGCTGGGAACCAAATCCCGGTCCTCTGCATTATCATCTGCCCCTGAAAACATTTTAAGAAAAAGTTTTAGAAATGGTTGGTGGAGGGAATCTAGAGATGGCTCAGTGGTTAAGAGTACTTGCTGTTCTTGCAGAGAGGATCTAAGCACAGTTCCTACCATCATCCACATGGCAGCTTACAGCCAGCCCTAACTCTAGTTCTAGGCCATCTGGCACACTTTTCTGGCCTCCATGGACACCAGACAGACACACATACATACATATATACATACATACATACATACAAACATACATATGTATAGGAAAAACATTCAACATGCATGAAAAATAAATACATAAATCTTAAGACAAATTTCAGTGCTGGGCATCGACCATTCTAGAACTCTTCCATTTGGCAGACTGAAGTTTGGTGCTCATTGTTACATACTGATTGCCTTCCCCAGGGCACTGTCTATCTCTATGAATTCGTTCCAGGAAGGTCTACCTGTGGGTGACTGACAAATTTCCTTTAGCACAAAGCCCTCAAGTCTGCATCAGATGATGTATATGTGTGTTTTCTTCACATTTTATTATCTATTGGGAAGGTGACCTGGATCCAATAACCTCTGTCACCTAGAACACAGAATCAGTACCAGGCCTGAATGTACAGACCTGGAACCCAGCATGCCGCCTTTTCTATGGGCAAGCACATCAGCCCTGTGGGACCATTGTTTTTTTTTTTTTTAATTTTTTATTTTTCATTGTGCAGCTCAGGCAGCCTCTGATGATCTGTCAGGAGCTGTGGAAGCCCTCTTGAAATGAGCAATGTGTGAATAGACACCCAACAATGGGATCTGATTCAATCCATGGAGGACCCTGAATATGTCTCTCGAGGGACCTCCACACACCCTCCCCCTCCCACACCAATGCACAGACAGACCGAGGTTTATTACTCTCATTTGATAGAGGTCATTGTGGTCCAGAAAGGTTAATTAATTTCAGGAGGGTCACTGCACAGGGCTTAGATGAGTCATCCTGCCCACATCTGGGGTGGAGAGAGGCCCCATTCAGGTGTGGTATAAATCACCCCTCCCCCAGCTTGTCAACTTTTCCTAGCAGTGTGGGGGCTGTGCAAAGGGGGACTGAAGCACAGGAAGGGCCAGTGGGTGGGTTCACAGACCTTCTGAGACCTAAGCTTTAGAGTCTTAATCACTGTTTTCCAAATTTATACCATTAGATACAATCTGTCTACCTTAGAAGAGAAATTCCCTTAAGGTACAAAGGGCCTGGGTTGGAGAAAAAAAAAAAACAATGGTCCCACAGGGCTGGTGTGCTTGCCCGGGGCTGCACTTGTCTGTATTCCCACCAGAGAGCTGTGAAGGAGGTGGCTGGGGTCTCTGATGGCATCAACAAATACCTTTGCCATCCACTCGGTTGATGTGAAGGTGTCCTGTAGCTGATTCCTCTGCGTTGAGGTACTCCCTCTGGGTAGACAAAGGAGGCAGGAAGTTCATGCAACTTACAAGGCTCAGAACACTTATGGAAGTTGTAAGATTTGCAAGCTCCCTCCCCAAGGTTACAAAAGCACTGAAGACGCTCCCAAGACTCTCTGGTGGAGCTGCCTGCAGGCTGACCCAGGGCTGCAGGGCATCACTATATACTCACTGTCTCACTGTGCTGGGGGGGGAGGGGGTTGGGCATCCTTTTCCCGGTCTGTCCTCAGTGCCCAACATGGGGCCAGGATAGATGTTTGTTTGTCTCTCCACAGGAAATGATCTACACAGAAGATGTGTAGCAAACAGCTTGTGAGTGACAGGTTTACAATCCCTTCTCACAGTTTCCCACACCTTAACTTTAGTATCATTTACTATTCCTTACAAAATCCATTATCAGCTTTCAAAATGTTATCACCAGCAAGAGAATCACATTATCCAGCTATGAAGAAATGTTTGATTGATATCCAATTCAGCAAAGAATCAGAGGACCCCCCTCATTGACAAACAATTAAAGCTAAATGTGGGTTGATATTTTCATTTATGTCAGCCAGCGAGATGAAAACGGAAAATAACAAAGACTTGTCAAAACTTGGCTCCCTTGCCAAATAATGGGAGGAACGCCCTTACTGAATGAGATAATAGTTTCTGAATCCGGGAAGAACAGTTTTCTCTTGTTATGCACATGATAGCAGCCATACATGGGTATTTAAAGTTAATCTTCGTGATTAACATTTTCATTAGTCTAGACAATCAACAAAACAATAGATTTAGGACTGATTTTCATAGTGTGAATATTCCCACTGTGGCTGACTTCAAGTTATTCCAGAAGACAGGGTGAGGGGTGTCTGTACCCCTAGGATCCCAGGGAACCCACAAACAAGCAAGCCAGCAGACAATAATGATACAACTGAATAATGAAAGGGGGCTCACACACTCATTTGCTTTGGTTTTATCAGTGTATTAACATTCTCTGTGACGATGTGAATAACTGTGGAGATGTGAATAACCGTCTACCTACCCCAGACAGAAAACAGACCACAGGCCACCTTTACCCTTACCCACCTTTGGGGTTACAGAAGAACTGGTGACTCACAGGCAGCTGTGCTATCAAAACGCCAATCCCAGCTGCATCCCTGGAACATTCCTGGAACTCAACCTGCTATCAGCTCCACCAAAGTGCAGCTTGGTGAATAAGTAAGTTTATTCGGTTAATTTGTGGGAGTGTGGGTGAAGGGTTACTTGCCGAAGTGAGGGTGATCCCCAAAACCTGCATCACTGCACATCCCGCTTAACCATGGGTGACAAACTCATGGCAGCTGCATCACGGACTCACACCTTCAGATAACCTACTTCCTGTATTCTCCATCATCCCCAGATAAAGATCCCAGGACGGTGCTCCAAACTCCACCCACAATGGAGTATTAGCATTCCCATGGTCATCACCATAGGGCACAGACCTAGTGACCACTGTGCGCGTGTGCTATGGCATCGCTACTGGCCAAGGTTATCTCTAGTCTGAGATGATGGTGACATGATCGGATTATGTGGGGGAAGAAAACAAACCCAGCACAACCTCTTAAGCCATCCAGAAACACGGCTGCCGCTTCAAAGCGGAAAAGGAGTAGTTTATTCTGGAGCCGCCAAAGACGAGTGGCTGTGGCCCAGGAACAGAGGTTCACATGGCCCCAAATTGTATTCAGTCATGGTAACAGTTTCATGAAGTTTCACAGTGGCCGAGCAAAGAGAGTTATAAATCAAGGCGGGTGCCTCGAAGTGGGAGAGACTGGCTGTAGCTTTACCGCTCACTGGCAGCACTCTTGGCCTTTCGGTTAGTGGAGGCTGGTAGTCTGTTAAGTCAACACATTTCAAAGTGTTTCACCTGTCATTCACAAGGACGTTAGGTCAGACGCAGGTGGCCAAGGGATAGCTAAAGATAGTCCGACATAAACTGTAATTAAGTTCAGGACCTGCAACATTCCAACTCCTCCACCCTCACTGACATTCTAACCAGTTAATCAACATTTGTGGCTTGTTTTAAGGTGTCCCTGCTTTGAGGAACATTTAGTTCACAATTCTTAACTACATCTTTAACGTTTTCTCTTTTATTGTGGAGACAGGGTCTTACTCTGTAGCCCTGGCTGGCCTGGAACTTCCTATGAGGCCAGGCTGGCTGTAACTTATTGAAATCTGCCTGCTTCTGCCTCCTGTTTGTTAGGATTAAAGGAGTTCTCCGCCATGCTCAGTCCTTTATCATTTTTTCATTTTTCATATTGCGGTGTCTTATAAAACTCTGAAAACTTAATCATTGGTTCTAAAGAGCCACTGTGTCACACACAAGAGGAGGGTGCCTGGTGTGGTCTGAATTAAGCAGTTTTCTTCTTCTTGCTTTGAAATACAGTTGATAGCTCTAACTGTTAAATTACATAACCATTTGTTTTGAAATCAAGTCTTCAGTAAAGCCTTTCCTCATTAGTGTTGAATGGCAGAATACTGCATAACACGCCATCCTCAGCCTCCACGGCTAAGACGCTGTAAGCATCAAAATCACTCAAGATTCCACAATGAGATGTTGCTTCATAGTAATTTGGAGAATTACTGTGTGCGCGTGGCTGATGGGAAACATGCCAGCCCCTCAGCAAACCATCAGTCCCACATTTGGAAACACACCCAGAGAGGCGAGAAAGCAGCGGCTGGAACAGATGTTGTTGTATCTGCATTCAAGGCGGCACAATCCTCATAACCAAAACACAGAGCACCACCCAAGCGTCGGTGGTGGGCGAAGCAAGAAGCAGAGAGTGGTGTCTGCTTGTCAAGAGTGTGCTAGGACAGAAAGAGGGACAAGCACCTATCTATCCATCTTCCAAGTTACAGCATGGCTGCAGAAGGTTAAAGGCCAAGAGAGAGTTGAAGAGGAGAGACGTTACTAGAAATATAGGTAGATTCTGTGTTGATAACATACCCAGCCATGGGGCAGAAGCTGGGAGTTTGAGTCCTGCTGCGGAGGCAAAGAGCAGGGCTTGATTTAGATAAAGAAATGGGCAGGTGGATTGCCAGAGGCCCAGATGGGTACCCAGGAGGATGGGCAGATGGCAGGTGAGAGGTGTTGTCAACTGTGGGGTCCAAGCCCAGCTGAAATTGCTAGGACAGTTGGGAGTTTCTGCCTGTTGGCCCTTGATACACACTCTGAGTGGTAAAGTGACTGGTCTGTGGGGTCTTTGTTGTCATAGTGTTGTGAATTCTCTTTGGGAGGCCCAGGTTAGGAGTTAAACTCTTTCCTTAATCTATCTTCCATCTATCTATCTATCTATCTATCTATCTATCTATCTATCTATCTATCTATCTATGTATCTATCTATCTATTTATCTATCTATCTATAAATCATCTGTCTTATTGGGGCCCAGGCTAGGAGTTATACTCTTTCCTTAGTCTGGTTAATTCTGGGGCCCAGTTTCTCTGGTAGGATTTTAATATGCTTATATGCACCCATGATCTCAATTCACCCCATTAAATTTAAGGGATAACACCCATTCTGTGCTCAGAAGTTATTTCTCAGTCCTTATTTGGTCTGTAGTGCTGGGCAGGTGTTGGACACCCAAATATAGTCATTCTTTCACCTCAAGATGGGATTTTTTAAAAAAAGGAATCTCTTGGGGCAAGATACAGCCTGAAAAATTACTCTTTTACACAAAAAGGAGTGACTTAAACTAGGACACAGACTGCTTGCAATAGTATTCAGTGGAATATTAGTCAGCTTTCTAAAGATGGGGATCCTGGCATGTGCTATCCCCTGGATGAGCACTGAAGCCCTCCCACTGAATGAACTCAGCCTGTCACAAAAGTGCACCACCATGAACTCAATCAATCTTGTGGGGTCAGGGGCGAATGCTGCTTCATCTAGCTAGAAATTTATCTAATCGGTAGAGATTTTCAGCTGTGGAAACAGCCAGAGACACCTGTTCAACAGTGTAGACAGACTCACTGCCCTCAACTACTTAAACACAGCCCATGCTATGGTGGTTTACCTTGTGTGTGTTTTACCGTTAGAAGAAAGCGAGCTATATACAAAGCAATGGATGGAAGGAAACATGAGTAGGATGAAGGAAAGGAGATCCTCAAACAGGAGAAAGCCAAAGAACCAACTTCTAGAAATGACAGTGAAATGGGTAAATCTTCAGAAACATATATCAAGAAAAAGAGGGGGAGCAGCCTTGCCAGGCCACAGAGGAGGACAATGCAGCCAGTCCTGATGAGACCTGATGGGCTAGGGTCAGATGGAAGGGGAGGAGAACCTCCCCTATCAGTGGACTTGGAGAGGGCCATGGGAAAAGAGAGAGGGAGGGCTGGATTGGGAGGGAATGAGGAAGAGGGTTACAGCTGGGATACAAAATGAATAAACTGTAATTAATATAAAAAATAAAATTTTAATAAAAGAAAAAGAAAAGAAAAAAGTGACGGGGCTGGAAGCTGGCTCAAAGGGTAAAGAGCCTGCCGTACAATCATGAGAAACTGAGTTCAACCCCCAGCACCCATGTGAAAAGCCAGGCTTGGCAACTCATGCATGTAATTTGAATGTTGTGTAATTTGAATGTTGGAGAGCCAGAGAAAGGAGGGTCCCTGTAGTTCAGGGCCAGGCAGTCTAGTCCCAGGGACCAGGGAAAGATCCTGTCTCAAAACATAAGGTGGAGAGCAACTGAGGAAGATGTACAACATCATTCTTTGAGCTCTGCAGACACATGCACACACACACAGTAAAAAAAAAAAAAAAAAAGAAAAGCAAAAGAATGCAGGTAGAGGACTGTGCTCAAAGTGAGAAGACACATCTTGCAGGTATGGCAGACACTGAAGGGATATCGATGACAAACACCTTTCTGTCAATAAATTTACAAATTAGGTGAAATGTACAAGTTGATTACAAGACAAACAGTGACAGAATCAATTAAAAAGAAAGTAGAATTCAATAGCTCTACATTAGCTGAGAAATCGAATTCACAAGGGAAAAAAAAAATCAAAAACATACCACTTGGTGCTGGGAACTTTCAAGGACTCAGAAAGACAAAGTCTAATGATTCTGTTTTCCGCAGGGCAAAGACAACAGGACAGGCTAAGGGATATGGCACTTACCTAGCACGCACGGGATTGTTCAGGTCACAGTCCCACGCACAAGAGGAAACACAGGCTTATTGTATTGGTACCCAACAGAACCAACACAAGGAAGGCAGGTGGATCCTGTCTCATGGTTTGTGAGGGCATAGTCCACCACGGAGAGAAAGAGACAGCAGAGGTCAGGGCATGTATGGCTGGGAGTCCTCACAAGTCAACAGAGGACAGAGACACTAACGTGCCCTTCTTTCCCTTTCCAATGTGTGTAAATGTGTGTGTGGACAAGAGTGTCTTCCTTTATTTTGGGGGACAGTTTCTCACTGAACCTCTATCGGTGAGGAGGCTGGCTGCCGCCGAGACCCAAGAGCCCTCTTAAGGATGAGATCACAGGCATTTGCTGTCCCACCTGGCTGTTTTACGTGGATTCTGGGTAACCAACCTCAGGCCCCCTGCTTGATTAGTGAATGCTTTACCAACTGAGCCATCTCCCAGGCCTGTTTTCTCCCTTCATATTCGAACCTCCAAGTCGCAGGATCATGTCAATCACATTCAGTCTTACCTCCTCAGTCAAAATGTCTCTGGCAACATTCTCACAGACACAACCAGACATGTGCCTTCTATCATGTAGCTGGATGAAGTACACTCCTGTAGATGGAGTGTCCCAGTGAGAATCTTCAGGCCCAGAACCTGGCTTATTTTATTTTATCTTATTTTATTTTGCCTCTCCACACAATGTTACAGACAGAAAATTCCACACCCCACCTCCTGAGATCGGTGCACTCAGGTTGAAGAACTCTCTTTCCAGCTTTATCTATAAGATATGCATGGGGTAGGGGTAAACTTTGTGTTCAGACTTAGGTCTTAGTCTCAGGATGTCTCATTAGGTAAAGACAAAGCTTTGAAGATTCTGATCTGAGATACCTCCAAGCCTGGAATTAGGGTCCTGAAACCTGTATCCTGGCAGGTGAATAAGAAGAAGCCAGGAACAGCCTTGCAAGGCACGTAAGCAAATACAGCTTTCTGTCATGGGTAGGGAGGAGCGACCCAGGACTGCGTTGAATAAAATTCAAGCTTTGCTGTATTTTCAGCACTCAGCCCCCAGACACCCAAATTACAGTGAGTCTGACCATCCCTGACAAAACCGCCTTGGGGCCAGATCCCTTTGGGGAAACTTGTCTAGAACATGATGCAGGAAGTCAGCATCTAAGCTAAGTACGAGCTCAAGGGGTAGCATATTAGTGTTATTATTTGGGTGTGGTTGAACAGACTAAGATTTGACCTCCTACACACTTGGGGTTCCTGAGAGATCAGATCTGGAAGGCAAGGACAGGTGAGAAGTGGGAGGTAGGTTGATATCTGTTTCTCCTCTGTGATTGTTGTGGCTAGACGGAAGAGAGACTCCTGTGGAGTGGTTGGTGATGTCCGCCTGGGCACCAAGAGGGAGTATGGAGCACACTTAGGAGATGCAGGTCACCGCAAAGCCATGGATAAGCGACCACTTGTTTATCCAAAGTTCACAGAAGGTGTGGGGCTGTAACAGAGCAAGAAAAGAGCCAGAAATAGTCCCACAACTTGTCAAATTCAGGAGAGGGAGGAAGGTGGCAGAAAGGGCTGTGTTAACAATGAAGCGAAATCGGTAATGTCATACTTAAGAAAGATGTCAATCCGGTCAAAATGGAGAGTCCTGAGTGGCTGCTGGGAAGATGGTGGCCTCAAGGCCTAAAATTAAAGAGAAAGAGAGAGAGAACAGGATGGTATCTGGAAGCAGGAGGTGAGAATGCTGACTCTCTTTCTCTGTCTTCTCTCTTTGCTTGTTATGAAGGCTAACCCTCATTTCCGGGAGGAGTCCAAACCCCTCAGCCTGTCTAAAAAGGATGAGTCTAAAAAGTTTAATTGAGAATGCAAGCACCTTCAGCACCTTCCATGGCTAGGGTCCTGGACTGCATAAAAAAGGGACAGTGAGCTGAGCACCAGTGTTCATGTGCCCCTGCTTCCTGACCGTGCGTGTGGTATGTGTGCACTGGTACCTCACGCTCCTGTCCCCCTCTAGATGAGCCTGTACCCTCAAACTATGAGTCAAAGTAAACAAAGAAACAAACCCGCCTTTCTTTCTTAAGTTGCTTTTTGTCAGGTATTTTTGTTACAGCCAAAGGAACTAACTAAAAAAAATTCTCTCGGAACTAACTAAAAAAAATTCTCTCGGAGTTTTCTAGAATCCTGGGAAGTTTATCTTTCGCTTCCTAAAACAGCTAATAAACACTGAAACAGATTTTTCATTTTCAAGCCAAAACACGCTCAGGCGTGTTCCAGAGCCTCACAAAGAGCCATGCTGGTTTGCAGCCTGTGCTCTGAGGGATGTGGAACTAAAGCCCAGAGCAAGGACCACTCAGCTCTGGCCTGGACCCAGGGCCTTGAGGGGTTGTCCAAAACCAGGTCTCATTCTTGGGCCAGCTGCAGCCCTCTTCTTTGTGTCCACTTTACCTCTTTCCCCTCAACATCTCTGTGCCTGGGCTTGTTCAGTGCCATTGTTCGCCTAGGGCAGCTGTGCCCACACACCTGACAATGGCCGCTTGATTGGAATTAGCTCCATTAGCAGCCCCATTGTATGCCAGGCTCTGTGCAGCAGGCTCCTTCCCCGGCCCCTCCTACACCCACTCTGATGTGACAGGCAGCACAAAGGCTCCCAGAGGTCTGTTTTGAGAGGGCCACAGCTGCTTGAGATGCACAACTGCCTCTCTGCAGAATTCAGACTCTCCGGTTTCCACTTAGACACTCCCAGCTTCTGCCTCACTACAGAGCGAGGGCTGGCCCGTCTGCCTCTCAGCCTCTGCTCTTTATTCTTTTTCCCTGCTTCCTGAGTACATCCGAGCCCTTTGGGACTTTCCTCGTGTTGGGTTTTGCCCACATCTAGTTCCTTTGGAGGTTAGGGGCCTTTCCCTATAGACAGACCCACTTCTATACATATTAGCTAGGCCAGTCTGCCCCAGCCCCTTCCTCAAGACTCTCAAGTCCATTCACCACATGGCCACCAGGAGGAGCAGTTAAAGGCTTTGCATCTTCACTCTGAAAGCATTCTCAGAGATTCTGAAACTTTGGAGGGACAGACTCCTCTATCTCTCTTTCCAGAAGTTAACAGTAATAAAAAAAAAAAAAAGATCATTTCAACTGTAACTATCCTAAATAGGTACACTCTAGCAAAGAGAGAAGCAATCTTTACAGACTGTTTTCTAAGTGTGGGTATGAGTAGAGAGAGCTGGTGGCGTTTGAACCATAGCCCACATCTCATGCTCCCCAGGTCAAGGTCCCCCCCCCCCGCATGCTGCACCCTCTTACATGCTCTGCCACAGGAAGGTGACAAGGCATTCTCCTCCACCCACTCCTAGGGGCATCTGGAACTTCTCCTTGAGAGGAGCAGGGTGCTGGGGCAATGTTGCTCCAGAGAAGCTGCTCAGAAGAGCTGTCCACCCTCCATCACAGTTACACTCGTATCTACATTCACAGGTGCACAGAGAGCATCCAGCCCTCAACCACATCTGAAGATGGCGGGTGGGCCCAGACGCCCTCTAGCCTTCTTCGTGCCTCTTCAGTCTTCCTTCCGTTTATCCCCCATTAGTCCTGGTGTGGGACATCCTAGGGCCCCCTAGGCCTCAGCCGTATCTGCAGAGGAGAGACACTACAACCCTACCGTTGTGAGATTTTTGGTTTCTTAAAACACCCAGTTATGTTATGTGAATATGTTTTCATTTTAATCCTAGGTGTGGGATATGGGGTGCTTCAGACTGTCCACGTTAACTATGGTTGTCTTGTGCTCTAGGAGATGGTGTGTGTGTGTGTGTGTGTGTGTGTGTGTGTGTCGGGGGGTTATCTTTGCCAGGTGCAGACAGTTGCATTCTGGGAACTCTGGAGAGGGAATAAATGACAGAGCCCAGAGAGGGACTGGGTTGCGTGGGGGGGGGGGAGGTGCTCAGAAGGGGGAGGAAGAGCAGGAGGAGGAGGAAAAGGAAAGAAGAAGAAGAAAAGGAAGAAGAAGAGGAAAAAGAAGAAGGAGGAGAAGGAGAAGAAGAAGCTGACGCTTCCCCATGCTACAATGAAAACTGGGCTTGCCCCAAGGAACCTCTACAACCCTATTCAGCAGGGCAGTCTAAAAAGACCTCGAACCTTCTTTCTCTCCTGCCTAGTGTTGGGGTGTTGGAAGGAGTTGGGGTGAAAAAGAGTGGTAGGTTTAAGAACCCAATAAGATAGCTAATCAAATATGTCTACGTCCTGCATTGATTGTTCCTGCCCCTGTGACAGACAAAGATGGGAGACAGTTCACTTGCACTGTGAAAAGCCAAAACTCAAACCCTCTTTTGGACTCCGTGGAGGCATGTCACTCAAGCCAGGAGGGAGAAGATGGCGGGGTGTGGGTGAGGAAGGCAGGGACAGTGGGTCCTACCCAGAATGTCTTCATGTTCTCAGGGATTCTGCTGTTAAGAATCCCTTAACAGCAGGGGACATTCATAAATGGGGGAGGGGGAGGGGGGCTGAGAAGAAAGCAGAAAGGAAGCTGCAGAGGCTGGACACCTGAGTGAGGCTTGGTCATCTCTGCTGAAGGGACTCCATAGGAAGCAGAAAGACAACAACAGAGTCAGAGGCAAAGGCCTGCCTCACCCTCAGCAGAGACTAGGACCCTGATCCAGGCAAGGAACTGAACATAGCCCCTGGCACATGGAGCATAGAGCAGAGCCTTCCCCCAAGGCTCTCGGAAGGGGCTTGACCCTGGTGGCTACCTTAGTGATAAATGGAGACGATAAAACTTGTTGCTCTCAGTTGGCTACACCCGTGGAAGATGAATATAAGGTTTCCTCACATTATAAAAGAAATATAGATTTAAAAAAATGGATATATATATATATATATATATATATATATATCCCACCCAATCCAGGACCCTGACCCCTGCACTCACCTGGGCTCACCCAGGCCTGTGGAGCAGAGTTCTGGAGAGGCATGAGGGGAGGACCCTGACCCCTGCACTCACCTGGGCTCACCCAGGCCTGTGGAGCAGAGTTCTGGAGAGGCTGCTGGGAGAACTCAGCCCCTTGTTGCATACTGTGCCGGCGACCTTGATCGAAGGTCAGATGGGTGGAATCGTTAGCGTGCATTCCTGAGTTTCTTGTCAGTGTTGGGTTGGGACCCCACCTCTGATTAATAATTGCTGTTTTCCTAACAATACCGAGTCAGTTCCAGGCACTCGAAGATGGAGGCCATGCAGCTGGCCCAGTTGTTCATGAGAATCACCTGGAGAGGTTAGAATCTAGAGCCCCGGGCTGCACAGTGGTCAGAAAGGCATAGGCGCCTTGCCTTAAGACTTCCTCTGATCCAAGGAGGGCCCATGACCGAGCTGACAGCGGGAACATTACCTGCTGGGCCTGTGTTCCCATTCTTCAGGTCTGACCCCCCCCCCCAAGTTCTTTGGGGGAACCTTCCTTTTGGATGCATATCTCAGGGTACAAGCCAGGCCAGTCAGAGCCAATGGCAGGACCCATGGGGACTTGCTCCTATAAACTCCTGTAAAGCCAGCCAACCCGAGGCAACACATGGCAGCTTTTAAAACTCTTAACTTCATTTAAGGGGGAAAAGAAAGATGTTTGTTGTTGTTGAGTTAAAAACACAATAGAGGCAGCTGTGGTGCCAAGGAGCAGCAGATGTGCAGGGCTCTGGCATCTCTGCCTGCCTCCACTTCCTTATGATCACAGAGTGCTTGCCATGTTGAGGCTGCCCTGTGTCCCTGCACCTAGTTGGGGCTATCCCATCTGGCCATATCACAAATATGTCCTTACTCTCCCCCATTCCAGCTGGTACAAAGAGCCCAGGAGCCTAGCAAGGGCCCCAGACCCTTTCTGCAGCCTTTCCAGGAGCCAGGGCCCTGTGATGATGGAGGCTAGGCAGGCCCATGCTGGCTCTGGGAATTTTCTTTCTGAGTTCTCTCAGTGTTGTCTGACTCCCAGCTTCAGAGATATTGTTCCTGAGGTCTGAAAAGGCTGCTCCTCTCCTGTCCGCTGGGATTTATCACTGCATTAGGCTTTATGTGAATTCCCTTTCGAACTTGACTGTGTGTGCACACACTTATCAACCCAACAAATAAACACTGTCTGGATGTTTGATGATATTAGAGAAGAAGAAACATTAGCATTTTTGACTGTGTTAAAATACCACAGGTTGTCCCCTTATCCGTAAGGTTTCTCCTGGTGTCATGGTCAATTCTGATTGACAGCGCAACAAGATATAGGCTCACATAGGTGCACACTGTATGGCTACTGGTGAGCCACATGGCTCGTTCCAATCTGTGTGGATGATCCGTCCACAGACACAACAGGGCTTCAGGCTTTCTCCATCATAAAGAACCCAAGCAGGGTAGACACGGTTGGAACTGAGCTCTCCTGAAAGTCATATGCTCTGTCTTCACAGTCTGCTCCTAGCTGTTTGTAAGTGGTGGCTTGGGGTCTGACCTCAGCACCCCCAAATTCTGGCATTTTCCTAGAGAGTCCATTTCTATTTAGCCACAGTAGATGACAAAGAACAACAGACAGGTTATTCACTAGAGACATTCTCCTCTCTCTCTCTGAATATGTGCATGTGTGTATGAGAGAGAGAGAGAGAGAGAGAGAGAGAGAGAGAGAGAGAGAGAGAGGAGTCTTACATAGCCCAGGCTAGCCTTGAGCTCACTATGTAGCCCAGACTTGTCTGAAATTCCTAATCTTTCTTTTTCTACCTTTCTGGTGCTGTGGTTATTGGGCACGCACACACAGACACACCTAGCCCACCTAGCTCACGTCTTTCTTCCCCTTTCCACCCCTTTTGCAGTACTGGGGCTTGGACCCAGGGCCTCATATATTCTAGGTAAGCACTTTAGCACTGAGGCACAGCTCTAGCTCTCTACCTCCCCCAGCCCCCAGCAATTCTTAGCTGCTTATATACTGTAGGGAAAGGCAGAGACTTCATGGGCCTGGTTCACCTCATCAGTTACCCCCCCCCCCTTTCTACAAGGGAAGTTTAACCTGACTTCATCTACAGAAGGTCTCATTTGAGAGATCACAACTGATGAAACAGCCACACAACACTTAACTCAGCTACTCCTTGCTGTGGGATCCTGGAGAAGGCTTCTTCCTCCCCAGACCTCAGTTTCCCTATCTGTGAAATGGACAGGATAGCTGACCAGTGTAGAAAGCCAACGTGAGCACTGAAGGACCTGAGGAAAGACACTGGATGCAAGCAGATGGCTTCACAGACATATGGATGGCCCACTTGCTAGGGTGAGGACATGGGTGAGCCTGCCCACGCGGCTGTTGCCCAGCCAAAGCCTTGGTTTAGAAACGCCATTCTTCCACTCCCAGCTTTTCGCCTCAGTTTTCAAATCTGCAGCATGGGCACCACCCTGCCTCCTCCTTGCACGAGGCTGAGGAACCGCGAGGCACCACTCCCCAGCTAGAGGCAGGCTGGAGCCCAATTTTCAGGCTGAGAACATGAGGGGCGCCCCGAGCCTTGGCCAGCTGGCTGGGAGGCTGGCGGAGGGCTGAGGGCTGCTGGCGCTTACTCCTGCTGCCATCACACTTGCCTTTCGGCTTCTGCGGGGTGTAGCAGAGCGTGACTCACTCCTGTTTCCATTCACAAGTTCAGGCGCCCACTTTAAAGAGACTCCGTTTGGGATCTACCCTGGCATAATTACTTAATGTGCCATTTAATCGGAGATCTAATTAACGCGGGCGTTCCCTGACAGCCGTCATGGGGCGCGGAGAGCAGGTAGGCGCGAGGCTGTCACCTGGATCCCGGAGGTGTCTGAGCCCCGGGAGCTATCCTGGAGTAGCGGGGAGAGGCTCACGCTCCTGCCCTGCTAACTTCTAGCTTCCTCGGAGTCTGGGGGCTGACGTGGGAACCGAGGTGCAGCCTCTGCAGGCCTGCCTCCCGCTGCTGACCTGGGAGGGCAGAGAATGTTTGGATTGCAGAGGTGGGAGCCGTGGTGGGAAAGCCTGCTGGAATGGCAATTCCCTTGGTCACCCTAGGGGTGACCTGCCAAACAGGGTCACTCACGGCACGGAGGCAGCGTCCTGGGTGCAGACACTAGCTGCGGGCTTGCTGGTGCCCCACAAGCTGGGACACCAATTTCTGCATCTCACATGATCACCCCACCCACTACGGGGCCACAGAACCCCAATGTTCATTCTATTGTCCTATCCAGTCACACGGGCGTGGGAGGGGGACCTCTGCAAAGGCCCAATGGGTTCCAGGAGGGACCTGGCAAACTTCTTTCTTCAGTTATCCCCGCTCCCACAGGAGCCAAGGAAGGAACAAATTCCAAGAGGCCTAAGGCAGTGTTGAGCTCTTCAGACAGTTCTGGTCTATTTAGGGCCACTCATTATAACTTTATTTAATATAATATTATTTATATTAGAATCAGGAGCCCTGAAGACCCAGAGAATGTTCTAGAGGCAATTCCTCTATCTGGCCCCAGAGGGTGCTGTTGCCTTACAAATGAGCTACCTTCCCTTTGTAGAGCAAAGGGGCCTAGAAGTTTCCATGCACACAGAACCTTCCAGGGCTCTAGGGCTGGTCTCCATTCCGCCAAACCCTGTTGCTGGAGCAAAGAGCCGGGACCTGTGAGAGCCGGGACAGTGACAAATCGTCACCGTGTCTGTTGGAATGTGTCAGAGCGTGTCACCACATGTCACCACGTCTCAAAGCCTGGCCTCTGCTCTGTGGACTACATACCTTTCCTCTGACGTCCTCTGCTCTGCGGGGTGGACATTCTGTCTCTAGGCTGTAGGGCCTTATAGCAGCTGGACACTTGCACGGGGTCCCGGGGTCTAGAGAGCACCGGGGCCTGGGTCTGCATTGCATCATTTGAGGACTCTGTGACCCTAAGTCTCAGCTGACCCCTCTTGTGCTCAGAACACTCGTCCTGTAAGGCGTTTCCGGCTCCTCTGGCCCTGCCGGAGTGCCCTCAGGCCTCTGAGCCCCCTTGGAGGTATCTGGCAGTCAGCAAGTCCTTGGGGAAGATCCTGTTCTACAATGAGCTCTGGCCAGATGTTCTTGGCTTTTGAGCCATGTTTTTTATGACCCAAGGAGGACCCTTTCCCTCCTTTTCAAGGAAGGGAAGAACTCACAGGAGTGGGAACACTGGGCTTGGGCTGCCTGCTTTACACTGTAACATGCAGAAGAGGCCAAGGTCCGGGTCCCTCTTCAGCTTCAGCTGAGCCAGCGATGTTGAAGGCTGGAAGTCAGTCGGGAGTGCAGGACTGAAGAGAAATGTTCTCTTCTCACATCTATGCTTAGAAGGGGTCTGCCTTCAGACAGAGGGCACAACCACATCAATGCTCATGGCCTGGACCCAGTCTCAAAGGGAAAAGGTGGAGAGAGATATAGGAAGACACTGGGCACATTTCTCTGGCCTCCACTGCATGTCTATGGGTGTGTGGACACACACACACACAAACATATACATTCACACACAAACACACACACACACACACACACAAATAGGAAATAAAGAACATTCCTAAGCAAAGACACCAATTAGAATGAAGTGGGTAAGCTGAGATCTCAGGGGGTAGAAAGTGACACCTCCTGCCCCCCCCATAAAGCTTTTGTGAACCTCCTGGTATCTAATCAGCGGTACTCACTCAACATAAAACAGGTCTGCTCTTCAGAAAGAGCGTCCTAGGCCCTGAGAAGACAAAATGGCAGCGGAGGCCTTTCAACATGGTGGGTATTCCAAGCTTCCAAGCTCAAGCCAGGCCTAGCATCATTCTCTTTCTGCCCATGTAGATGTAGAACTCTCAGCCACGTCTCCAACACCATGCCTGCCTACATGCCACCATGTTTCCCAACCATCATGGACTAAACCCCTGGACCTGTAAGCGAGCCCCGACGAAATGCTTTTCTTTATAAAGTTTGCCACAGTCATGGCATCTATTCTCAACAATAAAACACTAACTAAGTCAAGCATGTAGGGTTCAAAACTGGTGATTCTGAAACACCCAGAGGCAGTTTGGTTGTTGCAGTGGGCTGTGTTGCTCCTGACATCCAGCAGGTGTAGGCTAGAGAGGTTGTGAAATATCCCCTAGGACTGAGGACAGCCCACCACACTGAAATGACAATGACGCTGGAGACAGCCCCCCATGCTAGTCTGACTGAGGGTGCCCAGGACTCTCAGTCTTCGGCTGTTGCAAACGATGCCACAGGAGCCACGTCTGTCCTGAGGCTGGCAAGGGAGGGTATCACCGGCCATGTGCTACATGGTGATAAGAGGAAGCAGGGTGTCTGGACTCATCTGGTGACTGCAGAATGGCAGCCAAAGCCCAAACCCGGACAAGCAGTGCTTCCCTCCCAACCCTCTGGGTGAATCCAGTCCTAGCTCTGGATGACTCTCTGCCTAGCCAGAACTCAGCACATCTTAGAAAGGGCCAGCCTGTGGTGGGAATGCAAACTTGTACAACCACTCTGGAAATCAATTTGGCACTTTCTTAAACAATTAGGAACAGTGATTCCTCAAGACCCAGCTATACCACTCTTAGGCATATATCCAAAAGATGTTCAAGTACACAACAAGGACATTTGCTC
>CM053766.1:120405871-120452673 GCA_028658305.1 Pachyuromys duprasi
CCTATTCAGGGAAACAGGGACTGTTTCAGTCATGATCTTGATGGCTGACTCTTTGACCCTCCCCCATATAAGCCGGGGAGTGACAGACTGGCTAGATCCCAGGGGAGGACTTTGCAGCCAGCCCTGAGGAGACATGATAAGTTGGGGTTGGATGGAAGGGAAGGAGGTCCTCCCCTGTTGGTGGACTTGGAGGGGGCGGAGAGGAGGGAGATGAGGGGGGGAGTGGGAGGGTAGGAGGGACTGAGGGAGGGGGCTATGTCTGGGATTCAAAGTACCTAACCTGTGATTGAGATAAAAATAAATAAATTAAAAAGAAAAAGAAAGGGCCAGCCTGGTCTAAGCCTGTGTGGTCTGCACAGGTGCTGCCTGGGAAGATCCCTTTCTCCTCTTCGTCCTCATTTCTCCTTCTCTTCCTCTTCTCATGACCGTCCTCTTCTTGCTCTTTCTGCTCGTGTCCCACTCTCGGTTCCTCCTCAGTGTTTGATTGTTCCCAGGTGGGCCACGCTCTTCCTCCTGTCCCCTGCTCTGTCTTTATGGCTCAGATTAACACTTGCTGTTCTGGAACTTCCTTTTTTGATCATATTGAGCAGTCCAAGTCTCCCAGCATACCGGGCCTGACCTGATGATCCCTCTTACTCATCCCAGTCTTGTCACCTTTTAGCTTATGTGCTTCTTTTGGGAATGGGTGTTCCTCTCCACACACAGTGAGCCTCGTGAGATGCTCAGCGAGGTGCCTAACCTCCCGGAGCCTGCTGTCAGAAACGGGTCATCAGAGAGACACCTTGCTAGCACAGGGATTGTTGCGACACTGCCACATCCTCCCTGGAGCTGCTGGCCTTGGCCTCTCCTGCTGGTGCCTGCTTTCTATCAAACATCACTCTGCCTTGTTCGTCTGGCCAGGGCCATCTGGAAAGGCTCTCTCTTCTCTGCGCATGGGGCAGGGATTTCCTTGCCCATGTCTCTGCGCCCAGCATGCCCCAGCTGTAAACAAGAGTGCATCATGGGTCAACAGCTGAGCCGAGCAGTGAATGACCAAATTAGGAAGTCCCCGATTTGGGCTGGATATGGGAACCTTGTGTATCCACACTTCTCTGAAATCATGGTACACATAAACAATGTTAATTCGCTTGATAAGCCAGGAGAGTGAGGATTAAAGAAGGCCTAGCTAGACCTCTGAGAATAAAGACAGGAAATCGGAGATCCGCGTTCAGTGCGGACATGTGTGCTCCATGGCCTGCCATTTCTTGGAAGTGTTTTGAGAACTGGCAGATAAATCTGTTTCACGAGTCAGCACTAATTTCCCCAAATGCAAATGTGTCACATCTCGCACGAGGTGAAGTCCATTCTTCCGTTCTCCCCTTTCCCAGATCAGTGCTTCTCTCCAACTTGGTCTGAACACAATTTCGTTCCTCGTTCCTGGGAGAGAATGGTGATCCAAATGTCTCTAAGCCAAGAGAATCTGGAGAGAGAAAGGGGTGGAGGAAAGTGGATTTATTCAGCCAAGAAGATGTGATGTTAGCCTTCCACAAGCCTTCATCTATGGTGGTTTGACTGTGGACTGGCCCCCCTTTAGGCTCACATTGTCACCAGCTTGTGTCACTGTTTTGGGAGGGTGCTAACCATTTGGGACTATGGCCTGGTATCAGGAGTGGGTCCCGAAAGATGGACCCAATGCACAACTGGTCCAAATGCACAACCTCCTGGTCAGTCAGGATAAGAACAAGCCACACTGTAAGCTTCAACCCCCAGGGATGAAGTCACGCCAGCAGCCATACCTGTCCAGTCACGACTGGCGATATCCCCTGAACTATAAGCCCATTTCAGCCTTCTTTCCGCAAGTTGTTTCTGTCCTGCATTCTGTCACACTGATGAAACATGTAACTAGTATGCAGGTGAAAGGGAGGCACTTCCGCAGAGCCCTCAGCTTTAGAGCCCAGATGATGAAGCACGTCGGCCTGATGGCCCTGTCACCTACAAGCCGGCTTTCATTTCAGTCTACCAACTGCTCCCTGTGGAAATGTGTGAATTTTACACATGGACAGAGAGTTCTTGCTTTTCTAAAAAAATTTTTTTAAGTTGCTCGGATAGAAAATGTGAGGCAAAATTAGGGAGATGGTTCAGTGGGGAAAGTGTGGCACAATGACAGAAACTTGAGTGTGGGTTCTCAGCCACCCACATAAACAAGCAGCTCATGACAGGGCGCTTTGTAACCCCAGCAGTGATGGAGAGGGCACAGGCAGATCCGAGGATGCGCATTGGTACTGAGGGGCACAGGTGCCATGAGAGAGCCTGTCTCAAACAATAAAGTGGAGAGTGATTGAGAAAGACACCCAGCTCTGACCTCCGGCTTCCATGTCCACATCTGCACACACATGAACATGTACACACACACACAGCCTTTGCTGAAGGACAGAACTCAGTGTCAGATGTCTTTCTCTGTCACTCTCCACCTTATTTGTTTGTTTGTTCATTTGACACAGAATTTAGAGGTCCTCTATTGTTCACATGGGCTTCCCAAAGCTGGGATTGCAGACACATGCAACGTACGGCTTTTTACACAGGCTCTGGGGATCCGAACTCAGGTCGTCATCTTCATACAGCAATTGCTTTACTCACTGGTCTGTCTTTCTAGTCCTGAGACACCTTTTTAAAATTTTTATTTTTTAAAAAGATTTATTTAATTTTATGTCCACGAATGTTTTGTCATGTAAGTGTGTGTACCACACGCATGCCTGGTGCCCTTAGAGGTCAGAAGAGGGAGTCTGATCCCTGGAACTGGAGTTACAGACACCTGGGAACAGCTGGGAACCGAACCCGGGGCCTGGCACCCGATCCTCTGGAAGAGCACCTACTGTTCTCCACTATTCCAAGAGAAACGATTTTTAATGGCGGTGTCCTTCAAGATCTGTTTCAAGGGGTTTCCTGGGAAGTTCTCCAGGGGTCCCATGACATCACAGACAGAAGTTCCCTTAGAAACAGGAGAAGATTTGTTTCTGCTGTAATTGTACTCTTCCTTTTCAACAAAGCAGTGTCATCGGCTCTAATGAGGAGCACTTGCAGAGCTTTACCACACGCCAGGCTGTGTTCTCAGTACAAGCCTAGAAGCTGATGTGACCACTTCCTTCACTTCTCCGGAAGGTGTCGAGGCACAGAGAGGTTAAGCGCCTGTCTTAGGTCACACAGTCGGTCCTCTTGTTAGCAGGCGGCTTCACACCGTGGAACACCTTTTAATTCCCCGTGCTCAGAAGCCAGCAGGGCAGGAGTGAATGTCTCCATGGCACAGCAAATAGAAGCAGGGGTCAGAGACAAGTTCATCCAGATGGTTGGTGGTGAAGCTGGGTCTGGCAGCCTTGTCAGTCTTATCCTAGAAGCACCAGCATTTCCCTCCCACCGGGGTTGACTGGTGCCTTCTCCACTTTCTCTGCCGGTTCCTTAGACTCCCTGCACAGGGTAGCCCTCCTTTGGCCTTCTCCACATGATCACAGCCTCCTCCTGACCCATGTCTTGCCCACCTCTCAACACACAGGAACTCAGTGGGTTTCAGGGCAGAGTGAGATTCACTCCAACCTCCCAAATGCAGCACCACCACCTGAAGGAGACCATCTGTCTGTCTGTGTGTATGCCTGTCTGATGCTTTACTAAGATGTTGCTGGCCTCCGACCATTTGAAAGCATTTTAAAGGTCTTCAGGGAATGAGGGAAATGGTTGCCTGTCTCATAGGCACAAGGACTTGGGTTGGAACCCCTAGCACCCAAATAAAAACTTCCAGTGCTAGGGAGGCAGACGGAGGGGTTCCTGGGGCTCCCTGGCCAGGTAGCTGGCTGAGTTGGCCAGTTCCAAGGTTAGTAAGAGACCCTATCTAAAAAGGTAAGGTGAAGAGCAACTACCACCAGCCTTGGGCCCTTACTGATATCTACATACAAGAACATGTGTGTGTATGCATGCGTACCCCCCACACACACCAACTCATCAATTAAAAGCATCTAGTATGCCATTCAATGCCCAGCAGATCCCCAAGAGTCGAGAGGATTCCAGCTCTGGGAATTTGACCCCCAAGGCACAGAGTTGGCTCAGTGCCCACTCATGCCCCCAAGGCTCTTCTCCACCCCCACCCTTGAGGCCAGCTCTTAATTGAACTTTTAAGATGCGATACTGAGACGCTGCTTGACGCCTGTTTGTATCTCTGAAGATAGAATTTAATTGTGCCTATTACTTTTATTATAAGCATTACCGTATTCATCGCTACACATTCTGAAAATAATATGAACTGCTTTGTGCTCTGTGCATTAGAGGCGACTTCATTTCCTCTGGGGTCAGAGGTCAGGGTTCAGAGGACTGGGTTTAGTGGGAACACATCAGTATGGGGAGCAGGAAGAGGAGTGGTGGCAGTTGGGGGGGGTGATTTGGAGTTGTCTAAATCCAAGATGACAACACACCTCCTCAACTCCACAGGATATTCAACGGAGAAGGCGATGAAGACCAAACAGGGCCGCTTCTGAACGGGTCCTTCTTCAACTCATTTTCTCTGTGAATGCCGACTTCAGTGGGCTTTCAAGCAGAAAGAAATCTGGAGATGGGGTGAGAGAGGGCAGGATTGCTCCTTTGGCCCTGGGAGACTTTACTCCTGTATCCTAGACACGCACCTTCATCCGCTGAGCTGTTCTGCCGCCAGATGAGTTCGCTGCTGCCACTGCAGGATGAGATGGCAGCGATGGTCCTATGAGTTCGCCCCTCTCTGTGGGCTCATTTATTTTCTAGCTCACCTTCCCTGGGACTTAAGGAAGGGTTGCGGGTGCAGCCCTCTGCAATGGCAATGATTCCGTGGTCTTTGTTGACAGTCAGAAAACGCTATAGTTCTCAACATTTGGCAGAGACACAAAAGGAGAATAAATCAATATTGCCAGGGAGAGTATCATTTCTGAGGCAGACTTAATTATGAATTATTAAGAATGGCTCAGTTGAATTAAAAGAATTAGGAGGGCTCCTCTGTTTAATGTGGGTGTCAGCGGTGCGTGCTAAGTAGCAACTAGGTTCATTACCAAAAGTTAGATTCATTAGGTTATATAATTTGCAAGTTTCTATTCTTAATTTCTCCTATCCAAATCCAATTATTTTCTTGAAATAGCATAATTAGTAGAGGGGAGGGTAGAGAGAGAGGGTACATTAACGTGACATGAAAATACCACATTTTTCTTTCCATGTGGTTACAGAACTCTTTTGAACATATTTCTGGCTTTTGCAGAATGGTGCTTAGGTGTACACAGACCCCAGACCCCCTCATCCACTCACATATTCACCAGCCGGCAGGCTCACCTGTCTACATGAGCCCTGACAGCAACAGGTAGTAAGAAGTGGCCATTTCTATCTGAGCTTTTGGAAAAATGTGAGTTTTTTTTTCCTCCCCCACTGGCTTCTTTGTAGCTTATTGAAAGTTCCCCAGAACACTTTGATGTAACCTCCCTCCTTTCCTTTCAGGAGGAAGTAACCGAGCCTCCCAGGGAGCCTCCTAGCCCTTTTGAACTGTCGCCATGGTTTTATGAAGAGAAAGTTGTTTGGTGGTGGGCAGCTGGCTGTGAAGAGAAAGAGTGCAGAACTTTCTGGAAATGATTTCAAATCAGAGTCTCTAATAGGCAATTATATAACCTGTTTGTCTTGTAGAGGCTTCTGTGGCTTTCTGTATTTCTTATTATTGTGCATGAGTGATCATCTAGCTCAGGTAAGACGTGGCTTATTACCACAAAGCAGAGGAAGAAGTTGACAATTAGTCAATTGATTTCAGGCGCATCAACAACTGAGCTGGGATGTTACAGCCAGAAAGAGAAGGTGCAAGGAAAGAGCAAGATAGGAAGACAGCAAGGAAGCAAGATGGGAGGGAAAAAAGAAAGACCCCGTGGATGCGCCTAGCCATCTGTTCCATCTGCCCGAGTCAAGGGTGAATGTATTCCTAACTTTCACTACTTTTGGATCAGGCACCTTCAAAGTGCTGACTCTGTTTTGCATATCAGGGACTCAGGCTGGCTAACTAGGCCATGCTTGATTCAGGGAGTGTAAGCTAGCCGTGGTGGCGCATGCCTTGTAATGTCAACATTTGGGAGGCAGAGGCAAGCAAATCTCTTGAGTTTGAGGGCAGCCTGATCTACAGAGAAATGGCCAGGATTACACAGAGAAACCCTGTCTTGGGTTAGGAGGAGAAAGAAAATGAATTCAGGGAGTATATTTGTTCCTTTTGAGATGTCTTCATGCTGCAGGCCTCAAATGCTTCAATAGTTTTGGCTCTGATTCTGAATAATGGCTTCCTGGGGAGCAGCTTCCCTGGAATGAAGGTTTCACAAAGAACCCACTTGAGAACTCTGAGCCTGGGGGCATCCACAGCAATAGATATGTGGACACTTCGCCAGAGCAGGGGACAGGAAGCACTGCCAAGCCAGTTCCACAAGACATATCAAGCAAGAAGGCCCTCTTCCTCCAAAGAAAGAGTGGGCTCATGTTTCCTGTGAATAATACCTTTTCAGGGTCATGTTTTTATTAATTTCAGAATCCTTTAAGCACTTGCTGCCTTCATGAGAACATGTAGTTGGGAAAATAAAATGGAAACCCAAGAGGGACACATAGTCAGAACCACCACCCAGCGTTAGGAGGCACCTCCAACCTGCCTTCTCTTCTGAATTCAGTTTGAGTTGATCCTCCATTCCGCTGTGATCTGCCAGAGTCTTTGCTTGCTCAGACTCTCCACCTCTGCCAGCAAACTTGAGTTCTGCTCACCCCTAGTCCTCAAATTAGAGCAGACTTGACAATAATTCATGTACAGTAAGAGATGAAATTTCCACAAAACATGTGAGCAAGAGAAACAAGGAGATGGAATTAATTGTTTGATCCACTTAGACAGATGCCTGGAAGTGATTTAATCACCCTTTCCTTCTGGCCAGAAGGCATTGTGGTCAGGAGGGCAGAGTGTGGGGTGCAGGGTGAACTCCACAGCTCCCCCAGGGCTCTCTTGCAGTGCCCAGCTCCACGCACCATCTCAGCTCTTCAAAACTGAGTCCCGTGGGACTCCAGGAGAACAGATTGGCAATGAGCAGATGAGAGGGGTGTTCACGCAAGCGAGACCTCCCGCCTTCCGTTATTTCTGTGCTCATTTTCTCCATTTGCCAAAGAGCACAGTGAATCATGGGCGCTTCATCCTCACAAGACATATGTGAGGTGAGAAGTAGGGCAGAGACAGGCCCAAAGATGGAAGAAACATAACCTTAGGAGGAGAAAGGGCAAGGTTATTTATTGTCTGCTAAATCCTGTGACAGAATCTTCTAGATCCTTTTTTTCGTAGCATTTGAGAAAGAATGTGCATGTGGCATGGGAATCTTCTTTAACCCCTATCTAGAGGAATGTTTGCTATGTCCATCCTGTCTTATCGGCAAGACCATCGGCCTGGACAGCAATTCTGAGCTCTGGGGTCAGTGGCTGACCTACACGCTTACATTCCTTAGCCCCGCTGCCTTCCAGAAAAAGACACAAAGGTCGCTTCGGGAGCCTGTGTGGCTGTGAGCTGCCCAGTCTGCGGGGCTGTCCTCCCGCCTCAGCACAACCTCCACCGAGTAGGAGCCTAGATGAGGCTGAGTCCCAGGTGGGTTCCCACCCACGACCTCACAGAGAGATCTGCTCCAGGGTCAAGATCAGCAGCTAGAAAGCCAATGCCCTCTGATGAGAAAGTTCCAGAAAGCACATGTGAAATGAACCCGCTCCCTCTGGGACCTTGCCTTTGCCACCCCCACATAAACCTCAGGCCAACATCGCTCCTGAGGACAGCCATGACAAACTCTGAGACTTCACTCCACTCTCACAGGAGTGCTGGGAGGGTGGTGGCGTTATTTCCATTTTCTAGGTGATGAGATTCAGGCTTGGAGGTTCAATGAAATCACCCTAAATTCACAACCAATGACAGGCAGAGCTGAGATTCTGAATCACAATCCTCAGAGTCCCTCACCTACCACACTATCTGACACCAATCTCAGCGTTGCCATGCTTCCAAGCTGGGTCAGTGACAGGGCCAGCCAGCCCTCTACCCAGTCCACTGTGAAGATCCCTTAAGATGGACAGGCCAAGACCAAGGTTTCTCTTAGAATCCCAAGCACAGAAGCCAATATTCCTAGACCCCAAGGGCCTGGGAAAGCTCCCTCGAATGAGACCTTTCTTTAGAGTCTGGCAAGAGACTAATTCTGCCCAGCCACTCAGGTTGGCCTTTGCTATGCAGAGAGAGGACGTTTCATCTAACAAGTAGTGTTGCATGCGTGAGCACATATTTTAAATGGGCTCTGTGTGACGCAAAGGGCATGGGTTATGGGACTTTATCTGTCAGGGCCACTTCGGTATAAGTGTCTCTCTCCAGTGTCTCGGCAGCCAAAAGTTTCCACACAGCCTTGTGCTGTGCATGGAAATATTTCTAATTAACACATCCCCCTTTGAGATGGACCGCTTCAGAACGCTCCGTTAATGAGGCGACTTTGCACTGCGCTCTGTGCTGGCTGAAACCTTTGAGCTCTCGTTCATCAAGGCACGGCTAACTGGAGACAAAACCAGATGGCTTCATTTCTTCCTGGGGAGGGGACACCAGTGGGTATTTGAGGGGCCTTGATCTATGCTGGAAGGGATCGGAACATACCTTTGCTTGGAAAAAAAAAGGGAACAGGATTAAAGAGGCCGAAAGGGACATGCTCAGATGTAAACTCCATACCCACCTGTCGTGATCCGAGGCTGGCGGAATAGGCGGGGGCAGGGGGAGGAGGCGGAGGGGGGGAGCCCAGCAGCGGGGAGCAGCAAGTGTGTGCGCACCCGCAGTTTGGGTGCTGACGGCTCTCGCGGGCACCTGGGTGGGATAAATGCTGTTGTCTGAGGGTAACTACCTAGCCTGGGGATACCTGTGAGGCTGTATCTGCTCCCCACAAGAGTAAAGAACACTGAGACACTGAATAATCAGGCATAATGAATGTCAGGGGTGGGGGGGTCTCTTGTCCCTAGGGCTCAGCTTGGAGAAGCTTGGAGGAGGTTCAGTCCTGGGCTCCCTGGCAGATGGATTAAGAGTTACTCACCTGACTTCATCTATGTGGTTCCTTCTCCAGCTCTCCTAGCTCTGCTGCTATCTTCTTTTAAGAGCACCCAACATGAAGCCACAGCTATGAAGGTGCCAATCCCAACTTTCCATGTAAGGATGGACAAATCCTAAGACTACCTTGGAAACTTATCAGACTTTTCCTATCTGAGTTCCCAGCATGGATCACTGGCTGCTGTGGGCATTTCAAAGAGTTAGAAGGGCCTTGGTGCTGGTTATTCTTTGAGGTCTGTTCTGTGAACTGTATACCAGAGCTTTCAAGAACTCCAGCTGAAATCCAGCCTGAGGGAGACATGAGGCCAGTAGCCTGGAGCCCACAACTTGGTTCACCCCTTCAGGCCTGGTGCACCTCTTTAGTTTAGCACACTGTCTAACTTTATTCCAAGCTTCTCCATGGTAGGAACTTCTCCAAGTCATAAAGGAAAATTCTTCCACTTTTGAGTCCTCAACCCTTCTTTTCTTCTTACATAGCTTCATCTGTTGAGCAGTTAATGATCCAAAGACATTTCAGTCCCCAGAAGAAATCACTGGGGTGGTTCTTTTTGGGATTCTCCAATTCTCTGTGTGTGTCTGTTTCTCTGTGTTTGTCTGTCTGTCTCTGCCTCTGTCTCTGTCTTTCTCTGTGTCTATCTGTCTCTGTCCTCTGTATGTGTGTGTATATGTCTGTCTGTATTTGCCTCTTTCTCTGTCCCCATGTCTATCTGTCTGTCTGTCCCTGCCTCTGTCTCTGTTCTCTCTATGTGTGTGTGCACATAAGTGTGTGTCTGTCTGTTTCTGTATTTGCCTCTGCCCTCTGTGTGTATGTGCCTGCCTGCCTGTCTCTGCCCCCTGCCCCCCGTATGTAGGTAAGAGAGCCACTTTGGATGTTCCGCAGGACAGATCTTTACCTTGCTTTTGAAGCAGAGAATCTTGCTGGGTCCCAGGGCTCTCCGATTAGACTATGCTCGTTGGCCCAGAGAGTCCTCCTCACTTCCACATTCCCCAACATGGGTTAGAGGTAGATGACACCACTTCCAGCTTTTTGCACGGACTCTGGAGATCTCTTGGGTGTTCACTCTTGCCTTGTGGCAGACACGTTCTGGGCAGAGACATCCACCTAGCCCTTTCTTTTGTGCTGCATGCTCTCACGTAGCTGAGGCTGGCTTTGAACTCCTGATCCCCTTGCATTCACCTCCAAGTTCTGGGAATGACAGGCCAGCCTCTCCACATCTGGTTCCACATCTGGAACCAATCACTGGTTCCAGGAGCTGTCACCGCGCCCCCCTCCCCCCCCCCGGGTAGATTTAGATGGAAGGGCACATTTAGAGAAAGGAGACTTTCCAGTGACAATGATGTCTCACACTTGTCATCTGCTATGACATCCAATGGCCACAAGTGGTTACTGAGTGTTTGACGTGTGCAAATGTGCCAAAGAAGGGAGTTTTACACTTAATTTTTGTTCATTTCAATGAACAGCTATTTGGGCTGGTGGCTACTGTTAAGTGGCCCAGTTGTAGAGACGAGGACATGTGACCATCTGTCACACAGGCTCAAATCTTTTTCCCTGTTGCTTATCAGCTCTGTTTCCTCATGTAGAACCTGGAGGTGACCCAGACCTTGTGTGTATGTGAAGGTGTGTACATGTGTGTGTGTTTGAGTGTACTTGCACATGCATGTAGAAGGCACAGTAAACATTGGTTATCTTCCTTACGTTTTGAGACAAGGGTTTCACATTGAATCTGGGTGCACTAACTGGCTAAACTGACTGGCTAGCAGGCCCCAGATCAGCCCCACCCACCCCCAGCCCCTGCCTCTCCCCACCCACCTCAACCCTTACTTCCCTGGTGCTGGTTACAGGCTTTTTATCTGGGTGCTGGGAATCTTAACTCAAGCATCCATGCCCATTGAGGAGGCGCTCTGCGGCCTGATCCACCTCCCAGACTCCAGCCTCTCTCTGTCACTCCCTGTGACATCAGGAGTCTACAACAGACCGAAACAGCAGTTACCATGTAGGTGACAAATAGGTTGGATCCTAGGTTTAGTCTACAAGTAGACAACCAACCATTCTCATGGCTTGGGCATCAAGTGGATGTTCAAATGATCACAGTAGGGTCTCTTTCTCTCTCTCTCTCTCACACACACACACACATTCACTCACACTCTCACACATACACACACACACACACACACTTACACTCACATACACAAAACAACAGAAAAAAGGAAAAGACCAAATAGTATAACACCTTCTCCTTGACTGTAAACTGCACTTGTAAGCCAAGTAGTAACACCTTCTGTTAAGGGTGTTTTACCGCAGCAACAGGAAACGAAACTAATACACCTTGGCTGCAGGCTGTGATGAGAGTGAGAATGAAATGCGGGAGTATGCTTTTGGAATAGTGGGTCAAGGAGAAGGTGTTCCTATTTGGCTTACAAGTGCAGTTTACAGTCAGTCAGTGCAAAGGAGTTAAGAACTAGTCACAACTAGTCCTGTCACACCCATAGTTAAGTGCAGAGAGACTTAAGGCAGTGCACTTGTGCTCAACTCACTTTCCCACTCTTACTCACTTAGGAATCCCCTTCCTGGGGAATAGTGCCACCCATGGTGTGTTTGTCTTCCAGCTTCAACTAGCACAAAATTTCCATAGACGTGTCCATGGACCAACTTGATCTAGATAACTCCTCACTGAGATTTCTCCTCTGGGGTAAAGTCTATGTGCTACAAAGTTGACAAAAGCAGTTGTGGGGAACATTTTCCTCTTTATAGCAGAGAGCAAGCAGTTACTGCAAGGCAGAGGCTAGCCAATCCTCTCTGGGCCTCACGTACCTTGGGCAGATCCTACTGTAGCCCCAGAGCTCCGGAAAGATGCAAGCCCTCGTTCGCCCATCTAGGACAAACTCATAACCTCAGATATGCTGTAGGCAGAAACTAGGCAGGACTAGTGAGTTAGTTGGGCATTTTTATCTGATCTAGCACCCTGGTGAGCAATAATGGTCAGGATTGGATTTTTAAAAACACTCTTGCTCTGCTCTAAAAGTTGGTTCAAATGTCTAGATCACTTATTCTTGGATAGATGTATATCTTCATTCCAGAGCCCCTTAGCACCCCTTAGACATAGGCACTGGTCCCCTTTCCTGGTCAGGCCAGAGTGAAGCTGCTCCCACTCTCCTGGGCTTAGTATTGTCTAAGTAAGTTTCACATGACTGTCTTCATCGAGAATTTCAGTTTCCACTCTGGGTGCTCTACAGAACGTGTCCTGCCTTTGCTCTCTGGAATGACATTTTTGTGGTTTCTGAAATCTGGATCCAATATGTTGGATGAATTGTGGCTCCAGGGGCCTTTCCTTTTCTCTGGCTACATCCTCAGCTTTCATCCTAAAGGGGTAGGGGCTGTAGGAGGGCCTAACATTCCTCAGCCCTGGACTTGCTTTTCTAGCATGTATCTGTAGTCAGAACTTGAAAACCGCAGTTTGATGTGGAAAAAATTTAGTATCAGTCTCTTGCTCTCTCTCTATTTAATTTTTTTCTGTCCTGTTACATTCAACTCTACTGTTTAAAAAGAGAAGGGTGGGCATTTTATCTTCTTTTCCTTCCCTGCAGACCTCCCTTAAAATCAATGTATTCCAACCCAGGCTTGTTGACAGGCAATAGGCAAAGGCTGGGGGGAAAAAAAGAAAGAAAGAAAGAAAAAAGATTTCCCTGGGAACTTTGCAGAGATGGCTCTGCTGGAGCTGGTGATGAAAAGGGTCCAAAAGACAAAATGCATCGCAGCCTCCACATGGCACACAAACATTTACCTTCTCAGTCGCCGGAACTAACGGCAGAAAAATCATCTGTAACAAGAAGGCAATTAAAACCCCATTCCAGAATGGAGGGGCAGAGGCTCTGCCCCGCTCTACCCTTGAAGATGATGAAGAATAATGTGCCTCCCTGGCAAGGCAGTGTGTGGATCAGAGCTGAGAGAGAGAGAGGCAGAGGGAGGGGCTCTCCATAGAAACTATGTAAATGGCTTGGTGCATATGGCTTCAAATACGGCGTCGGAGATGAGCAAAGGAAAGAATAATTCAGAGCCCTTCGCTGGTAACCTTTCCCTTGCGGAGAAGTCGGAACCCTCTCTTCCCTTTTATGTGCTCGCCTGTGCTTGTATTTAAGGAGGGAATTAATTCACTTTAACATTCCTTGACTTGTAAATCTGGCTTGAAGGTTAGGCAAGGGAAAGAGTCCCTGGGGCTTTCACAAACCATGATTAAAGTTGGAGGGAAGATGGATGGGCTGTGTTTGCGCCCACACGGCAGAAGGTCCCTTGAAAGGCAAAGACAGTCACGCCTCTGGTTTTCCTCTGAGGTCCTGGGTTCCCAGGACTGAGGTGCTATCCCGCCAGACACACACAGCTGTGCATGGATCTAAACAGTAGGCAAATCATTCCCACTTATGAATGTGCTTCTGTGTTCCAGAAAAAGTACCCCAGACCAGTATTTGGAGAATCCCCGTTTAAAATATATATTAAACTTTTAGTACCTTAATTCCATGGAGTTTGCCACTGGCTTAAACCTCACAGTTCTGTCATTGTGTACTGAAAAGACACCCTGAAGGCCGGAACCAAGGCTTTCCATTAGTTGCGCTACGGATGAACAGCAGAAATCCTTAAAGGTAGGGTTGTGGAGAAGAGGGGCAGGGAGGGACAAAAGTGTGGGAAGAAGGAAGACAGGAAGGAGAAAGGGAAAGGAACAGAGAGGCAGGATGTCAAGAAAGAAGAAAGGCCCAGATACTTTTGAAAGTAAGTCATCTCTGGTGTTAGGTGACCAGCTTCAAAGAACAATGTGGACTAGGCAATATTTGTCTGTTTGCGGAAATCCATTTCTCCTGTGTACCGAGTGAAGCGGACACTGTGCCCCCTTTCCATTCTCACTGCCACAAACCAAGGGACACTGTGAGTCACTGCCATACCCTGTGTCTCAGGAGTCTCCACCGAGTTTCCATTGATGGTGAGGAAAGGGGGAGGGACCAGCATCCTCTTCTCGCTCTGTCTCCTTCCTCACGTGGGTCCCTCGCTTAGTGGGGACCACAGTTCATTGCCATCCTGTCTCCCTTGTCTAATTCTCCATCCTGTCTTGGTATTTTTTTTTTTTGGCATCCTCTTCCTGGCAAAGAATTTGTACGTGATTCCCAGGGTCGGTTTCAGCTCCTGGGAGACAACATGGCAGCAAGTACCTAGCAGCAACTAAAACAGCCTATTTCCTCATGCTATCTAGGCCACATCCTCCCAGACAGTGCTCTTCCTTGAACTTCTGCTATGTGACCTGGTGCTATGTCCTCTGCCCATGGTCTAGAATATAACAAACATGTCTGCGATGAAAGGTGGATGTGCTAAGGGCTTGGAAACAGAGGGGAAAGGAATTCCACACCCTGAAATACGAAAAGGAACCAGGTAGAGATACAGGGCCTGGGGCAGAAGCAGAGGATGGCAGCCACGGGCAGTCTCAAAGGTACAGCAAAGATGGAACAGAACAGGATGCCAGGGAAGGAGGAGGACAGAGGTGGGCAGCAATCCTGACTCAGAAAGATTCTGCCAATAACCATCCCGGGGGCGTTTAGGACTGTTAAACCTGCCATTTCTCTCTCTGCGTGAAAGACAAACGAAATTGTTTGCGTGATTATCTCTGAAAAGGAAAATTGAGAGCAGAACCTGACAACCGGAAAGCTGGGCTCCAGACCCAGACACGTGAGGCACTGGGAGAGGGGCCTTTGTCTCTTCATGTGGGAGCCTGGTCTGCAGGTCGGCTGCTGGAGACTGGCTGCGGTGATGATGGCTTGGGGGGTGGTAGCTCTGTGAGAAAAAGCCTGCAGTTTGGGGAAACCAGGCAGTCTTAGGTTCTCTTCCTTAAATCAGGCTCAGCACCGCCTGAGGTAACATCTGCAGGGTGCTGTAATTAGGCAGAGCGGATGGAAAATGACGGCCCTTTTTCTCTTTCTGGTTCCCTGTGGGATTTCATTTTCCTCTACCTCCCAGAACCCACGTTCCCACAGAAATTTCAAAAATACCCCCCCCCAACCTCTCTGAAATCTGGGGCTAATTTCTTTCTCTGACAAGCCCCTCAGGAAATTGCATTTTCCAAGACCGAAACAAATGGAAACACACGGATGCTACCTTCTTGTTTAATTGTCTTAAAATTTGCAAAGATCACCTGAACTGCCTGTCAAAGGCCACTGTGGCCCCAGGCATCAAAACCCCTCCTACATGAACAGGGACCAGTCAACAGCAAGCTCAAGGCTGTCTGTCTAGTGTCAGGCTTACCTTGTCGCCCCCCGCCCCATGTATATGCTATTAGATGTCAGAACAAATTACAGCCAGCAACCATTGAGCGAAGCTGTTCTTTTTCAGTTTAATTACAGAGCTCAGAAAACTGACCCCTTGTCGTGTGATTAAGATGCTGCTGCAGATAATGAATCATTTGAGAAATTCCAATTTCCTGTTTAGCTCCCTCTGGATGGGGCCCCTTTTCCAGGGTGGTAACTGAACTGGTAGGTATCTTACCCAACTGGACTCAGTGAGCTTGCTAGTCAAGTCTCGTGGCCTGCTCTGTTGATTGAGGAAAGGCATTGTGCTAGGCATAGACTGATTGTTCATGTCAAACCACACGGGAGCCAAGCATGGTGTCCTATGCCTACAAACCCAGCACACAGAAGGCAGAAGCAGGAGGACAGCAAGTTCTGGGCTAGCCTGGACTATGGTATGACTCCTTGTCTCAAAAAAAGAAAAAGAAAAGTGTGAAGAAGGCTCAAAGCTTATCACCTGGGCTGGAGTGTGGCTCAGGGGTCAGGAGCACTGGCTGCTCTTCCTTCCAAGAGGATCTGGGTTCAATTCCCAGGACTCACATGGCAGCTTACAACTGCCCCTAGCTCTAGTTGCAGGTACTCTGACACTCTCATCTGACATCCTCAGGCACCAGAAGATGTGCACGTGCACAAATATATATGTAGGCAAACACCCATAATATGAAAGTTAAGAAATCTAAAATTAAAAATGAAACAAAACACCACATCACCCAGCACAACTCATTGGGGGAACAGAAATGGAGGAGTCATGACCCCACAGGGCCTAGGAGGTAAGGTTCCTGGGTTAGCCCAGTGTCTGAAAGAGGAATAATTTTTTTACGGGTTCAGGGGAGACCTCTGTCTTAGAGCACAGCATCTGTTCAGTGTGGGATCCACACTTCCACTGTAAAAATTATTTTATAACCGTCCTCCCTCCTCTTCTTAAGCCCTAGATTAAAGGAAGCCTATCTGGACACGGCAAATATTATTAACATCATCAGCGTTGCCGTCACTGGACGGTCGGCCTCCATTTTCACACTAACGAAGTTAGTATGTGCAAATGCAATTAGGAGAGAGAGAAACAAGATGTTCTTCAGAGGTGCGTCCACAACGGCTCATCTCAGCCTTGAATAATTACCCCTTCCGGTGTATGCTGGAGTAGTTTACCAAAACATACTCACTTACCCGGAAAGCAGGAGTGAGAATTGAGAAAGGAGCCGGTGTAAGGCCCTAGGGAGCTGGCACACTTCCCCTTTCCTCCGGCTGCCAGTGTCTGAGTGAGCTGGTATAAGAAGGGAGATGTGAATGAACAAAACCGAATGGCAATGGATGCCCTCTTCGGAAAGAAATCTCGAAACCCATCACATATAATTTCAGAACAGGTTTCCTGGGACTTGGGAGGTAGTGTACCACTAGTGTTCTGCTGAGACCCTCTCCTTCTATCTCTCACTTCCCCAACCCAAGTCTTCACTTTCCAGGCTCACTCTCTCTGGGCTCCTTAGCACCTCTTGGACTCCTGCCTTACATCCTTCCTCACCTAATCCTTCCCACCTAGTAGTGGTCCACAGCAGCCAAAAGAGCAGACATTTAATAAAAGCCATAGAGTGGAACTAAGACAAGAATGACAAGTACCCTCTTACACCCGCTGGAAGAGGTTGGAATCTGTTCCCTCCTGATCCATATTACAATGTCTACGATGAGAATCTGGTTGCCTGAAACAGGGCAGAAAGACGCCAACTAACAAACTCTCAGCAGGAAGATCCTTTTGCGTGCAAACAGGTGCCCAAACCAACAGCCTCGTCTCCCTGGCCAGCATCTCTTTACTGTAATGTCCACAGTGTTCCAGCCCCTCTGTGTTTCTTGTGCGCTATGCTATTTGTTAGGGCTTATGGGGAATGACTGAATCAAGGAGCAGTCCTTCACAGCCTGGGGCCACACAGTTTCCCATCCTTGGGGCTGTTCTGCACACTGTGGGCTAAAAAGCATCCCTGACTTCCACCCACTATATCCCATCAACACCCTAGCCTTTAGCTGTGACAGCCAGAAAAGTCCCCAGACATCTCCGAGTGTCGCTAAGGTGAGACGCAGGACAAAATAACCCCAAGTGAGGTCCAGTGGTAGTGAAGAGAGCAACAAACAGAGGAAAAGCAAGCATTTACATTAACTTTATGGGTGAGTGTCATGGGTGAGGCATTTTCATCCTTCCTTTTTCTTTCTGTCCTGAGGACCCACTATCTGTTTCATGAAATTGTGTCCATCACAGTCCCTAGCAACATGCAGGTACTGTTCCAACCTCACAGGTTCATAGGTCTGCCTGGAGGTGTTCATTGGAATGTACACACAAACACAGCCCCCTAGTAGCCATGTTATGGCAGCTGGAACAGTGGGTTATGGAAAGCCCTAGGTCTTCCAGCGCTTCGTGGGTGTGTCAGGGTGTCTCCATTGGAGCGTATCCAGCCAAGATCAGGCTGTGGTAAAAGGGCACAAAATCCACTGAACTGGGACCCAGTCTTGGCAAGTCCACATACCCACAAGTCTCTTTCCTGTGTATTTGTCTCTAAATGATGTCATCACTACTATACTCAAATCTCTCCCTCAGGGTACTGCCAAGGCTCCTTTTAGGTTATCTATATGAAGGTGCCTTGGAAAATAAAAAGGAGTGTGACACAGCCAGGTGAGGTGGTTACATGCCTGCGATCTTGGATATCAAGCGGCAGAGGGCCACTGTAAATTTGAGGCCAGGCAGGGCTGCATGGTGAGCCCCAGGCCAGCCGCAGATACTTATCATGACCACAGCAAGATCTTATTTTTAAAAAAGGAACACAGTGTCAGCGAAAGGCTCTAATTCTTTGTCTGATCTCATCCTGCACAGGCCTGGAAGGATCCCAGACCCAAGAGATGGCATTTCCTGTTTAATTGGTGGGACCTCTGCGTTAGACAGCTTTAGACAGCTTAATGGTCTATGAGTAAAGAAGGTGTCTTATTGCAGAGGCCAGTTTATCATCTGCTGATAGGGAACAGAAGGTGCCTCTGGCCACACAGTGCACCTTCAGGGCTGGTTTTTTAAGTGGTTTTAATGCCCTGGCCTAATTGGCATGGTTTAGGAGCAGGGAACAGAACTTAAGCTTCCTATTTATTTAAATAATGCAATTTCTATGAAAATGAGTGCACTCTGGGCGCTTTGAAAGAAAGAAGGCAAGCCCAGGAAAGGTCAGGTACGTGAGAACCAGGCTACTTCCCCCTGACTGGCTGTGGGTCCCCTGGCTTTGCCATGCAATGGAGTAAAGACCTCAAGCTGCAAGGTGCTCCAGCCCCTCTGGGGACCGGTCAGTTCTCCACAGCTGGTTTCTGGTTCTATTGGGCTGGCAATGTGCATCGATCCACAGGTTATTAGAACTGATTCTGCCTTGCCAGGGCATGTGGTAAGCATCGAGGCCACTTGTGCCTGCTGAACTGTGAGCTGGGTGCGTCACTAGCCGAGAATAGACTGGGTTCTAAGGCCCAGAAGGAGTCTTTCAGATGCTCACAACAGCTTGGTCACAAAATTATAGTGGTTGGTGCTTCTGGCCATTTTAAAGTCAGGTCCTCCGACTGAACACATGGCCCCACACTCAAGAGCACCGTTGCTCTTTCGGAGGACCCAGATTCGGTTCCCAGAACCCACAGTGGATGGTTCAAAACCAAGTTTAACTGTAGCTCTGGGGGATTTGGCATCCTCCAGGGGATTTGTATCCCTGTGGCATACACCCACCCACCGACAGACAGACAGACAGACACACACACAAATATAATAGAATAAAATGTCCTCTCAAAGAGCTTCTGCAGGCAAAAGTAACTGTCCAGATACTTGCGCAAGAGCACACCTGAGGCTACCTCCTCCTCTCCCTTCCTCACTTGAGGGAGGCCTTCGGAAAAGACCATTTGCCTTTGAACTCTTGTCTTGGGGTCTGCTTCTTTTGGAAGACAAACCAGGATACTTGGTTGATGTGATTTCCCCAAACCACCCCTCAACATTGTTTTTAATCTCTCTGACTCTCTCTCTCTCTCTCTCTCTGTGTGTGTGTGTGTGTGTGTGTTTGTGTGTATATCTCTATTTATGAGTTTATCTGTGTGTGTATGTGTGTGTATGTGTGAATCTCTCTCTGTGTATGTATACTTCCTGCCTTCTGAATGCTGGAATCACATTCAGGATACAATGAGAGCTGCGTATCTCAATTCTGGTCCTCAGGTTTTCATAGCAAGTGTTCTATCGACTGAGCTTTCTTCTCAGTTCCCTTCAAAAGCATTTTAGTATTAATAAAGCAATAAAACTATTTTCGGCCCTGGGCATGGAGTTCAAGGCATGCTACATACCCTGCCCTGTTTTTTGTTGTTGTTGCTTGTTTTTGTTTTTTTTATTTTGAATCAGAGTCCTACTAAGTTTTCCATGCTGGCCTTGAACTTGCTCCGTAGTTTAACCTGGCCTTGCACTTGCTCTGTAGTTAAGACTGGCCTTGAACTTCGGATCCTCCTGCCTGATCCTCCCCAGTCTTTGGGATTACAGGGCTCAGTCACAGGCCTTGCCTCATGCTGTGGTTTCAAATGGGAAGCTTTACCCACAGTTCTTCAGTCTCCCAGGCTGACACTGTATCTGCGAATGTTCTGGACCTGCTTTGCCTCATGGTAGCTCTCGATAATAACTGGGCTCCCTTTGGAAAGAATACAAACTCTTTGACTTTGTCACAACCCCCACCATTCTGTAGTGTGTTATTCAGGTTATTTTCATTGCCAATTATTTATTTGCTTGGTGGTTTTCTTAAATTACACAGATACTTGACTGTTTTTCAAGCTACATAAAAGACGGCAACGGATAGATCAAAAGGGCTGCATGTTTCCATTAGAAAAGTGGAGTAGGCGAGAGAAGAGAGCAATCCTTTTGTTCTCTTAAAGGCAAGCAAGAAAAGCTTATAGAAAAATGAAGAAATAGCTCCCCGAAGCTGGGAGGGGACTCAGATGTGGTGCTAGAATATTCCTACATATCTAACACAAGGACAAATTAGTACCACAAGCTCTGGCTCTGTAGAATGGAGTTTCCCATCCAACCTAAAGCTGGGCTTCCATCTTCCATCTCCCAGGGTAATTACACCAAGCAGGCAGCAGACATCCTGGGGGTTCCCACCTGGACTGTATGAAACCTACTATGAGTGAGGTTGAATGTGGACAAATCTTTCCAAGTCCCTCCCCCCATGAGGCTCAGGCCGGGAGACAAGGATGCTTACATGGAGTCTGCACTACTTGTGGATACCAGGAAGGGCCCCAAAGGGTATCCAGGTTCCTCCCTGTTCTGTGGAGCAAGGGTAAAATGCTCTCACGCTTAGCAGTGTGAACTAACTTACGGGAAACTTCCTGAGGATGTGCAAGTGTATATTGTTAAGGATCTATAGCCAACACTTGTTTCTCAACACCCACTGCCCTTGTCACCAGTCACCTGAGCTGTTACTGTGGTGCATGCAGGGAGAAGTTGGGCCTCCTCCAGACCCAGGCTTCACACCTGGACCCAGAACCTGCAGAGGTGCCACTTCCTGTGAGCACCTTGCTTTCATATGGACACAGATTACAGACTGAAGAAACTCTGGCTGTGTCCCTTCTTCCTGGAATCAGACCCCAACCAGACATCAGCTTTCTATCTTATATAACTGTGGAGGCTCCTGGGAGTTTGTTCCTCAGTTTCCTCACACTACTTCACAGCTGTTGCCTTGTCTTTTTGAAGGAGTCCCAGACTTTGAGTTGACGTGACTGATTTGATGAGATGCAGGCGACAGGACCCTCTGCAGGTCCTCAGGCTGTTTCCAAGTCTGCATGGGGTTTATTCCGTGTTATAATCCAGGTCCCTGACATCTGCACAGGACATACTGTTTATTTGTTTCCCACGTCTCCTTCTGATAAGCATCTAGGAGGAGAACCCTGGAGGGAAAGGCAGGAGCCCTTTCTGCTCTCTCAAGCCTTCAACATGGAATTGTTTATTAAAGTCTATTTCACTATAGGATGAAAACCAAACATTGAAAAGTAGCAAAGAGGGCGGGCAAGATGGCTCAGTCATGCAAGCCTGAGGGCCCATGTCTGATCTCTAGCATAAAATCCCACGTAAAATCCACACCCAGGGTGCATGCCTGCAGTCCCAGTGTTGGTAAGAAACACACACACGGATCCCTTGAGAGCTGTTGAGGAAGAAACCTAGTATGGCCTCTGCCCTCCACACACACAAGCACACATGCAAATAAAATAAAATAGGAGAGAGAGAAAGTCCACAGTCTACCTTCCCACAACCCTCATCCTAATATGGCATTTCCAATTTGCACATCTTTCTTATGTTAATTATGTTTTTTAATGAACAGAAGACTGTGCCCAGTGTGTGAGCTTTTAAAGCCATTCTAGAAAATCAGCTTCGCAGCTTAGGATTCACTTCTCTATCTAGAATATCCTGGATCATCACTCTTCCAGCTCATCACCTCAAATCTCAGCTACAAATGAGCCACTTTCAAAAAAAGGAAAAAAAGAAGAAGAAGAAAAATAAACCTTCTTTTGGGAAACTAAAATACTTTATACAAAGCTTTAAGGAACAAACAAACACACACACACACACACACACAGATTGCTTCTCAGTGGTGAGCAGGAAAGTTGGTACTTGGGAGCAAGGCAGACTCTCTCCAACTCTGGAGATGGGTGCCGTTCTCAGGAGGCTTCCAGAACCCCCCATTCCCCACTCTGGCCCCTGCCTCAAGGCCTAACTCCTTCCATATGACCAGATAGATGGCTATCTACGCACAGATCTCTTTTCCTTTATGTTTCCTGTCCTAACACCACCAGTGGTCACCCCACATTAGCATCAGAGCTAGAGAAGACTCCAGAAACCCAACCCTCTCTGCAGTAAAAGCCTGAAAATTGCATTTTGATACAATTAGGAAGATAGCATTTTAAATACAATCCCATCAATTCAGCTAAATGCTCTCAAACTATAAGATCCACCCTCTGAAACAAAGGAATACGGCTCCCCAATCAATATAATTAGGTTTTTAAATGAAGATCGTAGAGTACTCTGTCCACGAGGCATGGTTACTTGTTTCCAAATGCCTGATTAGGTCATTAATCTCCTTTCCTTCCTCAGCCATGTACTTCAGGAAGCTACTTTATATCAAGTTCACATTCATGAAACAATTAAGATAATTTAAGATAATAAATCTTCTGGAAGTGCAGCATTCCGACCTCTGAAAGCATCGCCTAAGAGCCCCCAGGACCTTGTTGCAGAAACGGACCTCCAGGATTGCCCTGCACCACACATTACTGTTCTGCTTCTATGTGGGGTGTTTCTGTCACAGTGAAGGGACATCCAAAGTAGGTCTTGCTTGTGCTTTGTTCCTTGAGATTTTTCTGAACCTCAATAAGATGTAGAAGAAGTTTGGGAAGTAAAAGAGAAAATCTGAGATAAAAGGCTGTCATGAAATGTGCCGTTGGTGGCAGCTGAAAGGGCTTGCATCTAGGATGATATTTATTCTGAAGACATTGGAGGGAGCCTTCTGGGAGGACAGAAGTGTCTAATGCTTTATTGAGGGTTCCATCATAAGTAAGTAGTCATCGACCAGGATTTGTGAACTGCATTCCTCAAGTATTATCTTAAATAAAATGCCGGTTAAATAAGGAAATAATAATAACAATAAAAAAGAATACACAAGTCCCCATCCTGAGAACGGGGCCAGATAGGAGTGAAATGGTTTAACCCTCCTGGAAAAAACAAAGATATTGCAGAGACTCTTGTGTCCCTCTTTGGCTGTCAGACTATTAAGACAATGGGTCCCAAGAAATTGGAATTGCCCAGGCATTTCATGCTAGGAGAAAGACTGACGTCTGGTGCCAGCCAGAGAGGGATCTTGTCTCCTGGAAAAAGATTTCATGCAGTTCTGACAGCATGTCAGACCATTTTGCTAGAGAGACTAGAGCCCAGGCAATCATGGGTCAGCGATGGACAGTATCTGAGACAATGGCGGGTCAGGGATGGGTGGGACTTGAGACAATGATGGGTCAGTGAAGCACAGGGCTACTCCTAGAACAGGACTGCTAAGCTGCACAGGCATCTTGCCTTTTTCTATTTAAACCTAAATCTCATGTCAGGATGCCAAAGATGGACTTAGGGGTCATTGGGACTCTTTATCCATCTTCCCATTGTAGTTGTACTGAACAAATCACATTTTTTTTCTGTTTCTTCCTATGTGTTTAATTGTCCCATAGGGAACTGGTGGCTGAACCTGGCTTGGTTGGGGCTGTCAGGACTAGACTCTGACTCTAGCTGCAGCAACAAGAAGAAATTGAAACGGCCTCCCAGAGGTACAGATCAAGTCTGGAACAATGAAGCAGGAGGCTTTTGTTCAACGGTTAACCATTCAAGGGTGAGTCATGACAAGAGAGACTTCTTCCAAGGCTGGAGAGATGGTTCAGTAGCTAAGAGCACTGGCTGGTCTTGTAGAGGACCCAAGATTTGATTCCCAGCATCCACACGGAGGCTAACCTCATGGTCCCAGAGGATCTGACACCCTCTCCTGGCCTCCTCTGTATACACAGTGCACAGACACTCAGGCACACATACACATAAAATAGAATAAATAAATAGTTTTAAAAAAAGAGTGTGTTATCCCTGTGCTTGTCCATGAAGCCACAGGGTCTTTCATTCTCCCTGCATCCTCAAAGCCAAGAAGGGGCTTGCTGCAGTTCTCATCCCCCTCTCCCATTTAATTTCAGTCTAATGTAATTGCTCGTTGCTACGGTTGGAGGTTGCTGTAATTTGTACTCCTATTAAATGCAAATTAACCCACTTATTGAGCCATCTCTTGCTTTTCAAAGGCCTGTGAGAGTGTCTGTCTTCCTGAAGTCCGAGGATCGGGTAGGGGTAGGGATTCTGGCCAGTGCTCATCGCGTTTTTTACATTGGCTTCTGTGATCCAGCCTCAGGCTTTTGAGAGGCAGGTAACTCACCATTTGTTTCTCTGAAGCAACTTTGGAACCCTCCTGGGACAATCCTCCTGGCCTGCTGATACTCTTCTTGGCCAGAGTTGCCTTTCCAGGAGAATAAGTTTTTGGGCATCTCCCAAATGGTCTGCAAAGGGATTCTGAGGCCTCTGGATGGAGCAGCTGCTTGGGGTGATCCAAAGTATGTGTTGGGATACAGAAACCCTGGAACCGAGGTGCTGCTGTCCCATACCTAGGAGCGGAAAAACAGCAGTTCCTGAACCGAGAGCCCTCCGACACGGAGGGGAGGATTTGGCTGACATGTACAAGTCCAAGCAAAAAACAATGAATAGTGGGAGATGGTTCTCCATACCCCAGTTCGCAGCACAGACATGGCAAGTTCCCTTACTCTCATCTGACTGCCTTCTTCCATCTTGTGTTGCCCAGAAAGACGCATCCTGCTGAAGTTCTGGGCCACCTGTGCTCACAGCTCTGCCTGTGCACCTATAGTATACACCTGTACACCCACAGCAGATCCAGCTAGTCCTGTGGGAAGATAGGTCTGTGACAGCAGAGGTCTGTGAACCATCATGTCTTCCAACACCTGTGACTATTAGGACAGACATAGTCACTCTAGAAATATTCAAGTGGGTGGACAAATGGGTAAAATGCACAAGTGTGTGGATGCAAGAATGAGGGGGGAAACAGTTGACAGGATGAGCCTGTCAGCCAACTAGTGTCTCCCGTGGAACAGTTGTGCTTCCTGATTGAGGGTCTGGCTCCTATAGGTGCAGAAATTAGTGTTCAGCAGTACGTAGGAACTTGCGTGAGCTATCAGATTAGATAAGGCATTGCAACACTTGGCAATGTCATGTCAGTGATGCGTGATATATACTGTCACAAAGGGAAACAGTACTACGCACACTTTCAAGTACCTTGCGCATATCCAACTCCTTGCAGTAACTTCAGGCCTGAGACCTCTGTGCAAGGTCATATTTGATTGTGCTGGTAGAGTGCCCCTAATGCATATGTAGACAAGCAGGGAAATTTAACACAGCCTCTGCCGGTGTCCAGCAACTGGGGTAAATGAGGGCCATGCCTCTCCGAAATGAGGTCTCCGAAAAGCGTAAAGCTGTTTTCCATCTGCAGCCTGAGACCATGTCTACACGATGGCTGCCATCTGCCCTCCATGTGGCTGCAGCCCGCACACTCTTTGAGGATCCCGAAGCACACTGGGCTGCCTGCAACTCCAGCTTTTCCTGGAACTGACTCCCTTAATTCACTTTACAGTGGCCCTAATCAGTGCTGTCTCAGGGGGACAAAAATCAAATTACAATCCCTCTGCCTGGAGCCCAACAAGCCCTCCTTCTAGGGGGGGGGGGCGTAAGGCAGCAGACGCTTCCTCTCCTGGGGGGACTTCTGAAGCAATTGCACCAGAGCCTCACCCCCAGGGCGGCTGGTCAGGGCCTTGAGATCTTGGTCGCAGCAAACCCTGAAAGCGGGAACCCCTTCCAGGACATGTTTCATGGTAGAACATTCTGAAAAGACTTCACTAATCTTGCTTTCAATTATTTGGGATTTTACACACATATCCACAGGCCTCACAAATCACTGTAATTTGTCCTCTGTTTTCTTACAATGTTTTCACTTGCATTTGGAGACACATCTGTTTTGCTCAGTTAGCCGTGATGACTTAAAGTTTATGACGAGGGAGTGCCTCTCAGCTTCCTACTTGAAGTAATAGAACCTTCTAGAATGTAATCAAACATCTACTCATGCTACTTGGGCTGTTTTATGCTGATCGTTTACAGACTAGACACTTGGAGGCTTTGAGGAAAGTAGGCAGGCCTGGCATGAGGTCCCAGAGAGAGCTCCGAGTGCGCCCCGGTAATAAGGCCGGTCAGGCTCCCTGGGACAGAATGAAGCCCATTTCGAGGAACTCAGCCCGGAGTTTCTCCCCCACGCCAGCAGCCAGAGTGTACTGGGAGTGTGGTACCCTACCCACCTCCAGCCTCCAGCCCCCTCCAAGGCCACTCTATGTTCCCTCGGGCTGTGACAAACCATGCTGACAGAAAATAAATGTCAAAGCTGGAAGGAAAGAATACGTCTGCCTTTTCTCACCAAAGCAGCTAATAGGAATTATAAAACAATCTAACAGCTTAATAATTAGATCCAGGACACATGCGGTCTTCATTATGACAGCAAATACTTTTTAGTAATATGAGGGAAAACATGAAACTTAAAATAATTCTCGATAATTTAATTAAGGCCAAGCTTTCCCTTGAGAGCTGCCTTGCTGGGGAGGGATAGATAAGAAGCCCAGATAACTCAGAAGCAGGTGCTGACACCTGAGAACACAGTGCTGGCCATGTTTGCCCCAGGAGCCAGGGACACATGTTGCTATTTGTTGTTCTTGTTTTGTTTTGAGGCGAAGTCCATTGTGGCACCCAAATGCGTTAATTTCACTAAAACCCAGCGGTGGCTGGGCAGGTCAGAGCCCCATGAACGTTTCCCATTATTATCCTACCACATGAGGACTTGGATTCTTTCATTTCAGCTCTTTTGAGGTCATTGGACCATCCGTTAATTCTGAGGTTCTATGAAGCGAAATTAGTTTAATTTAGCTCAGATTTAAATTGGAAAACGTGCCCTATGGTAAGGGCAGAAGAGGCTGTGAGAAGGCCAGCCCACCTACATTAGGAATGCACAGTAAGCTATTCCCTCTCTCTCTCCCTTCTCCCTCACTGCCTCACAGACCACTCTCCATCAGCAGGGGACGCTTTTTCTAAAGTGCATTCCAGAATGACCTCCAGCTCAGCTTTGCCTTTGACCACGCTGGCCTCTGGACCCCGACCCCAGCCCTCCCATTCAAGTCTTCCCTTCTGGTGCCGTCCCTCTTGAGATACTTGAGTTCTGCTGTTGCTCTGTCTCTGATGGGCTGTCCTCAGCTACCGGTATTTGTATCAGTTGTATCCTTCTCTGCTGGCTCAGTGTTCTCTCACTCCCGGGGGGCGGGTGGGGGTGGAAAGGGCAGCTTTTTCTAACTGCCCACCAGGAGCACTGGTAACAGCCCCCCAGCACCCTGGGCTGTTTCAGTCGAAGACCCTTACCCCTGTTCTTGCGTCCCTTCATGTTCTCTGCAGTCTCGCTTCCAACCTGTCCCTCTAGAGTGCTGTAAACCAGGTCCAAAAGAACCCATGGGCTAGTGGACAGAGGTACTTGGGACATGCTCAGGAGAAGGGAATGCCATGCGGTTGACAAGGGAAGGGTGCCAAAAGGGAAACACTATCCTCCTGCTTCCTAGTGGGTCTGAAGAGTCAACGAAAGGCACAGCCACACTCCCATCTACCCCATGCCTTGACTTCCAGCTTTTCTCCCATTTTGCTTCCCACTTGCCCTTCCACCAGACTACCTCCATTGGCCAAACCCAACAGGAAGCCCCATGACAAGAGGGGCTATGGAAAGGAACCAAATAGGGCTTCCAGATGAAGGACTGGGGCAGGGTGAGGGTGGGCATCGGAGAACCCACCGACAGTTCCACCAGCCAGTCCAGGAGAACAAGCACCCTGGGGGGCCAGAGGCACCTGGTTGTCATCCCAGTACTCGGGAGGTGGGGGCAGGAGGATGAGAAGGTCTAGGTCAGCCTTTGTTACATAGCAAGTTTGTGGCCACTCGGGGCTACTTGAGATAAACCAGTATCCTGGGTTGAGTTCTTTCATCAGGCATGGTCTCAGGCTTTGGTCCTGATATCCACGAATCTTTGTCACATCACTACACAGATGATATTGTGGTTACCCTGCACACCAGAGGGAGGAGCCTGTTGGAGAAGTTGGGTTCCCTGGGCATATACTGTGGTCTGGGAGGCCTCTTGCAGATCAGACCTGGACTCAGACACTTGGGCTGGGAGAAGAGTTGGCTCCAAAGAGCCAGATCATCATGAATTGAGAACACTAAAGCTGTGGATTCTTGGGAGAGTCCCTCATCAGGGCCCCCTGATTGCAGTTTTTGCCCGCCAAGGGAAAGAGGCCCTTCCTGCCCCTCTGCAGCCAGTTGCTCACTCCGTCTCCTTTCTCTAGGCCCCACAGAAGTTGGCAGCCAACATGGACACATCTGCCTAATCATACATCATGTCCAAGGTCATCTGACTTTCGGGAAATCTGAGGACAAACGCTACCTCCTCCCCAAGCCCCAGCCTGCCACAGCCCCCCACCCACAGATGACAGACCCCCTGAGGCATCTGACCTGTCAAGGTCACCGAGTTCATTGCCACAGAACCCCACCAAGAGCAGGGGTCGCTGTGGCCTGCCAAGTCACAAAGACTGTACTATGTACATTTTCCAGACGTAGTAGAAGAAAGTCAGGTTTTTCCACCCTGACAAAGTGCCCTGAATTATTTGCAAGAAGTCTGGGAAATTCCACAAGTCTGTTTTCAAAGGGTACCCACTTGGCTACCTGGCATCATCCAGGTGAGGAAGGGGACGCATCCTGCTGACTCAATATTCTACCCTCAATATGGGAGGCAGGAAAAGCTGGAGACGGAGCAACTGCAGCTTCAAATCCACCATCCGTCTGCTGTTTCCAGGTTGTTGGAGCACTCCGAGGATGGAGCTGACTCTCCTGGAGTCACCTGCCTGAAACATCACACCTGGCTTGGCTTGGCAGCCACCAAGCTCCCACATCTGTTTTGCATTACTTCCATCCCGCTTTCTTTCAGCCGCAACAGTCTCCTCCCTCCTATAATGTGTCTTGGCTCCTAAAAGTGGCCTCCAAGATCAAATCAAAATTCCAGTTCAGGGACATAAATTGTCCGTGTGATGTGGAGGCCCACGGCTGGTTATTTTTCCTGGAATTGGAGCAGGGCTTATTGACATGTTGGATGGTTCTAGCTGCAGAATTGGACCGAGTTCCTGGATTCCTCTGCTGGTCGCTTCTGTGTTGACACATAGGGAACAGAGCCTTGCTGGGGAAGGCTGGTGCTGAGATTAGGTGAACTTGCCTGTGCAAGTTCTAGAAACTTTTCAGAAAGCTGCGGGAGGGAATTTGAAAGACGCAGCATCAGAAGGCCTAAAACCAAAGTTCCTCCCTCAAATAACTTAGGCTAAAATGGGCAACAGCATAAAAATGTTCAAAAGAGAGCTTGGCTGGATTGTTCTAAACACACCATGAAAGTGTCAATCTGACAGTCCCCTCGTGCATGCGCTCATCCCATTCCTAGAACTTGTTTTGTTCTTGTATGAAATAATTTCTACGTAAAGCATTTTAAACACAGAACTGAGTTAAAAAATTAATGAAACAAATCTTCATTTGTCCTCAGGTTAAAAAAAAAATGAGTCCTTGGTTTCTACCCAGAAAAAAAACTCAGAGAGAGACAGTTTGAGGCAGAGGTGATTTTTCTTCTGTTTTCAAGATTTATTTATTTTTTATTGATTAAAGATTATGTGCACGTGTGTGTATCTGCATGTAGTATGTGCGTGCGAGTGGAGGTGCCCAAGGAGTCCAGAAGGGGTGTGGGGTCCCTTGAAGCTGGAGTTAGGGGTAGTTGGGAGCCACTCAGTGTGGGTGTTGAGAACCAGACTCAGCTGAAACCTGATACTGTTTATATTTCTTCACAATATTCCAAGGATTATCATTATTGTCTTTCTGGCTAAATAAATAGAGTTTTCGAATCCGGGCTGCTTTGTGTGATTTATTCCTCATCTCTGGAGCCTTCTTCAGAAAGAGCCTTTACACAGTCATCCTTCCCTAGGTAAATAGTATCAGAGGTGGCATGGACAGAAACACTGTTCCAGCCTGTCATCTGCAGTCCCCTGGGCAGGTCCCTTAATGTTGACTCGGGTGAAACTTCATTCTTGGTTTCAGAGAGAGAGTGCCTGCATGGGGCAAAGGTCGCATTCTTTCTTTTTTTGTTTTCAAGATTCACTTTCATTCTTTTAAAATTGTGTGTGCGCTCAGGTCCTCCGCAGGCACAGTCTCTACTCCTAACTGCTGAGCCTCTACCCGAGACAGGGTTGGGGGTTTCAAATTTCTATTTTAAGCCATGAAGACTGAGAGACAGGTTCCGTGGAAGAAGGACCTACCCAGGAGTGGGCTGTGGGCCCCTCTAAGAACCCCCTCAGTGTCTTTACAACATCTTGTATAGGGTTTGGTTGAGTTGGAAGCTGTTATCTTCAAAGGTGACTAAAGCTCTACATGAGCTCACAGGGCGTTCCTGAGGGCCGTGGCCAGCTAGGACTGCAACCGATAAGATCGGAGTCTAGATCAGAGGGCTCAGAGATGCAAGCCATCTGCCCTGTAGCAAATCTCAAACAGTCTTGTCTGAGATTCCCAGAAAATGTCCGGGGGAAGGATGAAGGCACAAGGTCATATACATTCAGGCCTTGAGACTGGGCTATTGCTATTTCAACATAAAATATCTCTGTATAAAAGGAACATTATCTGTGTCGGGAACCTTCACAGCAAATGATAAAATATTGCTGGAATTCTTGCTTCCCAGCTGGCGGGGGACTTCATGTGGACTCTGGGGTGAAAGGGTTCCTCTCTCTTCTCACATTCCATCTTTCTGGCCTGCCTCACAGTCAACATTTGTGCCCCATGGACCACACAGTCTCTGTTGTAGTTACTTAGTATTGCTGTCATGGTTCCTGTGAGCAAATGAACATAGATTGATGACAGTAAGACTTAATTCCCCAAACAGGCTTTGGGGGGTAGTTTGTCAACTCCTGTTGTACAGTTTGTGGGAATGTGTGTGTGTGTATGTATGTGCACGTATGCACGTGTGCATTTCTGTTTATTTCATTCATTTGAGCAGCTAATAAGAATTCTCATATCTCACTATACTTGGAAAGCCATTTCTTGGTGAGCCTTCAGATTACCATTAATATTTTAAAAGATCATTGACATGACCAGACAGGTTAGATGGATTCGACACAAATATGTTGGGTTTGAACCCATAAACTCTGGGATGGCAACAGACCTGATGGTAACAGAATGTATGTGAGCCACCCGAGATATGGCAGCTGAAACTTCCCCTTCTAAGTATTCAGAACATTCTTTTGGTCTACTTTTGTCTTTGTCTTGAAAACTTGGACAAGTTCTCCAACTAAATTTTCATTGTTTCTGGCCTAGAATCAGTGGCTACACATTAGGATACCTACAGGCTCCTGGCAGGTAGGCACACCTAAATGAGCAGTGAGCAGGAGCTGGATGTACCAAAAATACACACCCTACTCAGCCACGTAGTGGCAACTGCCCCCACCTGAAGACAGGGCTGTTGTTGATGAGTTCTTGGGCTTCTCAAGAGACAGTTTATTAGAATTGTGTGTGTGAGAGAGAGAGAATATGAGAGACTTCTTTGACATCCCACATTCTTTGTCTGAATATGAGCAGACATTGTCCCAGTTTTCAACCTCCAGAGGGGTAGTGAGAGGGGTGTAGAGGGCTCTGTCAGATTCCCACCATGCTCCACTGGGAAAGTCCCCAACCTTTGTGATGGCTTCCAGTGTTCAGGGTCCTTGTGCCGTTGACCTGTTTACCAGGACAGAGGAAGAATTTATGATCCTTGCTCAGGAAACCTCTGGAAGACAATTCAAGAAGCTGTTTGTCCCTCCACAGTGGACCCATCTGCTTTACTTGAGAGCCTGTGCACCATTCCATATGTTGCTGGCGTCCTGATCCCCCTGCTAAGCCTGTTGGCCTTCTCCCTGGGGCACACAGAGTACATGACTGGCTAGGGATTCTTAGCTTTCTTGTACTGTGTTAAGTTCATTAAATCCTGCACTTTCCCCCAACCTCCAATAAATTATTTTTTCCTTTCTCCCATTCCCCTTCTCCATGGGGAGAAGATTTCCTTGCAATAATTTCCCATCGTTTCTCTTTTATTTTTAATTTCATTAGGGGGCCCAGCCAGCTGTGCAGCCCAGCCATTTTCCCAGCCCTTTGTGAGCATCATTTTACATAGTTCTGCTCAGGTCCAAGAAAACCAAACAAAGCCTAATCCTCCTGGAGAGCTCCAGGCCTCCGGACAGATGCAGGGTGTTTCCCTCTGCAGCCTTCCGCAGTGTGGGGGCTGCCAGCACACAGGAGCCAGGAACACCTCCTTTTCCTCAATGCTGGTCTCAGCAGTTTCTTCCAAGGGTCCAGGATATGTGGCCTAACCAAGAGGTTTGACCCTCAGACATACTCCAGTACACTTACCACAAAGATTGCTGTAACTCGGTGGTGCAAAAACAGACACTGGAACCCACCGGCCACCACAGGGAGACTAAGCTCTCCTTCCCACTGTGGCCTCTCTCCTGCCAGACCTGCGTCACATCACCTTCCCTTCCCCATCTTCTTTGCTAGCCTTCTGTCTTATGGCCTGCACAGACAAGACAGAGAAACAGCAGTGAGCACCACAGCAATGAGCTTCCTGTGCTCGGTGTCCATGAGTCTAAGGCTGTCCCACCAGAGGATAACAAGAAAGGAAGCTAGTTCAGTGCCTAAGCAGTCAGCTGCCACCCCAGTGAGACCATGCCTTAGACTTCCAGAACTCGCTGACCCAGGACACGTCAAGGAGGGAACCATAGGCTTCTCCAGAGCCTGTCTCTTTCCTCCTGTCTTTGAGGAAACAGGACCCTTTCTACTCCTTCATCTTTTCATTTTCTTCTATGCGTCTAACCTCGACACTCTTCTTTGTTCTCCCATTTGTTCTACAATTCTCCATAGTCTTGTAAACATCTTGACCCTGATGGAAGCTCCACAGTCAAACTGAAACCACCTTCAGGAACCACAGGGGTTCCCAGGGCTCCACCCTCAAACCCAAAGCCAGTGAGAGCAAGAGCATGAACCCTGGAACAATGCGGAGAAGGCTCAGTGCTAACAGTCCCACCATGGGCCTTGGACACAGCTCTGCCGCTTCTTGGCCTTTGAATCCCATTGCACAGCACTCACTTCGGAAAGGGTAGCCAGTTTCCAAAACTTCCAGTCGAAGAGACACCCATCCTAGTGTTACACAGCTTTTATCCTTTAAAGTTTAATTATATGTCTCTCTGGAGTTATACGGCCAATCTTTAAAATATAAAAATTTCCTAACAATGTGCTCTAGATTAATTTGAAGAGGATCTGCACACAACCATTTTATGCAGCAGGACGAAGGAGTCGGCCAGGGAAATCAACACATGAAGTTCAAGATAGTTGGACCAAAACAGCAATGGTGTTCCAGGTGGGGAACAAGGACACTTTACTGAGTTTATACCATAAGTGAAATGTTAGGTGAGATCCTCACCTTTGTCATCCCAAACAAGTTAGGCTTAACCACAGCCAGATCTGTCAAAGAGTAATAGCTGAAAGTAGAGGGGAAAAATGTGTTGGAAAGAAGAACAAAGACATGGGTCCATGACCATCCCTCCCCCACAATCTGCCTTCAGGGCACTGGCACGAACTTTAAACAGAGGACTGGAGCAGTGGACAGATGTACACCATTCATCAGCCTTGGTCCAGGAGGGGTCCTGCCCATCATTGCTTCTGCCCTGGTCCCACAAGGTAGCTGATAAAGTGATGAGCTGTTCCTGTGTTCATCTCTCTTATTCCATCTTGTGCCTGAAAGACAAGTATTCTGCAGGGTGAAGCTTCTCCACCATAGGGAAATGTTCTCATCTTGGGGGGGGAGGCAGACTCTGATGTTTCTGGAGTTTGAGGTGACTTATGGTTAGTACAGTAAGTTATTTCTGGGTACGTATTTGGTCTTAAAGGGAGATGAGATGAGTTGGACACTCCTGGAAAGACTCAACATGTCTATGAAGGATCAGAGCCAACGTAAGGAAGTCTGACAACTAAATGAAGGCAAAGGTGCTGGGTATCCCTGTACTTTCAGTGACCTGTGGGCCCATGTGGGAAGTCAGTGCTTTGTAGGAAGAGTGGCTTCCAGGTGCCTGCTGTCCACCCCAGCCACCAGAAACACCTCCTGTCCCATGGGCTCAGAGCCATCCAGCACGGAATGTCACACACAGGAGACAGTTCTTTGGAATATGAGTCTTGCTGCAGGAAGGCATGTAGCCAATGTTGTCTAGGGAAGTAGCATTGAGTCACCTCTCCTCAGGATCAGCGCTGACTTTGACCATTCTAGAACTGGGTGTGGGTTCTAGAAGCAGGAAGGAACAGATGTAGGAACCACACAATAACCTGCCAAGCACCTTGCTCCTTTGGTGGAGCATCTCTTGGCTTTTACCTCACATCCCAACAATATCTTTGACGTGACAGCTAATTTAAAGTGTTGATCACTGACTGTAACAGGAAACACCTAGAGCATTCATGACATACATATTTGGGTGTGGCTGTCGGGGCTTTTCTAGAGAAGGGCAGCATTACCTGCTGGGCTAAGGTACTAAACCACATAAAAAGGAGGGTGGCATAGGCTTTCCCCTTCTCTGCTTCCTGACCCACTGAGATGTTTGCAGCGTCACGTGCCCACCGCCACAAAGCTGCCTGGCGCCATGAGCATCCTGTCACACTCTGAGCTAAAATCAATCTTTCTTACCGTGATTTACATCTCAGTGTGTATCTAACCACAGCAACCAGGAAAAAACAAAACAAAACAAAACAAACAAACAAAAAACAACCAAACTTGATTTCATACAATTTTGCCAACAGATTACCTTGAAAGTTCAAATATAGCAAGCTGCAGAAAGACACGGGAGGGACCTCAAGATAGCGTGCTGGGTGAAAAAAGAGAGTCTGAAAAGGGGGCAGGGTACAGGATTCTGTCTATAAACCGCGCTAGGAAATTTAAAGCTAGAGAGGTTAAAAGGCGGGCAGTTCCCAGGGATTCAGGGCAAGGACGCCGGGAGCACTGTGGAGCTCTCACACAGACACTTTTTCGCATAACACATACCCCAAAACTTGTGGAAAATGTAACCCCAAGAGCCAGCCCCTATGATAAAGATGGACTTTAGCTACAGTGATGTCCTGCAGTCAGCCATCGTTTTCAACAAAGACCCTGTAAGTGCAAAATGTCAGCCTGAGGAAAATGGGGAGGGTGTAAGGTGTATGTGGGAAGCTGCTGGGCCCAACACTCAAATCGTTTCTAATGTAAAACTGCTCTTAGAGAAACTCAGGTCTAGGCCTGGTGGCACTCGCCTAGGATCCCAGTGCGATGGAAGGCTGAGGCAGGAAGATTGCAAGAGTAAATTCATAGCTACCTTGGATAATTTAATGAGTAAATAAAATAAAGAGCAAAAAGACTGGGGAAGTGGCCCAATTGTAGATGGCTGACCTAGCATACACCAAGCCCCAAGCAGAAACTCCAGTACCCAAACTATAACAGCAACAGATACGCAACCAAGTCTTGGAGAAGAGGCAACTCGCCTCTCTGCCTCTGATCCCCCACCCCCACCCCAGGAAGAAGCTCTTGTCCAGCTTACCATAGTCAGTGATGTCATCTCATGAAACCATGAAACCTTACTCACTACCCAGAACGAAATCATTCCCCAGTCCCAGTATTCCCCTTGACCCATCCCATCCCTCTTTGGTCATACTCTTTCACCGTTTGGGCTTCATCTGTGAGTGTACTTCCCCAGTTCACTGTTGTGTTTGGTCCAGTGTGATGAACCCAGGTCACAGTTCAGCAAGGCCAGCCACGTGGACTCCTTCCCAGGCATACAGGGCTCTTCAAAGCACAACCTAGTGCCCTCGTTTACTGCCTGTCTCTCCCTACCTTATATCCTTTCCTGGAATGCGTAATCAGGTTCACTTGTCCTGATGGTCTTTGGAGAAGCCCCTGTCTTCCTGTGTCCACACAGCCTGTGTCAGTCCTGGTGACTGGAACTTACAGTGATGGCTTCTTACAGAACACCAAACAGAGAGCCAGAGAGCTGGGGCAAAGGCTGTACCAGCCCTAGTGAAGCATCTCTCCCAGCCAGCCATGATTCCTGACTCCACAGCTTCTCCCAAGAGCACCACCAGCCAGAGACCAAATGCTCAACCACACAGGCCTGTGGAGGACATTCTGTGTATAAACCTAGTAGTCATGGCTGGATGTCAGACTGGGCCCCAGCCACCCCTGAATTTGGGGCTTGGCACCAAGGTTGTTTCCAATGTTTGTCGGATGAAGAGAGAAAACACAATCAAGGGTTTTTAGCATCTGAGCTGCAGGTTGGCCACAACAGCCCTGTCTGGGGTGGGGGTGGGGAGCTGGAGTGTGTTACCAGTGCTGGAGACTCCAAAAGCCATGTAAACACCCCTAAGGTCACACGAATTGAACCTGCCCCCTGCCCCACTAGACACTCTGTACCAGGAAGCTCCCTTATCTTTACCCTCTCTTCTGAGATGGTCACGAGTCTCCATAGCTGTGAAATAACCACCTCTTGCTCTGTTTAACTTGGGTTTGGATAGTCAGCCTAAGTATTTGCATTGGGCGGGGAGTGAGTCTGGGGAGAGGGTCCGTGGCTCAGCCAGTAAAGTTTCTGCCACCTAGGTGTGAGGACCCAGTACTCGTGGATGAAAAGATAGGTGCAGTGATGTGCACCTGTAATCCTGGTAGAGGGTGGAGACAGGAGCATCCTGGGCCTTGATGAGCTCCAGCCTAGCTGCACTCCAGGTTTAGTGAGACACTGTCTCAAAAAGTAAGGTGAACAATGAAGGAAGACAGCTGATGTTGACCTCTGACCTCCAAAGGCATGTACACACACACACACATACACACATAAACACACACATCCTTCCTTTCTGGCCATCAAGATATAGTTTTTCAAAACTATACCAAGGTTTATATGTAGCCTTAATTAAAGAAAGCTTTACTCTGAAAAAAAAAATCATTAACTCTGAGAATGAAGAATTAATCATGGGTTAGAAAAGTTGGTGTGGAGTCCAAGCCCAAACCTTGAAGTTGTGAGCTCCATGACAAGGACTTCGTGGGTGTGACAAAGTCTTAAGATTTCTTATGAGAGTGGAAGCAAGAGCCAGACGCTGATTTACACAGGCTGCACCCAGCACTAGCTTTGAAGGTGGAAGGGTGGAGACCGCCCAGCCGAGGTAGGCAACTGGGAAAGACCAGAAAAGGCAAAAGCAAAGATTTTCCCCTGAAGCCTGTAGGGGGCGCTCTCTCTTGTAGGCGTTTGGCTCCCAGGAATCGGTGACCTCCCCAAAGGGGATGGTGTTGGTATTAAAGTAATCAATTTGTGTTGTGTCAAGTCATTCCATTTGTAGTTCTCCAAACAGTGGCATGAAGAGAGCAATATAGTGTGTCTGTTTGTAAGAATTCACTGGTATACTCTCTCGGTCTGTGGATCTGGTCACTTGGTCAGTGTCCAACACCAGGGGCTGGCTGGTCTAGGGTTTTTAGCGGAGCTGTGTGGACACAGGGGGTTGTTCTGAGCATCTTGGACACATAATAAGGAGAAACCAGGCCCGTGGTGACCATCATAAGTATCTTTAGATTTTGCTCCGCGTTTCCCAGAGGCTGTGCTGGGACCTACTGCCACATAAGTGCTGCGCTTCAGAACAAAACAGCAGCAACGGTGAGAAATAACAAACTTTGCCCTCTGTGTTTTCTGACTGTGGAACACACTCCCAGAGAAGCCCCCAGAAACACTGTATCCCTACTGCAGGTGAAAGTGGGTGCCCTTCCTTGAGGAAGAACCAGTTTCCAGAGTGGGCTCCCGCTGCCCAGGCCTTAGAGATACGGGTGATGAAGCATGAAGTCCCACCCCCACAGCGGACCGGGTCCCTTCCTCGCATGTTAAATGGAAACACATGCTGAAGGCAGAACCAGCACAGGGGCTGCTGAAACCGGAGCCCTTTGAGTGAGGCTCACCAAGGCAGGTCTGGGGGTGGGGGTGGGGGGCGGTGAGAGGCTCTTGTGAGCCTTTGAAAGTTCCCAGGCAGCAGCTGCAGCAAGGGTTTGGGGCGGTTGATTAGCTGGAAGGAAAACAGAGGTGAGGAGGGACAGCTTTGGTAAACAACGCGTCTCCCCTGGCCCTACAGTCTCCTATCCCCCAAATCCTGGGCTGAATTTCAGGAAACCTACCTCCCCTAATCACTTAATTGTTGGTAAGTGACATTTGCAGAGCTTAAAGAGGCCAAGCCAGGGGTGAGTTAATTCTGCCTGCTTTGCAGGCAAGAGCTGCGAGCCCCCCACTCCAGGAGAGGCCCCAGGGCGGTGGGAGGAAAAAAGTATGGTTGGCTCAGCTCCGGCGCCAGCTCCTGGCCCTGCACAGCTTTCCCACTTGATGGGGGTCAGCTAGGTCTCTCGGGAATTCAAAGAGAAGCAGATGCCAAGCGCTGGAAACCAGGAGATGAGAACACTGTAGGCTGCGAGCGATTGCCTTGGAAACCAGGACTGGAAGCTTCTGGAACATTCGAATCCTTTGAGCACCGCACCAGCAGATGGCACCAGAGCGCTTTCTCAAGCTGTCTGCCGCAGACGCTTTAATGGAAAAGACTAGAAATTCTTTATTTTTACTGCGCAATGAACTGCGTATTTTGATCAGGGCTCTGCGGTTGTTTTTCACAGCGATGAAAAGAGAACGGGAATGAGGCCTCTTATCTTGTTTGTGAGGCGAGATTCTCCTTTTGCTTAGACATAAGTGGAGTCTGTCTTTTTACCCCTCTGAGGCAGCAAAAGCCTCCAGGAAAAGAAAAAAAAACCCAAGATTCTTTCTCTGGCTCTCCAGCCTTGAGACCCCGGTTTGAAATGAAACCCTCTAGCCCCATAAATGGATTTTGTGGATGTAGAGTCCCAGGTTGGGGTTTGGGGTCAGCCCACAGCAGCTGGCAGCTAGTGGTTTTTGTTGTTGTTGTTGTTGTTGTTGTTTTCTGAGGCCATTTATTTCTCCTTCCAGGCTGATGTTAAACCAGCACAACAGCCCAGCTGTTGGGATGGCTTCCTGCAGGATATTCTACAGACACTGTTCATCACGCCAGAAGCCCACCGTGGCCTTGGCAGCCTGGCGCATAACTTTGCTTTTGAGCAACAGGCTGATGGGTAGCCTAGGTGCCCTGCCGAGTTCTGAGGTTCCTTCTGTGCATCTTGGAGGTGACCCCTGACATGGCAACAGCAGCTAGAGCATTCGGAGTAGCCTGCCAAATCTTGTAGGGAAAGGAACAGGGAAGAAACCGGCTCCATCAGAGCGTTTAGTACTTAAAGTTCTCAAGTTATTAAATGTTAAAAGAAAAAAAAAAAAAGCATGAAAATTCAGTATGTTGTTCTTTATGCCCCAAGAAGGTGAGGTTTGTTAGGTAAAAAAAACCTTTCCTGAGTTTGCCACAAGCTTCTTTGACATCCATGCCAAGGGGAGGAGTTGTTCCCTGACCCTGGCTTTCAAAGGTTTGCTCAAACCACTTGCTTCGGAGAACCAAGAAAATGCAGCCTCAGTCAGCAGCCAGCTGCAGAGGAAGCCTTTCTCTGAGGGCCTGAGTTAGCCATTCCAGGGCTGCCTCGGGCCCTGTACAGAGGCAGTAGCTGCTGAAATGAGCACACTCCAGGCAGGACTCAGCAGCAGTCTGGGTTACAGTTCAACCTGGACTGTTTCTCTTCAGATGTGTCCCTAAACACGTCATTTTACCTCTCCCCAGTCTATGAAATGGGTTGCTGACGTGCAGTCTTGCCTCAAAGCCCCTTAACATGTCTGTCTGCCAAAGGTGACAGTTAAAAATGTCTCTGGTTCTTACCACATAGCCTCCCTGACCTGGAAGAGGCACCACAAGCATTGTGAGGGGTCAGAGCTCCGGTTAGTGCTCTGTTGAGCCACACTATCTTTCATAAGATGCCCCTAGGGTATGTGGGGTGCTGGAGAGATGGCTCAGTTGGCAGAGTGCATGCCAGGAAACATGAGGACGTACTCTGGATCCCCAGCACCGGTGGGAGAGCCAGACACAGAAGTTCTTATAAGCCCAGTGCAGGAGAGGCAGAGACAGGAGGCTCTCTGGGTCTCACTGGTAAGGCAGCCTAGCCACTCAGTGAGTTTTAGGATTAGGAAGAAGTTCTGCTTCAAAAGATAAGGTAGACAGCCAGGCATGGTAGCACATGCCTTTAACCCCAATCCCAGCATGAGAGGTAGAAGCTGGCAGAGTGCCGTGAGCTTGATGTCAGCTTTGTCTACGTAGCGAGTTCCAGACCAGCCAGGGCTACATAGTCAGGCAGTCTGTCTCTGCCCACCTACCTGCCTGTCTGTCTAGTGTGTGTGTGTGTCTGTCTGTCTGTTTCTCTCTCTCACTCACACACACACACACAAAACTACCCCCCCCCAACAAACCCACTAAAACAACAACAACCAAAAAAAAAAAAAAAAAAAGCAAAAACAAAAGGCAGGACAATACTAGCCTCTACATGTACACAAGATCAAATCCCACACAGACATAGAAAAGAAAAAAAAAAAGATAGATGGACAGAAAGAAAAAGCAGCCCGGGGGTTATGAGGTCAGGAAGGCCAGGCCTGGGCAGAGACTTGGGACTTTGGCTGACTGTTCCTCAGCTCCACCCTGTGAGGCCGAGTTCAAAACTCTTGAGTGAAGCAGTCCAGCTGCCCCCTGGGCCCCATGTCTGCTCAATGCCCAGGGTACCTGAAGGTAGCAGATCATGAAGAAGGCTGAGCTCTGTGTGTACAGATCCTGTCACAGACTGGAGGTTTTGCCTGACCTGACAGGGTTGTTACTATGGGCAATGTGGCTTCCCCGTGTTCCCACACAGAGACGAAGGAGTGTCCCTCCTCACACACTGCTGCCTCCTCTGGAAAATATCCTCAGAGTGGCTTGATGTTGGAATCCACAGCAGCGCTGCTGGAACCTTCTCAGGACGCAGCTCCCACCCAGAGAACATGGCTGCCACTTCCATAGGCTGTCATTCTAGGCACCAGGCAATTTCTTTTTGGAGCAGTAGAGTCCTCCCCAAACCCCACAGTTTTCCCACAGGCCTTTACTCAGGTAAGTCTGGGGTTAGGGGGCCGGGGGTGATCCTGGGAGGACCATGGCCAGAATGCAGAAATAGAGGCTGGACATAGGCGTAGAGGAGAGGAGAAGAGGGATGAGCACCAGGGAGGATAGAGAAGAGAAAGTTCTCCAGAGCTCATTCTGCTTCGGAGGCCATGTCTCATCCTTGGTAGATACCACTGTGGGTCAACACCACCTCTGGCCCGCATCTGAGGGATAGCCATGCTTAGCCCCATTTCATGATACTGTTGTTTGGGGGTGAGGGTCCAGATGGAGTCACCGTTTGTGACACACGTCTTCTCTGGGTGACTAAGATGATCTGGCCACGCTGAGTCAGTTCCCAGCAGGAGGAGGGGGAGTGGGGAGGGCTAAGCCACAGCAGCTGGCATGGCTTCCGTGCTGGGGCCAGGGGGGGCCTAGAGAGGGCCCTCGATCCGGGCAACCGTGGATACGAGCCTGGTTTCTCCAATAAGGGGCAGTCAGCCATGGCAGAGCAGACACTCGGAGGCGTCAATTTCTCATCAATGTTTGGAAGAGGATAAATGAACCGGGTGACGACAGTAGGGAACGGTGGTGGGGACCTGATGAGCGGGGCCCGCATGCTTATCTCAGCCCGCTGCAGGCTGAGAGGCTCCCACCCTCAGGGCTGTGAATAAGCCCTAGTCAGCTCCTTTAGGGACAACTTTATTTGCTGAACCAACATGAATCCTCCTGGCAATTTTTTTTTCTAGATTGCCCTTGATGGAGACTCAGGCTTCTCAAACAATCACCATGTACCTTTACTTTAAGAGCCAATCTCTCTCCCCGTTGGCCTGGCCCCACCTCTGTCTCATTGATGGGACTTGAAGATACATGTCATGGGTTTTGAACGTTACTTCCATGCCTATCTCAGAGGCCAGTCTTAGGATGCGCAAGATCTTCTTACCGTTTCCTAAGCCTACTGCTCGTCATTCAGTTTCCCTGAGGGCCCTGTATCAGCCAGGAATTAGGTTTTCTTCTAAATATTTGTTTTTGTTTGTTGATGACCGTGGGGGTCAGGAGGCCTGCCACAGCATGGTGTGTAGAAGCCAGGGGAGAATGTGGGGGTGGAGACAATACCTGGTGTTGTCCTCTGGGCTTCACACAGACACCTACACATGCACACAAGCTTGTACACATGACTGTACACACTAACACACCTTCCCCAAGAAACGACTGGTTGGGTTGCTCCGTGAACTTCCTGGCTCACTTTTAAAGATGTCTTAAAAACAACATGGTGCATGGAACACTGTAGTTGATGTGCTCAAGAAACGAAGAGAGATGGCTGGGCCCTGTGGGTGGACACCAGTCTATTTGTCCTCTCCTCAATGGGGTCCACTTGCGTCTTTGTCAGCTACCTCACATCGTGCCAGAGGACCTTCTTCTGGAAGCGTGACTCTTCTTCCAGCTTGGAGTTAGGAAGCAGCATGAGAAGACCAGGGCCCTATTTGACTGATCTTGTTGCACTGAGTCACCCGTTAATTGGTTGACAGTGAGCAATCGTGACCTTTTTGGGTTTGCTCTTATCGGCAGCACGCTGATGGATCTGGCTAAACATAAGGTAAAGCTCGGGAACGGTTCACACTGCCTGAGGAAGTGAGATTGGAGACACCCTTCCCACCACGCAGTTTCTTCAGGTAGCTTCTGTCCCCACAGGCCCTTCCTTCACACCCGGCTCCGAGCACCACCATGCCCTAGAATCAGAACAGCTTGCATTCTTGCCGCCCGAGCACCACCCGCCCCGATTCTAGCTTCCTAGGTGGTATTCCGGGTCTGTGTGTTTATCATCAAAACAAGTCCTCCACAATTATAACCAGAAGAACGTCAATCTTGTTCTGGGAAGCGTTATTAGGCCCCCCACCAAAGCTAGACTTGAAAACATAATTTCTTTCCACCCAGGCACCATCTGTCAAAAACAAATAAATGTTGTATATGAAGAAGTTCAATGCACATTCATGAACTTCTAAATTAAAGAACATGAGAAATAAAAGTGCATGCAGTGCACTCAATAAACAAACGCATATGTCGGAAGTTAGACAGCAAGGGGGAGGGAGCAGGCCACCAAACAGGGCAAGTAAGTAGAGGGGGAGAAAAAAGCAAGCCAAAGAAAAACGGCCTTGGGTTACCGCTGTGACTAATATGGGTGAGTTACAGACACAAAAGGTTCCATGAGGACCCAAGAGAGGGCGGTGGTTGTGATTTCAGGATGGAGCATGGTACCCAGAATGCAGTACAGACTCAATCATTGCTGCAGAGCGCACTAGGCACTCAATCACTGCCGAGACAAAGTTCTGCTCTGTTTTGTAGCTAAATGAACTCAGCTGTGACCCTTGACATTGTCTGTGCGATTGGGTTGAGAGTCAGCTGAGAGGCTTGTAGAGCTCACTTCTGGGGGTGTGCAGAAACGAGCTACAAGGGCTCAGAATCAAGAGAATTCATGACTTGATAAATCCACAATGGGACCACGCTATTGGGAGGTGCTGGCAAGTGGGAGGTAGGACCTGTCTGGAGGAAGGAGGCCATTGAAGTCCTGTTCTGGGAGCTGTGTCCTGCTCTGCTTCTTTCTCTCTGTCCTGTGCATCTCCTCTCGGCTGTCAGGGAGCCCCTTCGCTGCAGGACTCCCAAGGCCACAAGCCTCTGCCTCACAGTGAGCCTGGAAACACGGAGCCAAGTGCCAGGGATCAAGCCCTACAAAACCGTGAGCCAAAATAAATCCCTCCTTCTTCTATTCTGTTGGTAACGGTATGATAACAGCAGGATGCCAGGACAGGGAGAACGCCCACCCCCGAGAGCCCCAAAGCTCCAGGCACAGCTCTCAGCCTGCAAAACCCCTGTCACCCCACGCCAGCATCTCCAGCAGGGCGTGTACCTATGCCCACGTACAGACAGGGAGACTCCGGAGGCAAACGGCTTGCTCCCTTAGGTAAGGGGAAAGCGGAGGGTTGGAGCCTAGTCTGCGGTTCCACTCTGTGTTTCGCTTGTAAACCATCAAGGTCAGGCTCTCGGTATGGGGTGGGAGTGGTAGTGGGGGGGAGGCAAATGTGTGAGACAAACATGTGAGACCATTAGTAGGGGCCTAAGCTGCAGGAGTTGGGGAGCAAGCCGGTTTTCTTTATGGTCTCAAGGAGGCTGTGTGGACCCTGAGAAGCAGAGCCTGATTGACTAAAAAAATAAAAAAAAAAAAATAAAAAATAAAAAAATAAAAAAAAATAAAAAAAAAGGGCTGATGGAAGTTTCTGGAAAAGCACATTACAGTCATAGGAAGGAGTGTTTCGCAGGGAGAACGGAGAACCGCAGGGAAGTTGGCTGGGGAGACCCTCCCAAGGCCCTTTGGCTTTGGACGATGGGTCTGTTAAAACTGATCAGGGATCGGCTTGACTGGGGCCGGCTGCCTGGCTGCAGTTACTCTGGTGGCCACGTGAATGCGCTGTTGTGCAGCGGGTGAGCTAGGCGAGTGGGGGCGGCGGGTACCGCTGGGACTGCATCCACTGTTTTCTACAAAGTCCAGGTCTGGTGCAAAGTCGTGACTAAGAGCCTCGCGCCCGAGAGAAACCGGATGTTGGGCGGGGTGCGGGTGCGGAGGCGGGGATGGGAGGGAGAGTGCTCTGGAAGCGAAGAGAGGGTCTGTGACAGCCCGGTCCAGGCGAGACCCCGTGCCCACGCTTCCGTCCTGATGACTGCCCAGTGTTCTCGGGGGGTGGGTGGGATGGGGGGGGGTACAGAACTGAGCTAGGCACACAGCAAGGCAGGGATATGGGGAGTGGGAGAGCGCCCTGTTCCTTGGCGCAGTGGCACCTAGCAGGGATGGATCCCCCTGGTACCATGCCCCCGTGGTCTCCTTGGCACACACCTGTTCCCCCAGGGTCCAAGGCTGTCAGGGGTGTGTAGTCAGGGTTCCCGGGACATGTGTGTGCTCCACTCCCCTCTTGGGCCAGGAAGTCACTGTGTACCCCCGTGGGCTGTAGCACAGGTTTCTGGCCTGGACGATGACACAGTATGTTTTTCGGCTGGGGAGAAAAAGACCTGTGTGAGAGACACAGAAGCAAAGCCGCACAGACCACGAGTGTGCGAGTGCTTGTGTGTGTGTGTGTGTGTGTGTGTTAGGGTGGGCTTTAGAAAAGCTCTGTACTTGTTAGGAAAGCAGGGGGACCGCAGGCCCTCCCCACCCCATCTTTCTCCGAAGGCTCAGAACAGGGATTCACAGGCTTTTAATCCCAGCTAAGGGTTAAAGACAGGGGGCCTCCAGGCTGCCAGTGGCAGAGGGCAATAAACCATGATTTTTCCACCGGAGGGAGAGAGTGACAGAGGGAGAGAGAAAGATTAATTTTCTTCAAGGACACACACACACACACATTTGCACGTTTTCTTGTGTGCAGGGAGAGACAAACCGACACATTTCATGTATCCTTCTGCATTCATAAAATGCTGTAGTTGGGGAATTGAGTGTGTACGTGTGTTTTTCCACCTTGGTGTGTGTTTCTTGGCTGCAGTAGAGGAAATGTTCCCAAAAGGACATTTTCTGCCTAGACACACACACACACACACACACACACACACACACACACACCGTTAGTTTCTCCGGAAGTGTGCAATTATTGAAAGGACAGGGGGCCCAGCCATGGGGGTTGATAAAGAGATCTGAGTGTGTTGCTTGATGGTGTGTGTGTGTGTGACAGAGAGAGAACAGAGAGAGACGGTGAAATATTTTTTTCCTCCGTTTAAAAAACAGTGCTTCTTTGGTTTCTTGGTTTTATTTTTTTCTTAGCTCATGGAGAGACATGCAGAGTAGCATGTTTTGGTTAGAAACACGCACACACATGAGCACACATGTCAGGGGTGTGTGCTCACACCTCACAAGAGTGTCATTTGGGGGAGGGAGAATTGTTTTATCTCAGCGATGAAAAGCTCTGGGTGGGGGGGCGGAGGGAGATTTTTCTGAGGAAGGTTAAGAAGAAAACAAAACCGGTCCAGACCGACCCCGTTCTGCCTGGGGAGAACTGTGTCCCCGTGAGCCAGGAGTTAAGGGGGGCTGGCTCTTTGGCTGGGGTTTACAAAATGAGGGTGCAGACCCCCTGCCAAGGTGCACACATGTGTTCGAGGTCAGGTGAAACTCCAGTCTGCACACGCTTTCCCGCACAGACAAGCAGGACTTGTTTTCCTGCCTGCAGGAAGAGGGGTGCTGACACCCTGAGCTCCTGCACCCCATGCACGTACCACACATGTACCCCAAGTGTGGAAGGTGGGGAAAGCAGGCCTTGTTGTTTTTGTTCCCCCCCTCCTCACGGGGGACAATGTGTTCCGCACGGTGATTTTTTAACAAGTGGTTTTTCTGAGTGAAAATGGAAAATTTTGTTTCGGGGCCTGAGATAAACATCTTTTAAATCTCTGCAGCTGAGACACAGCATCTGTTTGTTCCCCAGGTGGCACAATCAGGGAACAGTTACACGTCTGTTGTCTGTGCACACACATGTGTGCTGGATGTTCTTTTTTTTCTTTCTTTCTTTGAAAAGAAC
>CM053766.1:120453173-120685631 GCA_028658305.1 Pachyuromys duprasi
CGGTCATGGGGGTCTGTGTGTGCAGAACTACTGGGGGGGCGGTTATGAGGTGGGGTTCTAGGTGTGCAGAGCTATGTGGGGGGGGGGTTGTGAGTGTGGGTGGATTTCAGCCTGGAGAAACATACATCTTGTGCTTGTGAGAGGAAATAAACGGATAGTTTTTCTGCTTGTGTCCATGAGTAACACACATGCACACACACTCATTTCCATGGGGGGAGGGAAGGAGAGATGAGCAGCTCTTCTCTGGTAAGGAGAGGATGTTGAGAAGACCTGCACTGACATCCCTGAGAGTCAGGTTGTTTTTCAGTGGCAAACCCAAAATTTTCCATTTGCTGAGATGCGGCCTTTTGGGTAATGAAGCCGAGAGACGTGCGCGCACACACACACACACACACACACACACAGCAGTTTTCTGTGGTAGAGGAATAGCACTTCCAGGGCTTGGTGATGGGCTCACAGTAGGTGGGGGGCATGAGGGAATATTCCTGCCCCTACTCCATGCTCATGTGTGTGTGTGTGTGTACAGGTGCCTATGTGTGATGAAAGGCTGTTATTGTTTTCACCTTGACTGCAAAGTGATGGAATATGAGGGAGACAGGCAGGCACAAGCATACCTGTTTTCTCTGTGCAGTGACCACACCCGGATCCTGAGGATGGAGGGGGGGGGGGAACCATTCCTGCTCCTAGACACAGGAAAGAGCTGAGTGTGAAAATTACCTGTGCGGAGGGGAAGCCTCTCCCTGAGTGTGCACACGGGGTGAGAGCCTTTCCCCAGGGTCACAGGATCTTCTAAGGTCTTCCCTCAGAGGAGGGGAGGCTGGGGCCAGGCCTGAGGACACCTGCTGCATGGCAAAAAGGGTGCTGGCCTTCTGGTGGAGTGGTACGCAAGGAGGGAGGGCGGACATGTTGGTCAGCACAGACATGGGAGGTGTTTCCCTCATTGTGGGGAGAACCAGAGCAGGGAGAAATGTCTGCGCTCAGGTGCACTCTCTCTCTGTCTCTATTAGTGTCTCTATTGCTGTCTGTTTCTGTGTCTCTGTGTCTGTCTCTCTGTCTCTGTCTGTCTCTGTGTCTGTCTGTCTCTCTCTTTGTCTCTGTCTCTGTGTCTCTCAAGCTCTCTTTCTCTCCCTCTTCCCTAGACAGATTTATGTATGTTTTCTGTCTGGTACAGATTTTCTCAAGGGAGCTAGTGTTTCTGCCCAGTGATGAGCTATTAGAGAGATTCTCAGTGAGTGGATAATTTTTCACACACACAAGCATGCACACATACACAGAAGCATGAACACATACACAGAAGCAGGCATGCACACACGCATGCATGCACACACCCGTACACACATGTGTGCATGCATGTCCACACAATAGAAAAAAGAATTTTCTGATAGAGAAGGAAAGAGACATATAGAGTCAGAGAGGCAGAGAAATGCAAGGAGAGAGATGGAAAAGACAAAGATAGAGGCAGAGAGATGCGGAGAGACACAGAGACAGACAGCAATAGAGACACCAATGCAGAGAAATGAGAGAAATGTGGGGACAGAAATAGGGCCAGAAACAGACAGGGAGAGGAAGAGAAAAAGACAAAGGTAGACAGACAGACATTGGGGGGGGGAGAGGAAGGGAAGGAGAAAGAGAGAGAGAGGGACAAAGAGCAAGAGGGAGAGAAAAGGAGGGAGGGAGGGAGAGAGAGGGAGGAAAAGAGGGAGGGAGGTACAGAGAGGGAGGGAGGGAAAGAGGGAACGGAGGGAAAACAGGTAAGAATGAGGGAAGCAGCCTGGGGAAGACTCCTTTTCTGCTTGGTGGGTTGACCTGCCAACACACTGTAGAGTCAGCCTGCCTTCCCGACCTGTTTTCCCTTGCTGCACAGAGGGGAAAATAGAAATCTCAGGATGTTGTGTGTCACACACAGTAGGTTCTTCTCTGAGGCAGTGGGGGCATTCTGCCCTGAAGTGCCTCAGATAGACAGTGGCCTCTCCAGGGAAAAGGCTGCAGCTGCAGACCAGGCTGGGACCTCACAAACCACTGAGCACGGGGGTGGGGGGAGTTTTAGTCTGCAGACCTCTCTCTGATAGATGAAGAAATTCAAAGACATGAAAAGTGTGAGTCAGTGTGGTTGGTTGGTTGGTTGACATTGTGACAGGGTCTCACTACATAGCTCATACTAGCCTTGAACTTAAACTTTTGACAATTCTCCTGAGTTCTGAGATTACAGACTGTGCCACCAAACCTAGCATGTGCTTGCCTAGAGATAGAACTGGATAGAAGATTCCATGTGCGTGCGTGCATGTGTGTGTGTGTGTGTGAGGGCGAGAGAGACAGAGACAGAGAGACAGAGACAGAAGGAAAGAGACAAAAGCAGTGTTAGAGCAGAGTAACAGGTACAAAGAGAGACAGATAGAGGGACAGAGACAGAGTGAGGAAGAGGAGCTGGGCTTGTTTCTTAGAGAGCCCAGTGGTGACTGGAAATTGTGCTTTTGGCCTAGAATATTGCAACGTCATCAAAATTTGCAAAGAAGTGAGCAGAGGGCAGAGGGCAGCCTCTTGCCTGGCACGGTTGCTCTCTGCTTTAACCAACAGCTCTGAATGGTGGTTTGTGGAATCTGGGGAACAGAGTGGGAGCAGGGGATGGTGATAGACCTCACTGTTCTCATTCCAACCTTGTCTGATGTGAGTCGTCACCTCCAGAGCCCAGGAGCCCAGGAGGCAGACAGCCCAAGCACACCACAGTGTTTCTTCTGGAGAGGCAGAAACACAAATTAGCTGCTGGGACTGGCAAGATGGTTCAGTGGGCAGAAGCCATTGCTGTGCCAACCTCAGAGTTCAATCTCTGTAACCCCCCATAAAGGAGGAAAGAGAGAACTGACTACACAGAGCTGCCCTCTGACCTCTACGCATGCCATCCGCCCTACCCCAAATAATAAATAAATAAATAAATAAAAATAATTTATTTAAAAAGTTCTCAAGGACAGTTGCTTTCCTGTGTCTTAATGCAGGGTTGTCTGTAGTGCAGTCCACTGACTGGTGAGTGTCCTGGTGGGGTAGCTATTTGTTCACTCACATAGGCCTGGAATGGCACAGTGGGCAGGTCTTCCATAATCAATCAGGATAACCCTCCACAGACGCCCCAGGTGATTCCAGAGTCTGTCAGTTTAACAACTAACAACCACTGCATGGTCTCAGGTCATTGCATTCCTACTTCCTCAAAGTCCAGTGCAGGGTGGGCAGGTTACCTTCTCCCTAACATGAAGATGAAGAGGAAAACTTGAAGCTGCTTGTGGAAGAGATCATCTTTCCATCTAGAAGTAACTTCATGAGGAGAAAGCTTGTATAAGAACGCTAGCCTTGGGGCTGTGGCAGCCCTCTTGTGCCTATGAGGACAGGGATGCGCAAGGCTGGGATGACTGTGGGTTGGGGCTTATCTCTCAGAGTCACTTCCCAGCTCTGCTTTATGTGAGTCACCAGCCCTTGGTGTGGGAGTCGCTTAGAGCTGGCTAGCTCATAGACTCGTAGCAGATGAAGCAGTCACATATGATTGTGACCTCCAGTGGATACTGTAGGTGGGTGGATACAGTTTATGACACATGCTGGACTCTTACCTTTTGTTCCTCAGAATCTAAATGCTAGGAAGAGCTGCAGGCAAAGGCTGTCCTGGTGGGTGTGGGGTCACAGTGCTGAGCCGTCATCTGATACATCGGACCACTCAGGACTGATGGGTCCTTTGGTGGCTTTCTTCACGGCAACTGGTTCTGTTGAGCCTGTATTTCATAGCAGATGAGGGCTCCAAGGACCTCAGTGAGTGACCCACAGGCACACACACACACACACACTACTGAAAACGTTACTTGTCAGCTTCAAGGGGTCAGCAGCCACTGGCAGATGCAGGGTCTCTGCAGCGGTGCAGTGGGGGTGAGCTATCCTGAGAAGAGGGCACTGGCATCAGAATGGCCTGGAGGCAAAAGGATTATCTCAGAGTCACTGGGTTGGCTGTCTGTATGATGTGGGCTCCACAGGCACGCGCGTGCACGCACACGCACGCACACACACGCACACGCATTTCCCACTTCACCCTGTGGACAGCCCTGGGCAGAGGAGCACTTGTGATTTGTCCTGGGGTCTGAACTGCCCGCAGGCATATTCAGGTTGAGCATTACCTGTTCCCAGCTGAAGCCTGGGCCCAGCAGTCCACAGCCCCCAAGTCCCTTGTTGTGCCTGTAGTCTAATACGTCCTGTCACCCTGTGAGTCACATTCTGACTTTGACGTTATCCACATTGTACAAAGGGCAAAGGTGCATCCCAGAGAGGTCAAGTCACCCACTTGAGGCCACCCTAGTCATAAAAGGGAGAATCCAGGTTTGTCTGTCCGTTAGATTTGGAGAAGGAAGAAAGTGAGAGAAGGAAGAAGGAGGGAGGGAGGAAAAAAGAGGGAAAACATGGAGTTTAATTAAGTTTGAATTCTAAATGAACAATGAATTTTTAAAAGTATACCCTATGCAATACTTTGCTTTAAAAATATTGCTGTCTTCTGGAAATTATAATATAACATTTATCCACTACTGCTACCTACTCCAGCCTCCACCCACAGGGACACGTGATAAAATACAGACCTCACCTGGTTCATTCCCTTGATTCATGGCCCCCATTTCTTTAAAAGGCCTTTCATTTCTCTGTGTCTATGTCTTTCTTCCATTCCATTCTCTCACCTTCATTTTTTCACATAGGGAAAAGAACCAACCCTCTTCTTCCTTGCCATGAAAAGCAAGGCTGCTGCTCTCCAAGGGATTTTTGTCCTGTTCTTTTCCCTAGTTCTTGTGGGCCTCTTAGCAATTTATCAATCGTCATTATGCTCCCAAGAATGCTGACATAGGAGTACAGTAAGGTCGGTGGGTTGGTTGGTGGGATGTATGGAAGGGTGGAGGTATGGATGAAGGGATAGATGGGTGGATGGATGGGTGGATGGGCAAATGGGTAGATGAGTGGTTGAATGGAGAAGTAAATACATGGATTGATGATGCATGGATGGGTGAGTGAAGGATGGAGGAAAAGATGGATAGATGGGTGGATGAATGGATTAAAGATTGAATAAATGAGTGCATGGACAGATAGGTAGATGGGTGGGTGATGAATGGGCAAGTGTATGGTGTATGTATGTATATGTGTATAATGGATAAATGGTTGGATAGAAAGATGAACAGGCAGTGAATGGGCAAGTGGATAGATGAACGGACAGGCAGCTGGGTGGAAGATGGATGACTGGATAGATGGACGATGATTTCAGAGATAAATGAATAGACATTGGCATACACAAAGGAGACATCTAAAGTTGACCTCACAAGTCAAAGGATAAAGCATGGGAGTGAGTGCTAGAGGCAGTAAGATCCCTGCCCTTCTGGGGTGTCCATGGGGCAGAGCCATGCTTCCTCGCTCTCTCTTTCTGGGCAGGCTGTGGGTCTAATGGGTTATGATTTCCTCCTTTGTGTTCGGGTAGCAGAAAACACTCATTTCCCCCTTAGGAGGTTTTGGAGTGGCCCTCAGCCTGAGCGTGTCACTAGGGGACCTGACCCCTCAGACCCTCTGACTGCCCTCTGCACGCTCTGAGGGAGACTGGGCAGCTGAGTTGCTGGTTGGATTTCAAGGAGCTTCGGCAAGGCAGACACGCCTGAACAGACTTTATCGCATTGTCAAGAACTTAAAATTGCAGTCATTTGCATGACTTCACTTTAATTGCTGTAATAAATAATTTTTGGTTAATTAGGATGCATAAACTTATATATCATTTATTAACAAAAATAATTTGCAGGAAAAAAATTGATGTGTTTTTCCATCAGACTTTCTCTGCAGGTCTTGTAAACCCTGAAAAATAGTCATCCAAGTAACGTCAAGAGGACCCAAGCACTTGGCTGTGAAGCATTTTCAGACCTACTATGTGTGGCTGTGTGCTAGCTTGGCCATGTGCTAACAAAAGAAAGCAAGAACACAATAAAGGCAAAACAGATACAAAGGGCTCTCTGTCAGGGCTGGAGTCATCTTATCAATTTTTTTTAACGTGACTTTGGGCAAATGACTTAAATGGCTCTGTGCCTTACTTCCTCATCTGCAGAATGTACTGGAGGGTGTTATCATGATTTGCACAAAACTTACTGTGGAGGTGGCTCAGCATGCATTTCCTTTTCTCTGGTAGCTACATTCTGATGTTTATTGGAAGACTATTTCTCTTACTTGGTCCCTGAACTTTGAGTAGGACAAGGTAGGGCTTGCAATCCATCTCTCAATCAGTTTGCATGGTCTTGACCACATGATGGGTTGAGGGATGGGTTACTTTATCAGAGCTAATTTTGAGTCTGTTTCCCCCAACCCCCTAGAGTCCTGTAAACACCACAGCAGCTAGGCCCATCCATGTTTGAAGGAAGTCTACACCTTGGAATTTCAGTTTCATGAGCCAGTAATATCCATTGTGGACTTATGCCAGTTTCAATTTTTCTTTCTTTCAACAAGACTTGACTATCAACTCTTGGAATCATGTCAGATTTGGGGGACTTGCTAGCTAATTAACATTTAAAAATCAAAAAGAAACAGTAGGGGGCTGGAGATGGCTCGGTGGTTAAAAATGCTTGCTGTTTTTGCAGAGGACCCAAGTTATGCTCCAAATACATACTCTGGACAGCTCAGAACTGCCTATAACTTCAGCTCAAAGGAATTAGATTTCTGATTCTGAGGGCACCTGCACTCACATGTACACTCCCCAAATATATATAATTAAAAACAGTAAAAAAAAAAATCTTAAGGAAAAGCAAACAACAAAGATGAAGAGAGGAGAGGAGAGGAGACCACCTGCCTCCACCTACCTCTACTGATTATTACATTAGGGTGAGAAGTGGTCCTACAGTTTGGAGGGATGAGATTTGTGTGGGTTTGATGATGGTTCATGGTGTAGTAATATCAAATGTGGAGCCAAAATCTTGAGCCTTGGACAAGTTTTAAGATCACTTTGCATAGGGAAAGAGACCTTAGGACAGGCCAAGGGCAAGATGGAAGTATTCTGAGTTTTCCTGTGGCCATCAAGTGTGCCTACACAAAATGCATCATACTGCCCCTTCCTTAGTGTTTTCCAAGATCATTCGAGAACATCCTGTGGCCACCGAGCTATCTGGATGACTCCAACAACTGAGAAGAGTTGCCACTATCCACTGTGCTGAACAACTCAGCACACAACTCCCGCAGAAATTTCTCTGGAGTGCGATTTAGGTCTCTCCAAGGTCACAGTGCTCCCTGATGATAACAGAAGCAAAGTCCTCAGGGTCTCCCCCTCATTCTGGCCTTGAGTCAAAGCCCAGCTGCTTGAATCTCCCTCCACTGACAGCTGTCACTCTCCTTCTCAGAGAGTATGGTTTCTATGTTCTCACTATACCAGAATCCTTTGTGTGTACCTGAGTCTGGTCCCTCTTTTTGTAACTCAGCCGAGGAGTGGGTTTGTCCTGTGTTCTTTCTGGTTTTGTTTTTGTTTTGTTTGAGGATGTGCTGGGGGATATCACACATACTTTTCTCACCAACCCCAGAGCTTCTTAAGACAGAAATAAAAGGAGCTGATGACCACATGTCTACTGCATCAGAAACTCCTTGCCATTTGTGCCCTCTCCCTAGGTTTCCCTTTCTCCCTTTCCCTCCTCCTGTTTCCTCCAGGTTGGATGTGACCATGGCTGTCTTGAAGCAGAGTGGCTATGACAACTTACAAGAGGCCCTCACAAGATTCTTGCAGAGGGAGAGGGAGAATCAAAGACTCTCAGGAAACCTTCAGAAGCCCTCACACAGTCCCTTCCCTTTCCAAGAACATGTAAGAGGTAAGTAGCCAACCAAAAGGGGCTTCTGAGAGTAGCTGCCTGTGAGATGCTTATGTTCATGTAAGTGACCCCAGTGAACTCATTAGCTCACCAGGTTGGACTGGATGAAGCCCTTTTCTGAGTAAATAAATGTTTCCTTTTTTCTAGTTATTTATTTATTTTGAGATGGGTTTACTATGTAACTCTAGCTGACCTGGACCTTGCAATATGGATCAGGATGACCTCAAACTCACAGAGATCACTCTCCCTCCTGAGTGCAGGGATTACATATGTACAGCAATGTGCCTGGAAAATAGATGTTTCTTAATATTTCTCAAGAAAATTCAGGCCCTACCATCCCTAACCACTGATGTCAGGGAAAGAAATAAGTCACTGGTTGGAAAGAGATGCCCTCTGAGCTGGTGAGGATCTTGGGAGGGGTGAGTGTGGCTTTCTAAGCTAACCAGAAGCATCCCTAAAAACACCAGAAAGACCCTCTACACAAATCCCTGGGAATGTGTAATCCCAGCACTCAGGAAGGCAGAGGAGGAAGGATCTCTGTGAGTTCAAGGCCAGCCGGGTCTACAAAGTGAATCCAGGACAGCCAAAGCCACACAGAGAAACCCTGTCTTGAAAAAAGAAAAAAAAATTCTTGGGGACAATGTCAGGCTGAGAGGTGTGTCAACAAAGTCTGGGCCTCTGAGCTGTCATGCTAGCTCCTGGGTTTCAAGGACAGCCACCTACCTTGGCACAGCTATAGCAGCTAAGGGAAGTCTTCCAGAGAGCCTGTGGGGGCCAGGAGCCCCAGATTTGGGCTATTACTAAGGGACACTGCTACAATTCAAATCTGCAGGTAACCAGGCCTGCAGTGCAATATTCGCCCATGGGGTTCTTTCCTGGATCTTCTAAGTTTGGTTTTGTGTCTGAAATGGTGCTTTATACACACACATACACAGGAGGTAGTAAATATGGTGGGGGTTTAAGTTGTTGCCTGCACCAAATATCCTTATCCTTGCTCCATCGACAATCTATTTCAGGGTGCCTGGGAACTTCGTTTGCTTCTACCCCTGGGGTCAGTGTGGTAGGAGATGTGTGTACTGGAATGGAGTTTGGGTCAACATCTTATGGGAGGTGTAAGAAGTGTCAGGAACCAGGACAATGTCCTGTTTGAGGTCTTAGCCTCAGCTGAGAACTGACATGTGGAGGGTATCCATACAAAGGGCTGGAACCAGTCCTAAGAAACAGGTCTTTGAAGTCAGTGGGAAGGGCAACCTATGAGGTAGGCACTGCCACAGAAAGAGACCTGAAGGCTGGACAGAGGGCACAGAAGGGAAGGCCTGGAAGCAGGAGAGAGCATTCAACACAAATGTGATGATGGGCACTCAAACTTGTTAAAATGGCCCTCCTATTATCAGCCCAGGAAAATCCTACCTTCAGAGGAGCAACTCCCCACACCCACCCTGGTCAGATGCTGGAATCCAGCCATGGGCAAACAGAGAACCCCCTTTCCCAAAGCCCAGGGGACCTGTAAAGACATACAGATGACTACACACACACACACACACACACACACACAGCATGGCTACAGCCTGGTTCCTACGCTGATCCCTTGGAAACTCAGACAGTTGGTTTGTACAGACAAGCGTATGACCCATCAGCCCATCAGCCAGCTCCCAATGCGTGGGCCTCGTTTCTTTCCGGAAGAGACCACTTCTGAGAGATGCCCCCCCCCGTTGCATTCTCCCATCCTCCCTGTGCCAAAATCTTCAATGCTGGAGGCGAGCTACTCAATAGAACATTTTGCAATTAATTTCGTTTCCAAAACACTGATCAATAAATCACGGAGTAGTCTTCCGGGAACAATTTGTTTCTCCCTCCTAAAGAGCCACAGGATGACGTTAGTTTTACAAGAGGAAGAAAGTGTGGGTCACAGGTGTCCATGTGGTACCAGCACCTGACCACCGTTCTGCCCCCATTGTAACCGCTCTGTATAGATTTATGTAAATACTCAACGTTTTCCCTCACTAAAGTAAACCCTCGACCACAGAAAAGGCTGCAAACCAAATGGTTCTGCAATGGGCATGCCCAGCCCTGGCAGGCACCTGCTGAGAAAATGGAGGCTGGTGGCTCTGCGACCTGACCTAGACTCTTTTATTGGACTTGGCTATTAGCAGGCTTATCTGTCCTGGGGAAGGGGTGGGCATCAGGTATCAGAGAGGAGGAGATGACAGAGCTGTGCTATGTCCCTTTCCTGCCTAGCGGGAGTTGACAAACTCTTCAGAACAGCAGCCTAGGGAGTCGCCCCACCTTGTAACCTGCTCCCCAGAATACAGAGAGACACCTTCCCTGCAGGACCAGGGGGTTCTTGCTGCATTCTGGCTCACTGGGCCTAAAACTCACCTTGGATTTAGGGTGCGGGTCTTCTACTGCCAGGAACTGTGGCACAAACCAGAAACCCTGTGTGCTGGAGATACAGCTTGGGTGATGAAGGTCTCGCTGTACAAGATGAGACCTTGAGGATCACTCCCAGAACCCAGCGAGAATACAAGGCATGATGCTACTTTTCTCTCTGTGCTGGGGACCCAGATGCAGGGAGATCTCTGGGGTTCACTCTTTGGCAAGCCTAACTGAATCTGGGAAGCCCCAGGCCAACATCAGATTCTATCTTTATATCTTAAAAAACAGGGCGTGGTTTATGAGAAAAAAGAACAATACCTGATATTGTCTTCTCTGGCTTACGTACATGTTGGGACCCATACACAAGAACACACACACACACGAGAGAGAGACAGAGACACACACACACAGAGAGAGAGAGAGAGAGAGAGAGAGAGAGAGAGAGACAGAGACAGAGACAGAGACAGAGAGAGACAGAGACAGAGAGAGGGGAGAGTCCTTGCCAAGCACAGCTCCTGGGTCTCCACAAAACATTTGGAAGATGAAGTGGGCTCTAGGGTCTTTCTTCTCCGTTTAGCTTTTCCCATAATAAGGGAGTTACAGATCCTGGGGGTGTATCTCAAGATTCCCCAAGGAGGTACCCAAATACTTTGGTGTCTGAGTAATGTACCCAGTGATCCACTTTGCTCCTTCAAGCACAAAGGTTTCAGGAAAGTCTTAACATCACTCATGGAAGATATGATGACTTAGTCCAACTACCAGGAAAACAGACTGGTGAAAAACTTTGAAGTGGCTGTGAAGTCAGTTTCCTCATCATCCTGGGCCCTGTTGATAGTCTGTGTCTGTGCTTGCATGGTCAGCTGGGCTGGGAGATACAGGAGATTCCGAGCTTGCTGAGGGCAGGAATCACATCTCCCTTCCGCTGTACCACAGGGTCCTGAGCTGGAAGAACAAGGACTGCTTGGTAGGTGTTGTGGAGTTCCTGAGAGATAGAGGTGGTTGGAAGATACATGGGTGGAGATTGTCCAGCCTTTGGAAAGTTCTGGAAGGTTCTCCCCCAATCATGGAGGGCATGAGAATTTAATTTCCTTCAAATTGCTGACAGCCTAGAATTCTGCAAAAACAGGAGGTCGTCTCTGTGCATTAGGAATGAACATTACTAATTGGACCTTGGCTTGTTAGGAACACTCAACCATGCCACTCCTGTGCTGATAATGAAGGTGAGAAGCCATTAGTGACGTCTGTCAAGAGGAGCCACTTGGAACAAAGCAGGGTGTGTGTGTATTCAGAATGGATGTTGCTTCACTGCCTGGAACACTGTGCTCCGGAAAGGCCAGGCATAGAGTTGTTGTCAACTTTCTACATGACTTTGCCGAGTTCTGATGCTCTTTCTTCTGCTCATTTGAACTATTGATTAAAATCAACATTTTCCCCATGTGCTTCATCTTTTCAATAATGCTAATTTCAGTAATTCATTAAGTTATGCCCGACAGTGCCTCTGCCTAACATTCATAATGAATCAAGTCTTGGGATTAGAACATGGGATAGCCCCAGGCTGAGACATCGCTCTGCCTTGGGCACAGCGGGCCCCATCACACATGGATCCTTGCACAAACCCCAAGTCCAGACTGGTTCTAACTCCCATCTCATTGCCAGAACTAAACTTCCCCCAAGAGGACAAATGAGTCATCTTGCTTTCAAAGGTCGTTGCATTAGAAAGACATTCTGCCTTGGACTGTCTCATTCATTCTTGAATTTAATATCCGGAGACATCAGGAAGTCGTCCACAGTATCTAAATTAAATTCTTTCTTCTGAAGCACAGGTCCATTTCCTTCTCAGGAGCTAGCAAACTGCCAGCCACACTGTCTGTGTGATAACCAGAGATACATCAATTCTTAGATGACCTGACCCTACCTCTCCTCCAGAAGGAAGGCACACTTGAAGGTGGTCAAACGATTCAGAAAGATTGCACAGAGAACTATAATCAGGGCCAGTATTAGGGGCCAAGACACCTGCAAACCCTTTTAGGACTCTACCCACCCCACATAAAGGCCACTCCCTATGGCCTCCTGCAAGGAGCCCCCAGGAGCATGACTGGGCAACTTCAAATATATGAACAGTCTTGTCACAGGGAAGGAAATTATGTCTGGCTGTGAAAATATGAGAAAAGTTACTCAGATTCCCTCACATTAAGAGCAACGCAGATGAGTCATTAGCTGCACTGAAGGCAACCATCAGGTTGACCACACCTTGCGCTTTTCCACCTCGGAGGGAGAAACAAGCGGGTTTTGACTACAGCAGAGGGGAGCAGATAAGCCTTAGAGGTATCTCCCGAGCTCAAAGTGTGGGTGCCCATTGGACTTAAAGATTCCACTTTCAGCGCTTTCTCTCATAGCATGCCTCACACTTGCCCGAAGACACAGAAACCACTGGGAAGCACAAGTGTACAGCAACAAGGACCTTCCTCCACGGACTGTTGTTCTTCATGCAAAGCCACATGAGCCACGATCAAGAACCAGCACAGCTCATCTGCACTAACAGAAAGCTGAATGAGAAAACCAAGGTCGAGAAGGCGACATAGCTATGTGCACAGTCTTCTTACGCGGTCTGCATGGACACACCCACCCACCTGCAGTACCCCAGGAGACTTGGAACACAGTAGCACTTCTAGTCTGGCCTGGCCCTCCTCCCTATGGCCACACCCTCACCACTTCATCTCCTTTCTGCCAGCTTCTTTCCCTCTAGCAGCCTTTCAACTTCCATGAGACAAACTGACATAACATGCCATGTGCCCACGTATCATGCTGCTCTTCATACTTGGATCTTTTCATCTGATAACACTAACCCCCTTCCTTCTGGAGCCCTCCATCTCATTTCACATCTTTCCTCTTCAAATGGCCTTCAAGTTCTCAGATGGAGACCCAAACCTGGACCACTTTGGAGGTCTCAGGTGAATTCCTCTCTAGTGTGTCTGTGTCTCCCTGCGTGGACTGTGTATCGCTTGAGGGAGTGAGTCCAACGTGCAGTAAGCAATCAAGAAAAGATGAGCAATGTCACTACCCTCAACTTAATTCTCCAGTTCTTATACAATCGTGGAGTGTCTTTTGTGGGAGTAGAAGGAAGCCACGGCCCTTTGCAGTGGTCTTGAGATATATGCAAAGTTCCTTCTTCAAATGAGGCTAAGCCTGGGGCCTGACCTTTTCCTCTGTGCCTAGGTATGTTCAAAGCCTGACATCCTTAGGTGTGGCTGGAGTCAGAGGCAGATGCCAGGCAGCTCAGGGGTATACGTTGTGACTGATCATGTGTTGGGAAGCAGAGAATGGCTTTGCTTTTGTGTTGCTCACAGTAACCTACTGTACAGTGATTGTGGCACTCTTCTTGCCAGGAGGCTGCCATCTTCGTCAGCAGAGACCCACTTTTCACAAATGTGTCTGTGCAATAAGGATATAAAAGATGACTCCAGGCCCCTAGGAGTTGGCTGTCTTGTTCCTTTAATAGGGGTGGTGGGGCTGCTAGAGCCCAGGCTTTTACCCCCAAATTCTGCTTCTCCCCACAAATGGAACTTCAGAGCGATATCACCCCATCCACACAAGGGTGACAAGAATTAAAAAGAGCTGCATCTTAGTGTTGGCAAGGATGCGGAGCAGTAGACACTCTCAGAAGCCACAGAGGGGAAAACAGTACCCACCCTTAGGAGCTTTGCAGCTGATCTTAACAAAGCTTAGCAGGTAGTGAACACACGTCCAGCCATTCCACCCCTGGAACTCTACCCAGGAGGAATGAAGGCCTAGCGAAGAGCACTCTTAGCAACAGTTTCATCTGTAAAAGCCCTAACTTGGAATAACCCAGATGGCTACAACTGTAGGGTGTGAAGTAGAGTGAGAGACAGCTACACGATGAAATATTAGCAAGAGCACAGCAAATCCCTGACCCTCTAAACATTATATTGAGTAGAGGAATCCAGATGCAGGCAAACACAGCTGTATCTTTTGAGGAAGAGGAAGATTAGGCAGAATTAATTAGCATGTTGGAATTGGAATATTGTTTGCCTTGCATAGGTGGAGGAGAGGAGCAATGAACTTAGCTAGGAGAGGGAAGAGGGCTTTCTGTTGGCTCCATTGTGCACGAGAGCATTGCCTTGCAGTGTTATTAGGGTAGACATGGTGGTGACCCGTGGTCAGGTTGGTGACTAAGTGGATCTACACACAGTAGAATTTATAGAGCTGTACAGTTACACTTTGACCATGTTACTGATTGTAAATAGACCTCAAACATGAGGTCTGAAATCTGAAAGAAAACTCACCTCATTGCCAGTTTTTTCCCCTTGAAATTGAAATTGTACATGCCAAGGCTCCATTGTTAGTGAATTCTCTGTTCCTGGTGTCTGTATTTAAAATGTACATGTTTTATGCAGTTTACAGGGAAGAGGAAGGCAAGAATAATTTCAGGTTATTGTGAAGCTGCAGTTGACACATATGGAATTGCTCTGCGTACAGGAACACTTCTGGATATTTTATTGCCTAATAAGGAGAAAGTTATCCATGCCATTTCTCAGCCCTGGGATTGCTGTCAGAGCAATATACGGAGGCAGAGGAGGGTCTGCATTATCACTGGTGGAATTTTGTTTATGGAGAGACAGGTACCCTGGAGCCCGCCTGGGAACTGGGGATGTGGGGTAGCCGCCCAGGTGATTGATGGAATGCTTTAATTGCTAAGAAGTTTGCAGGCTGCAGCTGGGGTCTGGGCCCCCACAGACAGCCCAACACTTTGGTGAGATGGTTAGGCTAGCCATGGCTACACATTTCCACTTCTGGATACTTTCCTCCCTGACCCAAGCTTCATCTTCTCTACCACCAGCTCTATTTTAATGATTTCCTGGAGGATAGAACCTGGGGCTTGTGTATGCTTGGCAAGTGTTCTACACCCAAGATACATCCCTAGTATCTTCAGTTTGCTTGTTTCTTTGTGGGTTTTTAAAAATATGCATTTCTCTCTCTCTTTCTGTGTGTGTGTGTGTGTGCACGTGCGCGCATGCATGTATCTCTCTGTCTGCAGCCTTGGGTTTGTTCCTCAGATGCCATCTCCATTGTGTTTTTAAGACAAGGTCTCTCACTGGCCTGGAATTCACATGCCAGTGGGCACCAAGGACCCACCTTTTTCTGGGTCCCCAGTGTGGGGATTCTGAGTGGTACCACCAGACCCAGCTTTTTCACTTGGGTTCTGGGGATCAGGCACAGATCCTTGCGCTTGTCTGACGGCAATCTTCCCAACCTATATTCCCAGCTCTTCACTGTTTCATGGTCTCCTGGAGAACTGGCAGCCTCTTCTTACCGGAACCCCTCAGTAGCCCCGGGAGACAGTCTCAGAGGCGGTCATGGAAGAACCTGTGAGGTGCCCATGGGGGACAGAGCCAGGTCACTACCTTAAATGGCCCATCCACTGTCACTGCCCTCTGACCATGTACAGCCCACCCACTTTCCCCAGAACCCTCTAAACTCTTCCTTCATTTGACCACACCCTTTTCCATCTGATGACAGCGAGTTTCCCTAAACGGGGAACTCAAACAGCATCTCAAACGGTGGAAACCTCCTTTGACTGAGCTTTTCACATCACAGGGCTGGACTGACTTGGGGGAGGGGTAATACCATGATAAGAGGGTGAGAAATAAACACTGATTGGCCGACTGGTAGATTGGCTCCTGCCAATCTTCTGTGTGCCCCCTTGGCATACAACTGTCCCCCTTAGGCTTCTACTCTATCCATTGAGGCTGCTGAGTGTGAGCACATCATGTCAGTCAGAGACAGAGCTTTAAAGAATGCTTAGTGTCTGCTTGGGGAGCAGGCTTGCTGACTAAGGTCTCAGAGGCCAGGCTTGGAAATAGCAAACACCTTAAGCAGTGTAGATACTTGGGGGGGGGGGGAGCACATGAATCAATGGCCACAAGGTCATTATCATTCCGGTCAAGACAACTCCACCCGGCTTTTGCTCAACTGCAAGGGCATTTGGCCTTCATCAATCTATCGATTGGCTTCAACCACGGAATTAAACAATAAAACGTGCTGCCCAAGTGAAAACAAAGTGGCAAAGTATCTTTACCCACAGGTGTAGCTTTCTAACTGTCAACTCAGAAGACAGGGTGGGGTGGGGACAGGTAATTCTGTCCAGGCGGCCCTGACTCAGCCTTCGGGACCTCTCAGCAAGCGCTATGTCATGCTGGTATTTACCTCTCCTTTAGTTCCTCCCTTTTTGTAAGCATGAGGTATGTGCCTACGAACTTGGGGACACTAGCACCCTTGTGTGTGCATGTGAAGGTCAGAGGTCAGTGATAAGTGTCTTTCTCCATTGCTTCCCACCACCTTTTGTTGTTGTTTGTGTTTTCAGACTAGCCAGCCAGCAAGACACTGGTAATCTGTTGGTCTCTGGCAACCCTTCCCAGCACTGAGAACACACTGAGCCTCTGCCCAAACTCAGTACCTTACGCTTGCAGGACAAGCGTGTTGTCAACTGAACTATCTCCCCCGCCTTTCCGTTTCTTGCTTAACACTTTCCAAAACTTCACATGCTGAGGGAACAGGCTGCACCAGACTGACGTGTGGCAAATATATCTGCTGCGTTGAGATGAAGTCCACTGTGTCTCACACCCTTGGCACTCACTAGACTTCCATCCTAAAAGGGCTCAGATGATTGACAGATCTCCTCAGCTTTGCTGGTCCGCACCGGTAGAGGCTGCCTTCTTGCTCATCCCCTCCCTGCCCTAGTGAGGGACAGCCAGACCCACAGGGAGGCAACAGGAGCGTGCAGTTCCAGCAGCCATCGTTATTAACCACCTGAACTAGCAAATTGGATTCATTACAGTATAAATTAAAATTATGCTAACTCTTCTTTCAAAGCACCAACCCTAAACACAAACTTAAATTAAGATGTTCTTCGCAGGGACGGTATGAGAGGAGGCTGTCTCGAAAGTGGGCCCAGTGAAACTGGGGTGACACAGTAGTTCTTTCCAGCCCCAAGCCTGCCCACTCCAGAAAGTCCTCAACATGCAAATACCTGATCCCAGCGGAGGAGCTGGCATAAACAAGGAGAGATGTGCCTAGCAGCAGCCGTGTCTGTGAACATCTCAGGCTTCTTAGTTCCTTTGGGTTTAAGCAGAAGTCACTTCAAGGTGCAGGGATCTAATTGGGAATTTAATGAGTCTCTGGTCCTGAGCTCAGCAGCAGCCCTTAGGGATGCTACTGCTTGCTCGCCACTCATCTCCCTCCCAGTTCACCCAAGGGGACAGCCAGGACCACAGGCCTAAACTTTTTGCTTCTCTCAGCCACCAACCACTAATACTTGTCGTCAGAAATTGGCTTGACTTGGATGCATCGTGGTCTGTCAAGGAAAGCCTATCATCCCAGCTAACTGGGAGGCTGAGGCAGGAGGATTGCCAAGTTCAAGGACAGCCTGGCTAACTTAGTGAAATCCTCTTTCAAAGTGAAAGACTAAGAAGGGGCCAGGTGGCTTTCTGAGACTTTAGGGTCTGTCAGGGGTTCTAAGGAACTGCTTCTCTTTCCAATATCTGGCTTTCAGGAGGTCCTTTTGCTGAGGATCTATTCAGGTGAGGGTGTGGAAGACCAGCTAGTCAGTGAGGCCTGCTGTGGTGGAAGTTCTAAGAGAGGGAATGGCCATGTAGGATGTGAGAGCAGAGGACAGAGGGTAGAGGGCAGAGGGCAGAGGGCAGGAGAAGCATTAGGCTCTTCTTCTGACTTGACATTTCCCCAGTTTATAGTAGGGACTCTGCTGTTCTCTTCAAAGTCACCTGAACACTTTTGCTCTTCCACCTTTCACAAAGCTCAAGTTCAGAGTCCGTTGAACATGTATGCACTGACCCAGTCTCCAGTTTTACTCTGGAGGACAGTAGCATCCCTGCCTACTCCACCCTCCAACACTGTTGCCAGTCATGTTGGATGACACAATACCTTTTGCTGGTATTAACCAAGAAGACACATTGGTCCACTCTTTCAAAGGACACATAGAAGTAGCCAGTTCCCAGAACCTGTTGTAAGGGCAGTTGTGAGACCTGTGCTGGCTGCTGCCACCGAGGGGGTCATAAGCTTTGGAATGGTTGCCCAGTGTCCCCGGTTCTTGGTGGTTCAGCCTGTCATCACTGTGTATTTCCATTTTTCAAAACTGTGTCTCCATAAATGTTTTCCATCAGGGCAAGCAGAGGTGGTTATGGTGTTGAACTCCAGCCCTGTGGGTTCCAAGCCCCCAGGAATAGCCATGAGCAGCTGCTTCTTTCATGGGAAACAACCTCAAAGATTAAACAAAGATGGTTTGTTTTGGCCAATCCCGCCTTAGAAGCTAACTGTCTCTCGATAAAGGATGTAGGGTTTCATAGCTCTGGATACAAGATTGTCTCCAGCCAGCTGAGGAGATCCAGGTCAACATTTGGTTGTTCAGCTGTCTGCACACTCAGGAGGGCCCTGCCCGAGCCTGGGATGTAATTTGTGGTTTAGATCTTCAGTCCAGAGATTGGAAGCCAGCATGAGAAGAATCAGGGGGCAGGGAGTAAAGGAAAAGCAGAGAGAACTATAGACAGGAGATTGGAAGAAGTAGCTTGCCCAGAGAAACTGATGTGGACGCCAACTCTCTGTAACTTGTCTATCAATTCAGTGTCTAATCACCCACTGATCCAGCCCGTCCAACCCTCTTTACTGACAACCTTCTATTTGTCCACCTGGCCATGTCCATCCATCAGCCCACCTAACTACCCAGCATCCAAATAGCTATTCAATCATCCAATCTATTTCAATAACAAGCATTTTATCTGTACTTGACTATGCATACATTATTCATCAATTTAACCAACTGACCACCCACTTTTTTTGTTTTGCCTTTTCCCCATCTATCCATGTACTCATCCATCCTCCCACCCACAAACATCTGGCCAACTATCCAGATGTTAAGCGTACAGTCATCCACCCAGCCATCACACAAATGTGAAATTTGCACCCACTGTGGATTGGACAGTATTTTATGTACTGGTGGACAGGAGAGAACTAAGCCCTTCAGAAGAATTTTTCCTAGTAATAAACAATTATTTGGTACCTATTTTGTGCCAAGCTCTGGAAACACAAAAACAAAAACAAAAACAAAAGTCTGAGCCTGCAAAGGGCTCCTAGCCTAGACAAATGAAAAACAAGACCTTAAAATCCTGAGAATTAACATCTATAGAATTTGAATGCCTGGGAATTGCCACCATCAGCAAGTATTTGCTGCTCAAGAATGAGGACCTGAGTTTGGACCCCAGACTGTAAACTCCAGTCACAGTGGTGGGAATATGCAACCTCAGCCACAGAAACAGAAGGACCCTGGAGCAGACTGGCTGGCCAGACTTGCCTAATCAGTAAACTCCAAAGTTCAGTGAGAGGTTGTGTCCCAAAAAGTTATGGGTGGGTAGCTCATCAGTTAAGAGCACTTGCCAGGTTGGCAGCTCAAAACTGGCTGTAACTCCAGTTACAGGGGAACTTGTTGCTTCTCTGATCCCCATGGGCTTCTGCACACATATAGTTTAAATACACACACCCAGGGATACAAACAAACACATAAAGCGATATATGTATGTATGTATGTATGTATGTATGTGTGTGTGTATACATACACACATACATGAATAGGTACACATACACTCAGAGGCGCTGGGGCAAAGAGACAGACAGAGATAGAGACAAAGAAGCACTGATGCGCAGGATCCTTTCTATCTTGTTCAGGAAAGCCTTCCTGGGAGAAATGATGTCTAGGTTTTGAACCTGGCTGAAGATCTAGTACAAGTACAGGTACACTGATGAACTGCCCACCAAACATAGGATTGCATTGAATACTTGCTGGCTGACAGAGGGAGATGGAAAAAGAGACCGGCTTAGCACAGGGTGCCAGCCATGTTTCCAGCAGAACCAAAGGATGCTTGAAGACAGCACTATGCTCCTCTGTAAAGTGGAAAAGTGGTATCGTCCTCACAGGGTTGTGATCAGAATTACAGCTCTTGAGATTCTGGGGGCTGGTCGCATGACATATAGATGCTGCTATTAAGAACTAGTATCAGCTAACCATTTTAACATAAAGTGTGATGATAGTAACCCATCAAAGGCAAATTAGCAAATAACTTTATCATTATTGCAAGTCGAGGGTACTGTATGTGTATTTACTGATTACAACGTTTGAAGTTTGTTCAGGGACCTGGAAGGGCACGTTGTCTTTTGATGCCTGTTTTCCCATAAGACAGTGTTTGAGGGAAGCCTTCAGGACTCCCAAGGTCCTGAGGACCTGTCCAAGTCCTAGTCCCATGCTGTTAGACAGATGGGCAGAGAGGTGGGCCCCACCTGCCAGGAGTGGGCCCAGGTTTCAAGAGGACAGTTCCCGCTCTTCCATAATCATATCATTATGGCAGCCACCCATGAATTTCTCTAAAAACCTTTTCGGGAACTGTTTATATTTTCAGATGAATGACCTCTTGGGGTAATGAGTTTCCATAACAACTAATGGGAGACCAGTGTGCTTCCGTCCTGAGCTGGGTCCCTCGTGCTCTTTGATACGCATCAGCAGTGCTGATGGGACTCAAGTGGTTCCTGTTTGCCATCTCCGTGCACAGTGGCAGTTGATGGGGCAGGTGCAGGGCCCCAAGGCATCAGCTGCCCCTGTCACATGCTGGCCCATAGGTGACAATGGTCTTTGGCCTTGCCCTGGCCACTCTTCGACAAGAAGCTGACCCTCTATAGGTTGAGGGGATCTACCTATAGCTGACTGGAAGCTTCCAGAATGGGTTTCTAGGTGAAAGAAAATCATCTATTCTAACAGCTGAACAAAGGGACCTGTTCGGAGCACAAGGAAATAACACATACATTGAATGGGATTTTGGTCCTTTATAATGAGGAGAGAGAAGGGAGGAGACATATGGACACTTTAATAGTTCATCCAGGTGGGTACAGGGTGTCAGGATAGGGTAGCTTGGCTCTGAAATACCTGGCCAACAGCCTTGGGAAGCCACAGTTGATCCTATAGCACCTAGAACAGTTCACTGGGGAAGGAAAGGCTGGGTTCTGTTTCCTTACAGAGCTCTTCCAAGCGGGGCCCTCAGAGCAAGATAGACTGCAAAATATTTTAAATGTAGCAATGAGCTAATGGACAGCTCTTAGGGAAAAGGCCAGGCCCACCTCCCTTGCTGCAGAAAAGCTACTCTGCCCTTGACCTCTGAGTCCACCTGCAGGGCATGCACAACTTCAGGGGGAACTTACCTCCCAGCAGCAGCCTAGCTCTTGTTAGTGGTGGTAAGAATTAGCACAGATAGGACCAAGTATCTCCACAGACCCGAGGCATTCTCCAGCTGGACTGAGAGGCCTCATGTCAGCAGTGTGGAGTTGCCCAAGGGGAAAGTTCTAAGCTCTGGAGGGAATACTTGAAGTTACACCTAGACCATCTGGGCCTTGGGCCTCCTCGTGTGTAAAACGAGGCTGAATCCAGCGGAGAAAAACTGTCTTCAGAAAGAAAGGTCTCAGAGGAGGCTGCGGCTCTTCTCCAGTGTTCCCAACACCTACTTGGTCAGCGTCCACTCATGTTTTCACTTACCCAACCACAGATGTCAGCAGGGGCCGTGCAAGGCTCCTAAGCAGGTCAACAAACAGAAAGGAGAAAGGCAAGGGCCAAGAAAGAAGTGAACCAAGAGAGCCTGAGCCAGAGGCCTTGGCCTTGCTGGGATGGGATGATTCTGAAGAATGGAGTCTTAGGCAAAGGTGGACATAGTTGCAACTCCAAGCCCTAAACTTTGATTTTGGAAACAGGGGTTGAGGGGTAGGGGACTTCTAAGATCATGCCAGAGCTTCTCAGGTCTTGGCATTTGCCAGGCACACACACACAAACTGAGCTTGTTCAACAAAGTTGAAAACTGAAATTAAAAAAAAAAAACTTTCTGGGCCCTTCTTAATTATGCCCTGGCAGATGGGGAGAAATAGCTCAGAAATGATGGAGGAGGGTCGATGAGCAAAGGCCTAAAATTGGGCTTATAGAAGGCAGAATCAATTTGTACTCTTTCTGAGGAAGAGGGCTGTGTGAGCCTGAATTATGCCTCAGGGTCATTCGGTTTTGCTTTCAAATCAGAAAATTGTAGATATTACATCCCAGAATTGATTGGCATGAAGGCAGCTGTAGGTCCACACCTCTGCCTTTGTCTACTGGGACTCTGAATGGAGAGTGGACATGTCCCTTCCGGGAGAAGCAACAGAGTGGCGGTGGTGGGAGAGAGAGCAGAGAAAGGTGGTAATTTGGCAGATGGACCCTCATGCATCAGAGCCATCCTTCTGTGAGTTTGATGGACTGTGTGCATTTGATGTTAAAAGGAATGGGTTGGGCCAGGCTGCACCCCACATCTGTCCCACCTCTACAATGGTCCCTCCACTGCTGGAGTAATTGTTCATTGATCCTTTCTAGAGTTCACCCTTAATTTTTCTAAGCTTCAGAAAATAGCCCCTAACTCACAATCACCTGAAACGCTATTGATTTTTTTTTTAATTTAACCTGCTGGAAGTTTTCCACTCCCACTCTTAAGGAAGGCTTTGATTGTATATGCCCAACCCAGAATCCTCAAAACACCACTTCTTCCATCAGAGTGCCCCTATTTCCCAAGCCTCTGGAAAGACACCTTTCTTTATTATTTATTGTGGCTCCATGGACTTTCAAACTCAATGAGCACCCCTGAGACCAGCATGCACTAGTTTGGTTATCTATAACTTGAAACCATGAGGCAGAAGGTCAACAGTGTTTCCTGTGGAGTGCTGGTCTAGCCAAATGCCTGTACATCATGATGAGGTGGGTTTCATTTGCCAGTGAGCCTTCTGGGACCTCTAGATACCCACACGTTCAAAGCCACTCTTTCAAGCTGAAGCACATGGCCGTCCTGCAAGGCCATTCACCTGACTCCATCAAGCTCTAGCACAAGCTGGAAGGCATTTCATGAGTATCATGTTCAGAGAAATAAATCATAAGAAGACATTTTTACTGTCAGCCATAGGTGTGGTTTTTCCAAGGGCTACATTTATCTGCAAGTTGTCTTTTCATATTGTGTTTGGTGTTGGGAGAAAGGGTTATATAGAGAGCCTAGAAAGGAGGGGTCTGACGTCAAGTGTAGTTTGCATCATGATTTGAATCTGAAATGACCCCCTTTGGTTCATGTTTCAAATATTATTCTTTAGATGGTGGCATCAGTTTGAGAGGCCTTTGGAAGCTGAGGTTATACTGGCAGAAATCAGAAACTAGGGGCAGGGCTTTAAAGATTCTATTTCCTCTGCTGGCAGCCTAGCTCTCTGCTTCCTGGTTGACCCTGATGTGACTAGCCTCTCCATTGTGCTCCCAAGTTCCACCATTACCCGCCCCCATTTATCTGGATTCTATAGAACCAACAGAATCTGCATTCATTATCAGAGGAGATTTTACAAGATTGCTTTACACAGTAGGGGCTGGGTAGTCTGGTAGTGGTCCTCTGTCCATTAGGCTAAATGCCTTAGCAGTTCCATTTGGGCACAGAAGGTCTTGGGTTCCCTGGAGAGCCAGTGGTCTTCAATCTACATTGAAAGGTAAAAAAAGCTGGAACCTGGTGGCCATATGTGGTGGCTGCTTCAATGTCAGATGTACTTAGGGAGAAGAATCCAGTGCTGGCTCATGACACTGGCTTTCTTTACACCACTTCATACATGGGCTGACTATTGGAAGGTGCTTTTTATTCTGAGGTGGCTTATCCCTGCTCAGTCAAACCTCTTTGGGAAGATCAACACAGACACACCCAGAGATTTGCCTCATAGGTGATTCGAATCTCCATCCAGCTGGCAATGCTGGATGACAGACTAACCATCATGTCTGCCACAATGATATGAAATCCTCTGAAATCATAAGCCACAAGAAAGCCACCCACCCTCACGTTGTTTAGGTCTCAGTGACATAGAAGCAACAAATGCATTCGGGTCAGATGTTTTCTGGCTGTACCACTGTGGCAAGTCCCAATGCTTTCCGCAACCTGGGTCTCTCACCCATGAAAGAAAAACAGTGGTGACCAAGCTGCATGCTCAACCACATACAAACACAAATGGTACATGAAAATGGTGAACTCCAAAGGGCTGAGGTGGAGGAGCCATGCCCGGGCTGTGCATTTGATGCTGCCTGTGCTCAGGTTAGAGGTTAGCATTAGGGGAAATCGCAAGGAGGGCACACCACTGCTCTCTACTATTTCTACAATTTCCTGAAAAATCTACCTTTGCTTCTAAATTTCAGTGTTGGTCATGTGTGTGCATGTTTGAGAGGTTGACATTACTGTCTTCCTCAATTGCTTTGCCGCCATGTTTTTGAGACAGGGTCTCTGAACCTAGAAATCACTGAGCATGCTAGGCTGTCTGGCCAGTGAGCTCTAGGGACCCTCTTGTCTTTGTTTCTCTGGCACTAGGGTTACAGGTGTGCACTACTACACCCTGCTTTTATGTGGGTACTTTTGTAACAAGCACTTTTCCCACTGAGCCATTTCCACAGCTCCAATGTTGGTGGGGGAAGTCTTGGCAGGGGGCTGACAGTTAAAGGGCATGATGACAACACCCATTTCACAAATTTTAAAAGGGATTTTCAAAGAGCTGAGTCAATGTTGAACACTGAGCGCCCAGCCCGGCATCCGTGTGTACTTAATAAATGGGATTTATTTTTGACCCTTAAGTCTATTTGCTTAAGCCACTGGTGATTTCTTTCCTCTTTAGGAGCATCCAGAACTCCCAAATGGGGTTTGTTGAAAGACTGTTGCACTTGGCAAACATGGAGCTTTTGCTTTTGGGTTGGTTGGTTTATTCTCAAGGTTAATTGTTGCTAATTTCACTGCTAGATTGCCAGCAGAAGTAGGAACATAAACCCAAATTAGAGGTGCTGGCTGTTGACTGGCTGAGGGAGGTGGGCTGGAGGCAGACCCTGTGGGAAGAATGTGGCTCACAAAGCAAGACTAATGAAGTCTAAATGAGAGGGGAAGGGCTCTGTGCGGGGCGGAGCGCTTAAAGCTTCTGTTTTCTCCTCCAACTCCTCCAGTCTCCTTAGGACTTCAAATTTCTCTGGTGCCTTTGTGCAGCCAAGACCAACATGGACTTAAATGAGGATTGGGCTCTCTGGCATGGCAGGGAAATGCAGTTCCGCTCCCAAGTTCATGGTGCAACAGCAAGCACCTGCTTCCTCCTTCAAAGCCTTTTGGAAGACAGGGCTTCATGCTGGCCGAGTGTCAAAAAGCAAAGCTCAGCATCGACCCAGGCTCAGATCCCACCACTGCCGTGTGGCCTGAACCCCAGCCTTCTCTCCCACAGATGGCTAATGAAAACACTTACTTCATTAGAGGAAGCTGGGCGAGGGGTCCAAGAAAAGTTTAAAAAGAATTAACCCAAACACATACTCTCTAGTGTGGTTGTGGACTGGAGGTGACAAGTGCACAGACCCTAGTGCATCTGCCAGCTTTTAAGCAGTGGAGGCTCCCAGCTGGGCCATTACAGAGTTGTCCTTTATTCTTTATCTTTCTTTCTCCTTTGCTGGGTGTCTTGAGTAGGGAAACAGAATGACTCTCTGCTGATGGGCTAGTAGGAACTGGAGACCCACACACTTGAAAGAATGCCCTTTACCCTGGGAGAGAGGAACCTATCTTTCCTGGAACTGTAATCACATCCTTAAGGGCAAGCCGGGGAGACAGCTGGCCAACTCCTGCTGCTTCTATATCCCCCTGAGGACTGGAGGCTACAACAAAGTGAGAGGAGGTGGCTTTGGCCAGGAGTCACATCCCTATGTCAGCAAGAACTGGAGGGCTTATCTCCTTCTCCCGTGTCTGGACCTCCCTTGCAGGTCGCCACTATATCACTATAAAGCTGAAGAAAAATGACAGACATGCTTCTTAGTTTCCAGCCATTAAGGCAGGATGGCTCCTTGACCATGCTTTTGGGGAATTGATGAAGAGAGGGTAATTCAATTAAGCAAAAGGTAAGACATAGTAAAAGTTTGGAAAGGGTCAATGCTGGAATGCCAAAGAGACGCTGTGGAGAGGCAGGGAGAAGCAGGAGGAGGCACACAGCACAGAGATATACAGCCCCAGGAAGGACTTCTGTTGTCAATCAAATGGGTGCTCTCTCATCAATATTGGTGTGGGCTGCTGGCCTGCATCACGGACACAGACTCAGCAAAGTCCCTATGTAAGGGAAAATGCAATTGAGTTGCATAATGAGGCTAAGTAATTGGATGGACTGGGCAGAATAGTATATTCTGCTAAGAATACTCAGTCTAGCACATTCATTAAAAAACCAGCATGGCCAACACCCTTCAATCCATAAGGTTGATGTAGTGAACGGAGGAGGAGACATTGCTTGATTAGGGAGCTGGGGTGGGAGCATCCTTTACCTGATGCTCTGGTGGAAGAAAGATCACAGCCCTCTGTGAGCTGTGTGCTGTATTATCCCATCTGAAAAGAACCCATGGTGATGAGGTGTTTGACTCCACTCAGTCTCCACATTTCGGGAGGCAAAATGCAGACATGTCCATTGCATCCACCCAGGCAGCGAGAGCTCATGCATCTCAGAATGCATGAAAAGATCCCAGTGCAGTCATTGAACATAAGATACACAAACCAGTGTGTACAGAAATAGATGGAAGTTTCTGGAAAATGTAACTTCAGGGTGAACAGAATGGATACACTTTTCTTTTTATTGTATTTCCCTTCTCTATGATTAATTTGCAGATGTGCTGTCATGAGCATATGGGATTTCTTTATACTTAGCTGGGGAAGGTCTGACTTTCTAAGTTCCACAGCTAGCTCCATCCTTGCTGTATGAAATGTAATTCCCGTCTGCTCGCTCTACTTTAGGGCTCATAGCGATCCACACATGCCCCAAAGTTCAGGAGCCGCCAAAAGCCCATCCCAAGAAGCTCTGAGGCTGGCTGGCTATTGAGCCCACCACAGCATAGCTATTTACTTAACTGATGGCTGCTGTCCCCATTCCAATGATGTCCGCCTTGTTAGAGATGAACACCATTGAATCTGTCACCATGACAAAGTGCACCTGTGTTTATCCTTCTGTTGCCAAGGCTGAGAGTTCAATATTTTGCTCATTAATTTTTAACACCCCCCCACCCCCGTTTTTTTTAAAAGAAAAAAATGAAGCTTCAGCAAAAGAATGAGAGGAGCATTGCTTTCCCAGGCTTGACACTTTCCTGCTTCCTCCCTCTCTGGGGACCCTGCTGTAAACAGGGCAGCAATGTACTCTAAGAGGACTTTACTATTCAAAGTCCACGTTGCTATGAAGCTTAAGTGAGGAGCAGACACATGCTGGCAACTTGCTGACTGCCAAGAACAACCTTGCTGATGCCAGTCATGTGGCCTTAGCAGGAACATCCCCTCTAGCCTTAGAAATGCCCAAAGCATGTCCAGGTGACCAGATGCTTGCTCCCCTAGTTTACTTATGCTAGCCACCAAAGCCTTTCGAGTCTGGCTTTAGCCCTCAGTGAATGGCCGTGTGGAAACGTGGTTGATTTTTTTTTCCATGTGGTTCTGCCATGTGTTTGTGTTCCACAGGCCTAGCCTGTGTCCTCTAAGGAATGACATGGTGGTCCCTGACATCCAAGATAACATGCTCATTCATTGATTTTCACCCTTCGCCCATCCACCATGAATCTATGCCTCTATCCATCATCCACCCATCTATCCAATCATGTGCCAAACTATGTTAGTTAACTGCTGAGTATCATAGAACGTGGAAAAAACTAAGCTCACCAATGGTGCAACAAAAGGAAGCGGCTGAACCAAGTGAAGCCAATGGAACTTTGGTCTAATGGATTGGAAATGAGATGGTGCCAAGGGCACACTTGGACTAGGACTCTGAAAATAGAGAGGACCTCTGAGAGGCTGCCAAGTGTCTGACTTTCTGGGCCACAAAGCAGGAGCCAGAAACTCTGCACTGCAGCAACAGCATCTGCCCTCCTCATGATACTACTTCAAGGATGTGTTCTCAGGAGCCATCCCTCTGGAATTAGTCCAAGTTCACTCTCTATCACCTCCTTGGGCTGGCTTCCACTTCCTTACTTGTCTGAAAGGATGGAAATACCTACTGTTTTTGAGCATGGCTGTGTGTCCACATGTCTGAGCCCCTCTCTATGTTCTGGTTCTGATGTCCACATTGACACCTTCACTGTCATCTCAGTTCGCTTGTATGACACTAACAAAGAGTCAGGACTCATAGAAGGTAAGGGACAGCCCCACCACACAGCTGCCAGGCAGGAGAGCTGGGGTTTGATTTTTAGCAAAGCAGGAAGGCAGAGAGTGCACACTGCTTGTCCAGATGGGACAAAGCTTTACTGAAACACTATGTGGCAAGGCCAGGGCTTCACCTGGGAAGGCTCAATAGCAGCTTGTTTTCCTTCTAGGTAGAGGGGTGGCCAGGGCATAGGCCTGCTTGTGTTTAGTCAGTATGGAGCTGACAATCTCACCCACCACTCCAGCCATATCTGGGATATGGCCTTGGGGGAGCACCCAAAGTGGTCCTGTTTTGAGTCTCAACACTATGACCCCAAGTTCTTCAGAAAGCAGCTCAGACCAAAGAGCCCCAGTTGGCATCATAGGATGCTCTTCCAACTAGAGGAAATAACTTGGTGTTTCTTTACAAATCTTCAGCATCTCAGAGGCTGGTCCTGGTAGCTGGGCACAAGCAGAGACAAAATGAAGAAAAAGAGCAAAATGCACAAGAGAAGAGGACCCCCATGAGGCTGAGAGGTGGGGAGAGGGCTGCATCCGCTATACAGACAATGGCCAGGAAGCCTGGGCTCTGGCCCCCAGCTCCCCCACTTCCACAGTAGCCGAGCCAGCCAGGGGGTGAGGGGACGGAGGGTCAGGGGGCTGCTGCAGCATTTCCTCTTTGCCTTCCTGGATTCCAACAGTTACCTGGTAAATGTTCCTGGGCCTCTCATCCGCCTGACCGTCCTGCAGTCTGCAGATAACACCTGTGACAATGGGGGACCCTGGGGGTGGGGCCTTCCTTTCTAACCATGTGCTCTAACAACAATAATACCAAGCTATTAAATACAGCCCATATCAGCCTTCCATGGGGTGGGGGATTGCAGGGCCAGACCACTATTAAGAGAGGTAGAACACTGGCTGAGGCTCCCACTGGGAGGCGACAGAGGTTTGACCCTTACAGGCTTGATGGCCACTGTCCTCTCCGTGTCCTGTGATGAGCACCCTTCTCCAGAGGCACCCACATCAGGCAGGCTAGAGGTCTGTGCTTTCAGAGTGGCCACCAAATGCGGGGACTCAGTGGTATCTTGGACATGAGAACACGTGCTTCTGAAGCAGAAGGCCTCTTTGAAAGGAAAGGCCCGAAGGAAGACCTGCCTTCCCAGGACTCCCAGGCCATGATTGACTGGTCTGTTTGGGAACGGTTGCTGTCCCTATTCTCAGCTCCATCAGTTAATGGTTCCCTGTGTACAGTGATGCTGAATGAAGAACAAAATTGGTGTTTGATGTTGACGGTATTGATCTAATGTCACTTGTTAATTCAAACAATGCCACTTGTCAAAGTGGGGGGGGGCTTTGAGGTGGGATAGTCAGGTCAGGTAGAGCCAGAAAGAAGCATACTGCAGCAGAGAAGAGCAAGGAGGAACTGCATCCAAAGTATCAGGATGTGGTCAGAGATGTGACCATATTCTTCCTGGGCAGGCAGAAAGACATGTACCACTGTCTCAGCCAAGTCTCCACATGGGCCCAAGTGTCTCCATGTAGGTAACAGTTGGGGACAACAGGTCTGCTGGGAACCGAATTCCAGCCTTTTGACCTAGTATCCTTATGCATTAGGCAGGGAAACCCAAGGGTACCTCAAGGTGCTCCGGAGGGCACAGAGATGTGGCTGGGGTGGAAAAGAGAAGCTTTGGGCTCCTACACTCTGACCTATCTGACTCCAACCATACAAACCACTAACAACAATCTATGGGCCAGGCCTGTGCACAGTGCGAGGCCATGCAGAGAGAAGATGGCTGCCTCCCTGATTGGCATTGTGTAGTTCTTTCCTCCAAATTAAAACATTCCCAGCTGGAGGAAGGAGGGAAGCTCTTTAAGATGCAGGGAGTAAATGAAACTTAAAAGCTACAGGAAGCTGCTAAAACTTAAAAGATCCACAAGGCCTGCCCCCAGGATTATACAAGGTAACAACTGCTGAGGAGAGGAGACTCTGGAAGCTGTGGAGATACAGCTTTCCTAAATCATTCCTGCGCATGCCCAGGTGGGACTTTCAGCTGTTTTTAAGTCACCCATGGTCTACCAGGCCTGGGCCACAAACAATGCAGAGCATGAGAGATGGTCCTTCTGCTCCCATGGTCAAGAGTTTGTCAGAGCCAGAGTCTGTTTGTCTGTCCAGAGGAATAGAGCAGTGTGATGTGATTAAAACTTCACTTTCAAGTGTCTGTCTGCTGATTGATGCACCCTGAGACAGCCCCATGGTTGTCAGGGTGTGAGCAAGAGACCATCTGTAGCTGTGACCTTAGTAGTTGGCTCCACCTGTCCATACTGGTCCCTATAGAAGGACTATTGTCTCTGACCAGAAGATCGGACTTCCTCTCCTATAGTTTTCTGCTTACTCCTCTCTGACCCATCTGTCCCTGGTGAGGACTGAATGGCTTTCCATATTCCTGCCACTCTGTCTTTCTGATAAATTACCCCTTGTCCCTTTCTCCAGTCCCCCTAGGATGCCCAGACCTAGTTCTATAAATATTCTTTTTCAAGTGGGGAAAGTGGTGGCTGGGCAGAGAGATGTTATCTGAAGATGCAACTGACCTTCAGGTGTCCACTATCAGCACTGGGAGACAGAGGGCAGAACTGCCCCTGGCCAGTTCACAGAAGGATCGCTTGGACAGAAGGGAAGAGGCGGTGTTATCCCTATCACATCATACATAGAAATGTTCCGGAGAACAAAGGATCCAGAAATAAAAGACGAGAAATAAGGAAAGGTAGCTTTTGATTCAGTACGGTGTGTGTGTGTTTACATGTGCATTGTACACACACAATGCAGTGTGTATGTGAAGGCCACAAATCAATGTTGGGTGTCTTCCTCAGTTGCTCTTCAACTTATCTTTCTTTGAGTCAGAATCTCTCACTGAATCTGTAATCGCTGATGCAGCTAGACAGGCTGGTTAACGAGGCCGAGAACCCTTCTCTAGGTCCTGCCTTGGTATTGGGATCACCACGCTCATCCCTTTACGTGAGTGCTAGGGGTCTGAACTCACATCCGTGTGCATGCACAACAAGTATTTCACTCACTGAGCCAGCTCCCCAGCCCCTCAAGTGACCACTTAAATAAGTGACCTGCCACACTTTCAGAGTCCAGAGGAAAAGAGGGGCTGGAACAAAAGGCCCCAAAGCCTCCAGTCTGTCCTTGGACAAAGCCTAGAGTCGCCCAAACTAGAGGAGGGCTTTAGCTACTGCAGAGGGCCGGAAGAAGTGTCTCACTGTCAAGGGACTTTATCGGCTCCACCATCGTCTCCTGCGAGCGAATTATTAATGACTCAGATTCATTCCGGTGACGCCGGCCTCGAGCCCCTCTGCTGCTCCCACACTGGTGCCGAGGCGCAGTGGATAAACAGCTCCCGCCTGCAGAGGAAGACAGTGTCTGCATCCTTCAGACGGGAGATTTCCAGATAGGCACCCACGTCGTTATTGCCACGCTCCATTAGGTAGAGAGAGTCTAAACTGTTCAGAGCCCTAGGGATTGAGATCATGCCGCAGTGGCAGAGACAAAGCTTTCTTCTTGTTTGTTTCTTTCTCACTCTTCAAACTTAGTTCACCTGCTATGACCTCCATTAGAGTTTCTTGCTGGGAGAATGTCCATAAATTGGCTCTACAGCCACCTTAGTCTAACTTTCTACCTGCTGCTGTCACCCTGCTCTCAGTGCCACAGCCCCCCCACCTCTTCTGCAGTCTAATCGTCTGCCACTACCCTTGCTCAGATGGAGTAGAAGTGTAGGTCCTTTTGAAATTGTCATTTCTCCCCCACAGACCATATATGGTCCATAGATGCCCCTTTCCCCCATGCATGATGTAGATATTTAGTGATGTTTAGGTAGGTAAACAGATGAAGGCATGGGTGAAGAGATGGAAGGTTCAGTATCATTGATAATGTGCCCACTCTCACCTTCACTATCACTGCTACCATCATCACCATCACTCTCATCATCACCATTATAACCACCACCACCATCGTTACTGCCCTCACCCCCATTACCCTTATTATCACATCACCGTTTACCACCATCATCGCCACCATCCACAATTATAAAAGACTATCACCATTACCACTCACAACCATTGTCGTTGCCATCCATCACCATCACCATTATCACCATCACCATCCCTGTTCAGAACCGTCATCACCAACAGCACCATCGTCACCACAAGCACCACCTTCATCGTCATCGCCACCATTGACATCATCATTACCGTTGTCATTGCTAGTGTTTCACGGAGTCTTTGCTGTGTGGCAAGTGTTGACTTAACCAACCCTCGCAGGACGCCTTTGTGGCAGTGCTATGCTTGATAGTCCATACGTCCGAGAGATGTGGAGAGATGTGCCGACTCTAGACCCAGGTCACATAGCACCACTGTGGAAGACTAGCAGCTCTGCTCTGACCCCTCACTGCGCCACCCTTGCTGTCCTGCAGATAGCCATGGAGCCAGAGCCAGATGATTGCTGTGTGTAATCTCACGCCAGCTATAGACCCGAGTTCTCATGTGGGGCTCAACCACACCTTCCCCAGTTTCTGAGCATTTTCAGACCCTCTGAGAACCTGCCATCAAACTTTCCTCAAAGCATCTTTCCCAGTCTGGCCTCCTGCCTCAGCTTCACCTTGCATGACCAGTGCCTCTTCTTGAGGACTGTCTAAGGCATTCTTATTGCTGGTCCTGATTATACCAATATCAGGTACCAATACCATACTGCTTGAAGGAGAGGCGAGGAGCTAGATTCTCTCCCATCCCACACCCCAAAAGTTCTTTGTCACTTAGACTCCAAAGCAGGGTTGCTTGAGCCTGGAAGTTCAGAGAATCATTGTTGCCATAATCACGTTTCTTTTGTGCCTTTCACTCTCATACACTGTCCTAGCACCAGGTAAGGGGGACCATCAAGTCGTGCAAGAGGGGGCTGCTAAGTGGAGCACAGCCTAATTCTCTCCCACAGCCTAAGCATCCTGTGCAGACTTCACCCTGAGCTCTCCAGGAAGGCAGATTCTGATGCTTGTGAACTCACAAAGTAAGCCTCATCTCAGAAGGGACCACAGCAGCCAGGATGCTCCAGCCCTCTCTATATGAGAATGAAGAGATGGGGAATATGAAAGATAGTCAATTTTGATTAGTGAAGCTCACTGCTCGGCGTGTCTATGTGGTGAGGTGGGTGGGTTCCCGAGAGGTTTGATTGGAGAAGGAAAACCTGCCTTGGAAGTGGGAGGCATCATCCAATGGTCTGGGGTCCTAAATTAAATAAAATGAGTATAAATAGAATATCAATGGAAGTTCTCCTTAGCCTGTCTCCTAGTCTTCAAGATGGGGAAGGGGCTCAGCCACATGCAATGCCTCCATTAACTCTGCCGTGTTTCCCCGCTGTGATGGACTGTACCCTCTCAAACTGTGAGCCAAAGAAAATCTTTACCCCTTAAGTTGCTTCTAGCCGGGTGTTGGGCACAGTGGTGAGAAATCCACTGAAGAGCAAGAAAATGCAGAAAGTACTGTTGGATCATTCTTCCAAATAAAAGCAAACATCTGGAGACTGTGGTATGCAACGAATGAATAAATAAATATACCCGGAGAGGACACACAGCCCCCATGTTCTCAGCAGTGCATGCAAGCACTCTGCCCCTGAGGACGCAGGGAGCAGTTGCTTGCCTTCCCTCCTGGGGTCTCATGAGGTCCTCCTTCTCAGAAGACTGACGTAACTCAGGCCAGATCTGAGGTGGAAGCTCTACCTGGTATGTGTGACCAGAATGGAGGGAAGGATGTTGTCGGCTCAGGGAACTGAGTGGGCTAGGACTGAGGCAAGGGGAAGAGAGGCTTATAGAAGCAGCAGCCAGAGGATCATGAACACGACTCAGGAAATATGGGTGAAACAATGTGAGAAAGCCAACAATGGCGACAAGTCTGTGTACTGGCTCCAGGTATGGTTCTGGAGTCCCCCATATACCCTAGGATAAATGGGGAAAAAATCCTAAACCTCCCATAGAGGAGCTGAAGAAGGTGGCTGTTTAGCACCCAGCAGTTCTCCCCAGAGATGGCAACAGTTGCCATCAGTGCAGGACCACATACTGGGCTCCCATAAGCTTCATTTCCGGCAGTGAGGTGTTTACATGGTATGTGTCATCAAATATCCTTCTTTTTATTTGTATTTCAACTTCAGTAGCTCATCAAATAGCTGGTCTTTTATCTTGAAGGAAGTCAGGAGCCTGAAGTAGGATTTGGGGTTCAGCAAACCCACCGGGCCTCAGTCACTTGCCTCTCTGGCCCTAATGCTGCAGGAACACTGGAAACTCTGCCCCAAATCATCTCCTTGGACTTTCTAGAACCCTGAGGATGTAACTAATGTCTCCTCCTCTTGGCGAGTTCCCAACAACAAGTCAACGTTTGTTCCATAAAATTTAACCTGGGGAACCATTGAATTTATAGGGCTTCTGTGAGGGAGAAGTTGCTTACAGGAACATGGAGGGCCCTAAAGCAGCCTCACTGCAAAGTCTTCACCGACCATGAAAGGCGTCCCTCTTCAGCTGACCTTCCCCAGACTATATACCCTGGCATCTCCAGAGAGCCTCAGGCTATTGGAAATTAGGGTAGAGTTTCATACAAAAGGCCAAGAGGGCTGGCTGCAGGCTCAAGTTAGGTTCCAATGACCCCCCAAGCCCTCCTGTGAGGAAATACCAACAGTCACTAAGCCTAATCGATCATGATGGACTCTTGCAAACAGACCCAACTGACGTGATGAGGAAGGCGGCTGCTGTGCTGGAGGAGCTCATTCTGTAACACACAGAGGTGCAGCAGAGGCTCAGGCTCCATGTGGGCATCTCTCTGCTTTGGACTGTATCATCCAGCAGGGATTCCAGGCTGCTGGCCTGTCACTTTGCCACTTGACTCAGTTCCATTAGGAAAGGCTCTAGATGGGTCACCGTTTGTCTGGCTCTGGAATCCAACAGGCTCTGACCCCACATCTGGAAGCTGTCACCCTACAGCTGACCCACCCCAATCTGATCTCATTAATCTTGAGACAACAAGGGAGGAGAGACCATTTGTCCCAGGAAGGTTTATGTTGGAAGTTAATTCTCAAAGGTGCAGCTTTTCTGACCACCAAAGGATGTGCCATAAGAAAAGTCAGATAGGGGCTAAGACAAGAAAGACTCACATCTTGTTTGGTCCAGGGACCCTGCCCCAGGCATTGTCAGTCACAGAACACGCTGTTAGTAAAGCCCTTTGAAGAGATAGTATTCTTCACAGAATGGGTAGGTGTGTGACAGTGATGTCAACATGTCCTTTCCTTTGAACTTACATCTTAGATTCAGCCGCTGCCCCCAAAGAAGAACCCTAGATCCTAGGACAGGACACACCTCTACCTCTTCACTCTTCCACACCGGTGGGTAAAATCTCTACTGCATAGCTGCCCCTGCATTCCATGGTTGCGCCCTGACCCTCTTCCATTGCCTGGCTCAGTCCCCATTAGGCCATATGCTGAAGCCTCCAACAGCACCCACACTTCTGCCTCTGGGACCCCTGTGTCACATTCTACTGACTGCCTGGGCATATCTCCAACACTCTTCTCAGCACCAACCAGCACCTGGCACCTCCTGGCCACCTGACCTTTGCACCAGCTATTGCTGCCACTTGGCACCTCCTACCCTCTTTGCTCCCTTTCCAGCCACAGAGACAAGGGCATCCATGCTACCGTCTCCCTCCTTCAGCCCCTTACAGCACTTCATGTCTCCATGTGCAAGCCTTATCACAATGGCCATCTGGTAGTCCTTCTCTTTCTGCTGAGCACAGATCTGGGGCACACAGGGACACACATGTCCTCTCTGGCAAGCAGGTCAAGCCACTGTGTTTGCAGGTCCTGGTACAAAATGAAAGTGTGGGGATCCTTTGCCCAAAATTATGGAGCAGTCGACAGTGTGGAAGAGCACTAGTGTAGAGTGAGAACACTCTAGGGCCAGGTCACTGTGTGAACACCTGGGCCACCTATCCCTATGGAACCCTTTTACGGTCCTAATTCTTACCTGTGTATTTAGGTCTTGTGACACCAACATCTACCTGTGCAGCCCAACACATTGTCCGGCCTTCAGTGGCTTGAGACAACACTCAAGGGTCTGGTCACACTGTAAAGGTCACAGTCCACACAGCTCTGTGTCCTAACTCAGGGTCTCTCCAGACACATCAAGGCTCCAGCCCTGCTGTGACTCTCCAGGAAGGTGCTGGGAGGAGTGGAAACATGAGGACATTCTATTTGTTTGGGTCACAAGACTGATGCTGGGGTCTTTGCTGGCAGTTCCTTGGGGCCTGGCTCAGTTCCTGCAGGCTGCCCATAATTCATACGCACGTGGCCTCTGCCTTCATAGTCAGAACAGACAGTGTCTAGTGTCAGCCATTCCTCACATTTTAGACCTCTCAGATTCCTGCTTCTGACCTGTGATAGTGTCACTGGCTCAGGGTGAGGCCAGACCACAGACAATGCTCACAACTCTCTGTAATGGCTGATCTTGGTTATCTGCTTGATTTCGACTGGAACCAACGAAATCTCAACCCCTGGGTACCGCTTCGAGGGACTTTCTTGATTGCAGTGTTTGAAGTGTGGGTGGTGCCTCTTGTGGCAGCCCAGACAGAAGGGCAAGGAAGAAGAAGACTTTGATTTTTGCCTGCTTGCTCTCACTCTCATTGGCAAGTTTATCAGCTCAGCTGCTGTGGCACTCCTTAGCAGCTCTCTAGGAATCTTCCAGGCCTCCAGCACCAGGCTGGGACCACTGAGACTCCAGCTTCGTGGAAAGAACAACATCTCAGCTTCTCTCCAGTATGAGGCAGCCATTGTTGGACTGCAGGGACCACACCCTGTAAGCCAGTCCAGTAAATCTCATTTCACTATGTGTCTTAGTCACTGTTATACTGCTGTGAAGAGACACCATGACCGAGGCAACTTCTGAAAGAAATCATTTAATTTAACTGTGAGCCTTGCTTACAGTTTTAGAGAACGAGTCTATGATTGTTGTGGCAAGGAGTATGGCAGCAGGTAGGCCTGGTGCTGGAGCAGAAGCTGAGAGTTTGCATCTTCCAGCAAGTTGGAAGATGAGGGAGAGACACTGGGCCTGGCATGGTCTTTTGAAGCCTCATCATCCATCCCCCAGTGACATACTTCCTCCAACGAGGCCACACCTCTTAATCCTTTTAATCTTATCAAAGAGGGCAACTCCCTGGTGACTAAGCATTCAGATATATGAGCCTATTGGAACCACTCTTATCAAACTACAACACCATGTGAGGAAGCTACTCTAATACCAAAGTGACAGGAATGAAGGCTTCCCGGGGCCTTGGGATCCTCCCAGACATGTGTCCCACTGAGCAAGCTTTACTGATGCTTCCCTTAGATCTGCTTTCGGACTCACACACTCTCTTGTGTTCTCTCACATTGCTGAAGCCCAATCTGTTTGTTGGCATGAGCCGGGAGCTCCTGTGAGGTGCTAAGACACAGCCTGTGTGACAGACATGCCTAGATGTTTTCTTGCTGCTAGGCTTGGGAACACACAACTACCAGAGGAGGCTCTGGCCACACAGCCAGGACGGTGAGCTCTTTTGTCTCATATTTAAGGCTACCTACCCTGGTTGCAGTATCTTGGGAATTGAGTTCATGAGGGTCAGGGTCTACATTCAGGTGTCACACTGGCAAAATCAAGGATTTTTCTTTCTTTCTTTCTTTCTTGTCACCAGTGAATGGGGACAGAGGCACATTCCTCCACAGGAGCCTGAAGGAATGTTTCCCTTTTCTTTGGGACCTCCACTCAGGCAACATGGAGAGTCATAGTCTCACCACAGAAAATCAAGTTTATTAAAGATGGTTTTAAAACACAGGTCTTAAGCACATAAGGAAGATGGAAAGAGAGTCAAAGGGAAAAAAGAGAAGGCATGCCCATGTGTGGGGATGGGCTCTCAAGGGAGAGTCACATCATCAGACATTTTTATAATGCGTACATGTGAATCTTTGGTAGCTCTCAGCTTCCATCTTTTAGGCCTGCAAACACCCTCCCCAACCTCACTTTTAACATTGCTCAAAGAATATACGTTGCAACAAGGTTTTAAAAGCTAAGAAGTTTGTTTCTGAGCAAGACTTGTGAAACGGATTTATGTGGGGAATTGTTAAGGTTCAGGGATGAGAGGGATAGACTAGAGACTCAGTTACATCCTTTTGGCCCCATATAAGTACAGTTTGGTTATTGTCACCACAGAGATGTCTCTTGTCTCCATAGGAGACTGTGGACTCCACAGTGGTGTCTGAAGTTTTTTGATTCTGTCAGTAGGACAGATGAGTCGGACTCCCTTTTATCATGGTTTCCCTCTTGAGTCCCCTGAAGTTTTTCTGTCGTTCTATCCTACCTCACTGTGAGCCCACTTGTATATCAATCAGCTCTCAATGTATAACAAAACTGCCCACATGGCTTATAAAACAATCACCTGCTGTCTATGAAGCTATGTAGGTCAGCAGGTGCTCCGATCTCTAGATTTGCTCATTAATCAGTAGTCGGCTGCTATTTGGAAGAATGACTCTGGAAGACTTTGCCAGGCCTTCTTACATGTGTGGAACTCAGCTGGCTGTTGAGTGCCATCAGCTGGCTGTGGTAGCCTTGCTGGGACTGCTGTGCTCCTCACAAGGCTCTTTGTCCTTGGTAGGTGAGACCAGGGTAATTCTCACGACAACGGGGAGAGCCTTGATTTCTAGGATACCAAGACGATCAATAGTATATTCTGCCTTATTCTACTCACCGAATATTCACCGCATAGGGTGGCCCACACTCAAGGGTGAAGAACAGTTGGGAGAAGCCACACAGTCACATTGCTGGTTGTTAGACCAGGAGAAGGCATGCAGATGTTATAGGAAGGAGTTAATCCTCTGGCACAAGATGTTCACCTCATTGCCATCTTGGGGTAGAAAATTCCTTGACCAGGTAACCCCAGTGCTAATTAGGAAAACAATACAGTGGTCCCAGACAATGATAATAATAACAGAGCTATCTACAATCTCTACGAGAAAGAAGGAAGGGAAGGCACAAGCCCTTCATCTGAAAATCTAGCTATTAGCCCTACCCCCAATCCCTATCCCTCAACTCCCCTACCCCCCTCTGCAAGTGATCTTAGGAGATGCTGGAGTGTGTAGCAAGCTGAAGCTGAACAAGCAGGGACACATGATACAACTTCCATGAGGTGCCATCTATGATGGGTGCTTTGCAATGGTGTAGCTGTTCGAGGTCACCCATGCTCATGTAAATAACCCCACACACATGCTCTGTAAGCAAGTCCAATAACATCATGGCTCTCCACGTTGAACTGTAGCATGATGGTGGCTTTGTTCTGTCATTGGTGCCCTGTCTGAGGTGAATAGATATTTGACCAACATCTATTCCCAAGAAAATATGGTGCAGTGACATCATTACTTCTGTATGAGATGTTGCTTTCCTCATTGTCCTGGAGAATTCTCTTTATCCTTTCAAAATACCATTAAATAGTTCCATTAAGAGTCTGGGGATCCCTGGCCTGGAAGCTGACCCATGACCATGCATGGCAAACTGAGGGAAATATAAGAGAGCCTTGCAATAGCTGAACCCATGGACTCTCTTGCTTCAGCAGCAACTCTTGTTTCCTGGTTCACACAGCTGGACTTGGGTAGAAGTTTCTTTGGTCTGTTATTAGTGATCTGTCTGGGGTAAGTATGTGTTCTCAGGAAAAGTCCACACAGCAGCTGTCCAGGTCAAGACCCTTCACACAGACAGCACACATCCTAAAGTCTTTAATGTTGATGAACACCCAGCACTTGGGAAGAAACAGCAGGAGGACCAAGGGATCCTAGCTAGACAGCAAGTTTGAGGCCAGTCTGGAATGAATGATACTCCATTTCAAGGCAAAACAGATAAGAAAGATGTACCTTTCCCAGACTCTTCTCCTGGCACCTGTGTCTTAAAGGCTGTGCTTTTTCCTTCAAACATTTTCCAGAACCTAAAATATTTTTGAGAAATGTATTCATGGCTGGAGCTCTGGGTCAGTGGTACAATGCTTGTGTGGTTTGCACTAGGGCCTGGATTTAGTCCTTGGCACTGAAAAACAAAACAAAATAAAATAGCAGAATGTAGGGATCTGGGACCCTTGTCCTCGTGATGAGAATGGCTCTTGGTCAATGTTTTGATGATGTCTATGGTAGCACAATTGAGACTGTCCCCCACAGGCTCATATACGTGAATGATTTGGTTTGAAGCTGGTGAAACTGTTTTGGGGAAGATTAGGATATATGGACTAGTTGGAGGAAGTGTGTCATCGGGGGATGGGCTTTAAAAGCTCCACACCAGGCCCAGTCTTTCCCTCTGCCTCTAACTTTTTGGAGAAGGTGTGAGTTCTCAGCTACTGCTACAGTACCGTGCCCGCCTGAAGCCTGGCTCCTTGCCATGATAGTCATGGATTCATCCTCTGAACTGTAAGCAAGGCCACAATTAAATACTTTCTTTATAAGCCATGGTGTCTCTAAGCAAAACAAAAACAAAACAAAACAAAAAACCCAAAACTCTAAGACATACAGTATCTTCGTCCATTTTTTGAGAATATTCCATAATTCATACTTTCCAGCGCTGTGTGTGTGTTGATTTTGTGACAAAGTCACCATTAGAGGCTAGAAATGTGGCTCTTTTGCAGAATACTGTCCTAGCATGCACACAGTACTGGGCTCAGTTCCCAGCATGGCACAAACAGGATGTGATGGTATGGACCTCTAAGCACAGTACTTAGGAAGTGGAGGCAGAAACATCAAAAGTTCAAGATCATCTTTTGTTACAATGGAAGTTCAAGGGCAGCCTGGGTTACATGAGCCCCTGCATGAATGAATGCATGCATACATGAATGAAATAAATAATAAATTGTGGTGTTTGCTCCATAGCTGGGTGATTTAGAACAGGCTTCAGATTCTTGTCATCCAGGAAGTAGAAATTCAGAGTGAAGGGGCAGGTGGGACTGCTTCCTCCAATGGGCTCTTAGGAATAGGCTTCCTTGTCAACCAGTTCTCTCTCCATTCTCAGGGCTGTGGCAGCTAGCAGTCTACACCCTCCTACACCAATCAAGGCAGCACCACTCCTGGCTGCCTCCAACTCTGTGTCTGTGTGTGTCCCTCCCTTGCCTGCTAAGAACACAGCGTCCTTCAATGGAATAGAATGCCCCTGTCTTTAACAGTGACCCGCACCAAAGTAGCGTTGGAGTCTACCCAGCTCTCCATTCCACCCCAAACAGCTGCAGACAGACATTCCCAACCCCCAAGCACTCAAATATCCTGGACTCAAAGAAAGTGCACTTTTGGTACACTCTCTGCCTTTTGCATAGTGGGACTGGAATGTGACCCACGACTTGAGGTAATGGCATGTGAAGGTGCTAGCAGCTTGTTTAAACAGCTTCCCGAAGCTCATTTTGGGGAAATGAAACAAAACCCAGGTCAGGTGGACACAGGCAGGTAGAAGGGTCAGTTTCCAGGTGACCTTTGATTCCAAGGTGGCCCTGACAGGCAAGGGGTGAGAGCTGAATTTTCTGACAATGAGCATGAACAAAAATGGGGAAACAGAGACATTCAGTCATCTGAGATTCTCCCTAAGACAAAGGTTGTTCAACTGCCATGGACGTTGCCTCAGAGGTGACATTTGGCAGTGCCAGGAGAAAGTTACAGATCTAACAATTGGCCAAGGGTGCTCTGAATAACCCGCAGTGCACAGAACACCCACACAGCGTGCAGGGTCAGTAGTGTTGGGCTGGAGGACTCCAGAGGACAGAGGCAGTAAAGGGGCAAGCTGTGGGCAAGGAGCTTCATCCTGTAGGAATGGAGCTGTGTACCTCCCCCTTCCACTATCAGACTAGTGAGATAACAGCCCCCTGCCCCAAAATTATTGTCTTCCCAGGAATCTCATGCTAGGAGAAGGGAATGGCTGAAGTCTGGCACAAACCAGAAGAACTTATCACCCAGGAAGAGATTTCATTCGGTTCTGATGGCTTGTCAGACTATCTTGCAGGAGAAACTGGAGCCAAGATAATGATGGGTCGCTGTGGGACCTGAGACAATGACTGGTCAGTGGTGGGCAGGACCTGAGGCAATGACTAGTGAGTGGTGGGCAGGACCTAAGACAATGATAATGCACTGGCTGGTTTTGTCTGTCGACACAAATGGGAGTCATTAAAGAGGAAGGAGCCTCAGTTGAAGACACGCCTCCATGAAATCCAGCTTTACGGTATTTTCTCAATTAGTGATCAATGGGGGAGGGCTCAGCCCATGGTGTGTGGTGCCATCCCTGGGCTGATGGTCCTGGATTTAGGCTGAGCAAGCCAGTGAGCAGCACCCTCATGGCCTCTGCATCAGCTCCTGCCTCCAGGATCCAGCCCTGCTAGAGTTCCCGTCCTGGCTTCCTCCCATGGTGGGGGAAGTATAAGCTGAATAACACCTTTTCTCCCCAATTTCCTTTTTGGCCATGGCATTTCATCACACTGAAAAAAATAAAAACCACAAAAACCTAGCTAAGACAGATTGGTCAGTGGTAGATGGGTCAAGACCACACCTTGACCAGGACTATAACATCTTTGGCTTTTACCAACTATATACCTTATGCCACGACACTGAAGTCAGACTTGGTAAGGGCCATTTGACCTCTTCATTTGTTCATCTTTTCAGTGTGGCCACACTGAATAAGTCTTTTTTATGCTTTTGGCCTTGGCTTATCCCTGTACTTGGACTATTAAGGACAGACAGTGGGTTGAGATTGGCTTCTCATGGCTGCTGGAGCTTCGACTCTGAATGTCAGTGAAAATGAGATCTAAGATCTCACAGTCAAAACCTGAGATGTCCTTCAGGATTCCTCTTTTGTCCTGGGTTTTTTCACCTGCACTGTGCAGAGAACACATGTCCCCATGGCTCATCAGTGATCTGAGATCCATTTGCATCTGAACAGCTACCTCTAAGCCCACACCCCAAGTCTGCTCCCCATAGGCAAGGCCAGCTCTCATCAGATGATAAAGCAGATGCTGACGAGACGCGACTGCCACCCTGATGACACTCCCAAAGCCCCTTGTCCTCATTTTTCTTTCTCCACAGCACATCCATCTGCTGGGGGGTGGGACTGGCCCAATGAGAGGAGACTACACGACAGAACCCAGGGCCATCTGTAGGGGTGTCTGCCACTTCCTCTAAATAACAGCGACTCTGTCAGATGGTGGGCTCATTGTCCCCAAGAATGCCCCAGTGGTACTCTGTATGACAAAGGAACATGGGGGCTCTGCTTGGTGAGGCTCTAGAGCCTTCTTGGATGAACTGTACTCTGAATATATCCAATCTCAGTGGCAGCCAAGGTCCCCCTGCAGAGACAGGGATGTCACCATTAGCCATAAATCTCTCCTGAGAAGGCTTTTCTTAGCAGCATGCTGAGTGGCCTGGAGGCCCGGCTGGGGCAGCCTCCTCCTGCTTGCAAGTTCTGGCCACCTCCTGCCTGTCTGTGCTATTGTGCTGTGACTCTGGGGACTCTGGATGACCCCCCCTCCACACCCCTAATGTGGATTAAGGTCTCTTTCTCAAGGGTCAACCTAAGTTTTGCCTTCCGTCTGTACCCCCTTTGCTTTGAAACGAGGTTTGGTTTCCCAAGACTTTTCAGAAAAGCCCCAAATCCTTCTCACTGGACCCCATGGGGTCACAGTTTCCTCTTCCTTTTGTATCCAGACAGACAGACAGACAGACAGACAGACAGACAGACAGACAGTAACACACACACACACACACACACACTTCTCAGTCCTCAAATTCTAGGCACAGTGGCCCACGTGCTCTGCTCTCATGCCCTGCACTCCCTGTGTGTGATCCGCCCCCTCCCAAGTTTGGACACACCATATCCTTTGAATTTCCAGTCAAGGTTTCCATCTTCCAAGAAGTTTTCCATTCCAAGGTTTCCATCTTCCATCTTTCCCACCCGCTGCCTGACTACGACAAAGGCTGAATAATGGTATCAAGGAGGCTGTTGCTGAATTACCTCAGAAAATCCATACACAAAGAATCCAGAGTGCTAGGAGGTTAGGGTTGGGGTTTCAAGGTGGAACCAGGGATTGTTTCTGGTTATACTTTTCCCTGGGCCAAGCACAAGATGTCATGGTCTCCAGAAAAGCTTGCTATCCTAGGGCACTCATCATACCTTGAGATTTGATGAGAGCTTTGTTGCTCTGCAGTGGCCTTTCTAGACTCTTCATTCATAGAACCAGAGTCTCGAAGGAGGACCATCTTCAAGAGCCCTGCCCAAGCCCTAGGTTCAGCACCCACTATGTATTACATAATTGTGGACAGGAGGTCCTTTTGGCTCCAGGGTGCTCTGAGCTGTGTGAAGGATTGGCTAGAGGACTTTCTTTTCATCAGCATCCATCTCTCCAACCACTCCCTGGCAGACACCCCAGCTGACCATGCTGAGTGCAGGTGTGCTCTGCCATCAGCAAAGCCCTCCCGACAGATGTCCCCCGACCACATGCTGGTCAGCACAGGTTCACAGGGCAGAACAGGTTCACATCCTATTCCTTTCTTCTGCTTCAGGAGGCTGGTCTGATCTTGGGGTATTCCCACAACCCAGAGAGCAATTCCGCAGCCAGACCTTGCCCCCGCTGTGCTTCAGGGAAGGCCTTCTTTCCCTCCCACCTATTTCTCTTCGTATTTTTCTTGGCTCGTGCTTCACAGGTACAGCTCCAAGCAGTCATATACCCCATTTCACCTAGCCAGCACCACCATCCCATGCAAAGGGTCACTGTTATCTCAGACCGTAGGTGAAGAATCCAAGTCAGGGAGTGATCAAAGAACAAGCAGCCTCCTGCCTGGGACACTCAGACCTTCCCAGGTGTCCTAACTATAAAGGGGCCGGTGTGCCAGGACTAGAATCTTTCTATAACACTCACTTCTGTGATGCCCAGCTAAGGCCACCCACTCCGCACACAAGAAGATGGTGCTTTTTTTCTTTTTATTAATTTTTGTCATGTCAAGTAAACCTTCAGAGATAGTATCAAAGGATGCCTCAATTCTAGCTGGAGAACTTAGGGTGTGTCAGATTGTTGTTAGCACTTAAGCTATGTTTGCTCCTAGGTATTTTCTGATATTAAATAACATGGTGGATATCCTTGTAATCAAAAGTTGGAGTTTGAATATTTTCAAGTTCTTCAGCCCTTTGACAAACTATTTCCATATGGGTCACTTCAGCTTGTGCTTCTACCCTTGTGTTGTGAGAATGACAGCAACCTCTGTGCTGTTGCTGGGGTTCAAAATGCCAAAATGGATTTTAATTCTTAAAAAAGGTATGTTTTCCATTAAGGAAGAAAGGATAAAACACACAGGAGTCCCATGTCTCTCCTGCTACGAGGATAGTGTCCTTTCAATGTAGAATTGCCAACTGAAATAGAATTGCCACCATTAAATTTGAATTTCAGGCAGTACATGTCCCCATTATTGTGTGAAACATACTTACAAATTTTACTTACTCTTCATCTGAAATTTGAATTTTACTGGGATTGCTCTAGTTTTCTGGGTTAAGTCTGTAACCACTTTGTGAATATGTGTCTGCATTTAAAAATAAAAACAAAACAAAACCAAGCAAGAATTAATGTTCTTCCAGTTCTAAAGTTCAAGGTCCAACAGGGATGGGTTGCTGTGCTTTTCTTTTGGCAGGGAGGTTTGGGTGTTCAAGACAAGGTTTTTCTGTAGAGCCCTGGCTATGCTGGAACTCACTGGAAAGAGCAGGCTGGCCCCAAACTCGAGGAGCTGCCTGACGCTGCCCCCTGAGTGCGGGAATTAAAGGTGTGTGCCCCTCACCCGCTACCTTTATTGTTTATTTATTTATTTTTAACCAACAGAGAAGGCATGATATTGTTCATATTAATGAGTTACTGTGAGGTTTTTTTTCATTATTTTACACATATGAGAGTATGTCTGGATACCACCTGTGTGCCTGGTGCAAGTAAAAGCCAGAGGTGGGCATCAGCTAGAATTGGAGTTACAGAGTGCCATGTGGGTGCTGAGAATTGAGCCCAGGTCCTCTGGAAGAGTGTCAGCTGCTCTGAGCCATCATTTCCAGAACATGCCCCCCCCACATAATTTTAATGCATATATTATTTTGCAATGTCTAAATCAAGGTAGACTTATCCATTTCACCAAACACTGGATTTTTTCTGATGAAAACATTTAAGAGTTATTTACTTACTTAGTTATGTGGTTGATTGGTTGGTTGGCTAGTCAGTTAGTTCTGGCACAGGCTGTACCTGTGTGTTCTAGGCTAGCCTTGACCTCTACAGCCCCCTCTCTCAGATTTCTGAGTCCTAGGATTGCAGGGTTGTGCTATCATGCCCATCTAAGTGTGCCTACTTTTACTTATCTCCTTTCCCTTTTGAATGGATGCAGGTGCTCACTACCGAGGCCCTCCAGGATAAGCTCTCACTCTGTGCCAGAGCCATATCAGCACTACTCTGTCTTGATTTGTTTATCCTCATAAGCCTGTGGGCAACGACCTGACTTATAGTAGTAATATGTGATCTTAAACACTTTTTATCAGATGCTCAGGAAGACTTAGGCAGGTGGGTCTGGCATGGAGTCCTTCATCATCTCATGGTTTCTATGCACCTTCATGTTGATGCTGCCTATTGGCGAGAGGCTGATGGTTTCATAGCCACAACATTTTGCATGTCAAAAGATGGAGACAAAAGCCTTTGACCCCTGCTCATCCCGTCAGCGCAGCCAGTCTACAGGTGAAGAAGACTGTGAGATAGAGGAAGCCATATGAGCAGCTACTGCCTAGGACCTTACTTACGTCACCGTCATCAATCTTGCTGGTGCCATTTGGATGTGGTATATGTGCACATTCACGTGGGTCCATCCATATGAACATGTTGTGGAGCCCAGAGGTTGATGTCTTTGATTGATCTCCATTTGCTTTTTGAAACAAGGTCTATCACGGAACCTGAATCACCAAGGCTGGCTGACCAATGAGCTTTAGGGATCTGCCTGCCTCCAGCCCTGTTAATGATGGGCTTTACAGCACCCTGGCACCCTGCCTGGCTTTTAGGTGGACGGTGGGAACAGGTACTCACATTCTCATTGCTTTGTGCAGTGGGCATTTTTACCAGCTGAACTGTCTCCCCAACCCCTATGCATGGCTTAAAAACAAGACCGAAGAGAACACCGCCCACCAGAAGACTCACTGGCAATTACCTTATTAATTTATGACAGAGCAGCAGATGCTCTGGAAGGCGGGAGAGTGTTTGTTCCAGGAAGTGGGCATGCCCCATGCTAGCAAGGCTTAGGCCCTTAATTTGTTTTTCATAGATAATTCGAAAAGACGATCCAGTCCACGCCCTGTCGGGACAATTACAAACTCTGAATTTATGGGGCCCACATCACACTGTTGACCACACATCACTGCAGGTGCAGAGAGTGACATTAGGACAGCTCCATCTACCACCACTGGCCACAGGGCATGCTCTGCTGCTCTGGCCCTGCAGCTGTCGGCCCTGAGTCCTGGAAGGCCTCCAGGCTGGATGCCCAACTTTCTAATCCTTTCAGCAAATGGTCCTTTTCCATTCTTCTCCCACATTCCCCGGGTCTGGGAAGGGGGGAAAGACTAGGCCTCAGTTGACAAGGGAGGGAGAAACTTGGTAAGCAAAACAGGTGGCGCCACCTGTGGCCGGCTCCAATTCCAACCGCGCAGCTGCAGCTCAGCTGCGGAAGACCCAAATCCCAAGGTCTGCTGAGGATTTTCCCAGCATCTGGGCCCAGGAATTCCCAGGCCCAGAAGCTCCCTCCTAGGCCAAAGTGTCCTATTTCAAATACTCCAGTGTCCCACAGAGAACCCCTATAGCTTAGGAGACATTTAAATCCCCTTCCAGCACTGCAGTCTCACCAATGGAACAGGGGCTTCTGCACTGTTCAGAATGACCGTGGAGCCCTTCCAGGCACCATCAGCGCCCTTGGCCATCTATGTGGTTTAAATTCTCTAACAGGGAAAGGGGGTATTTCAAAGTTCTGAGGAAAATCTATGCCCTTGATCTTCCGTTGTCTTCGATTTCTTCACCAGCCTGGGCATTTGACACCAGAAAGGACATTACATGGTACCTTTATTCCCGAGGAATTAACTGCCATTCTTCTTTCTCTCACATCCTCGTCCTGCCTCAATTAAAAACAAACAAAACAAAAACCCATTGGGCTTGCATCATTAATTAATTTATTAGATATAATTTCCCGGAAGACAAACTTGGTTCTGGGCCCTGGGCACAAACGAGCACTGGAGGAATGGCTGCCACTTCCCGAGAGTGTTCCCAAAGAAACTGGAGCCCAGACAGGTTGGTTCACGTGCCCAATCAACAGCTGGTTAAAGAACTGCTAAACCATGGCAGCATGAACTACTTACTGTTCATTCCGCAGTAGTCAGGGCCTCTAGAACACCAGGGGCAGTGTTGGCACACTGATCCCACACTGCCAGAGGCTGGGCGAGGCCACTCTGGCCGATGTACACACTGCATCCCTGCCGTAAGGTCAAAGTGGCATTGACTGTAACAAGGACCAGTCAGAACTGAAGTGCAGTGGGGTCATGGTTCTGAGCGAGAACACGGAATGCTGCATTTGCTGCCGGGCTGTGACAAGCACAGTTATGTTTCATTTACCAGTTTCTCTCTCTTCCCATGCCCATGCCTTTAGAACGTGCTTCTGGGAGGCAGTATTTCCATGCTTTTTGATTAGGAATGCCTTGGCACCTACTTTGAACAATTCAAAGAGGAAGAATCTTATATCCTCAGCCCATCTGCGTTTCTTCTCGCCAATGCCTTCTGCCTCAACCTCAAGGAAAAGCCCAGGGAAACCTTCCGGAGTGCCTCCATGAATCAGAGCCAAGTCCATGCTGGATCATCCAGTCAAGTTACCCTGTAGACACCCAGCCAATCCAGCAGAGATCACCAGAGCAGGGCTCAGCTGAGGAAAACCACCAGGGATCCTATAGTCTTGGGGAGCAGAGGGTTACTTTTGTACCTGCCCCGCGGCTGTAACTTCCGGGTTGCCTATGATCATCAACACCTTGAATCGGAACATCTATACTGCCAGCGATCACCGAGAGGTGACCCTCACCAGAGGTGGCCCTATAAACATTCTCTTGTGGAGGGAAGAGAGAGCCTCACAGACGTGTCTATAACCAAAGACCCTCACAAGGCCGAGCCTTTCCCTGAGCTTCTCTGAGGAGTGAACAGCCAGACGAGATGGGCTCCTCAGTGCTGTGGTTTTTCCTTAGGTGGGGTGGGACTGGCAGCTGATCATAAGTCACCACGCAATAAGCTCATTGGTTTTCCAGGCTGGACTTGAGTGGAGTCCCATCTATGCTGGAATGGACACACATTTTTTTTAAGTCATTCAAAAACTTAGCTAGGAACTTGGTCTTTTCTTTTTTTTTTTTTAAGCTGTGGGGGAAAGTGCTTCTGTTTTATTAGATGTATTGATTTTATTTTGTAACAGAATGTACTTGGCTGCATGTGTGTATGTGGACCATACACATGTGTGGTGACCATGGAGATCAGAAAAGAGTATTGGGTCCCCTGGAACTGAGGTTATAGATAGTTGTGAGCCACCGTGTGGGTACCAAGAGTTGAAGCTGGGTCTTCTACAAGAGCAGCCAGTGCTCTTAACTGCCAAGCCATCTCTCCAGTCCTAAGTCAATCAAGGAAAAGTCACCGTGACAATGAAAACTACACCTCTAAAGTCTGGGATGACCTCCAGTGAATCAACATGTCACCAAGACAGGAAGAGCCTAAACACTGAGCATTTTGCTTGATCTTTCAAATCTGACTGGGTAAATCTAGGCAACATGTGGCCAGTAAGAAACAGTTCTGGGCACTCCGAACCACTGCACCCCTGAGGCATGCCCTTGAAGGTAAGTCGCCATGGCTGAGGATCCTTTCGAGGGCTGAAATAAATGGAGCCTGTTGGCTCTGGAGTTCAAAACAAAGCAAAGGATAGCAAAAACAACCTTGCATAACAAAATTGAGAAACTCTTCATCAAGTCCCTTGAAAACATAGCATTAAGGCAGCAAGCCGGCTGTAACTCTATTAATATGCAATCATATGAGTTGAATAAAATTTAATGCGTACAAGCCAAATGAATAATTCCTCCCTAATAAAATCCAAAATTAAAAGAAATCAAGAGGAAATTCAAATTATTATCTTTGCCACTTGTACTGTGCCAAACTCCACACACAGTTACAAAGAAAAATAATCTACTTTGCAGAGAATTTTATGCCCCTTCCCAGCAGCTTCTCAGCGTGGGTTGTGTATGCCCTTTCATCTACTCATTGTGCCTTGGATTCTGACAGCAGGCAGCCTTGCAGACGTCAGTCCCCAGGGTCTGTGGGAATCTTAGAAGAAATCCTACAGAAATTTCTTCAGCCTTCAGATGGAAATACTACAAAACCTGGGCTGAGGGGAGATAGCTCAGTGGTAGAGTGCTTGTCTTGAAGGCATGGGGCCCTAACCAGGACCCCACAAGCTAGCTAAAGACCTTAGGTATGGTGGCTCACACTAAAGGTTCCATTTTAGGGCATGGAAACTAGAGGGCTCCTGGGATTGGATATCCAGCCAGCCTAGTCAGTGAGGGACTCTATCTCAGCAAACAAGGTGGAAGGCTCTTGAGGGACAACTGAGGATGACCAACTCTGGCCTTCACAAGCACATACAAACATGTGTATATATACCCCCTCATCCTCACACAGGGTTATACACCAAGGAGGGAGGGAGACAGACAGATAGATCTTTACTATAGGGTGAATGAAGAGAAACAGTAAATGGACATTGATGGCCAAGAACAGTAAAGAGTGTGTCATCAGGGCACAAGTGTCAGTCTGTACCTATTAGCAGAGGAGCCTTTCTACATCTTGGCTGTTTAATACCAATCACCTAGCTCCTGTGCTTTTCGTTGTTGTTTGCTTCTTTTTCCACTAGACAAGTCCCTCAAAGCAAGGGCCACATTGGACTCACCTCTGTGTCTTCATTCATTCAACAGATGCTCATAGGGCTCAATCATGTACCAGGTGCTTGTTTAAGCAGCAAACAGAGTACATATCAGCTGAACCCTTGGCAAACGGAGATGATGAGGAAAAAACCAAAATGGCTGGGTAAGTTTGTCCAAGGGCTACTGGTGAATGGGGTTTCTGTTCTCAACTGACACGTTGCTGTTTCATCCAGGGAGAACCTTTGCCATGTCCACGTTGTGCAGGCCACCTGTGGGAGATCCAGGCCACCAGCTGAAGATGAGCAGCGCCCTGGAGAGGCTATGGGATACAGGGTGTTGGAGATAAGGTTCAGGAAGACAGTGGGAGAATTTCATCCCAGGAAGCTCTCTGCTGGGCCTTTGGGAAGTCATAGTTGATTGCCAAAGCTGCCTTTGCTAGCTCCAGGTACAGTTTTGACCTGGTTGGGTAGGAATGGACTAGACATAGTATGGGCAGAGTGGGGCTGAGGGAAAGAGAACATTCCAGAAGGGAAACAGTCTAAGTAAAGGTCATAAGATGGGTAGGGATTCAGGAAACTGCAAGGAAGGAATCTTTGAAGTCTTGCGAGTTCCTTGGTACAACGAAGCCGGGGAATGGACCATGTTGGACCTTACAGCCACCCAGAAATTTCAGACACTCTTTGGCTCAAGAGCACCCAGGAAAGAAAGAAGTCTTAAGAACGGCTTTTGATTTTTAAATAAGGACTTGATACCAAGTGAAAAAAGCAAGCCCCTCAGACTTCACCCACCCGGCTTCTCAGCAAAAGACCCAGCCGGGTGGTCTCTATCACCACCAAACAGCCTTGAATATTCAATGACAAGCCTGAGATGTTCCTGATCACTTCCATGCCTAGGAACTGGATCCTATGTCCAAAGTAAGCCCAAGACACTCTGATTCCAGGGGTGACTGGAACTTAGCTATAAATAAATGGGTGTGGGGTTGTTCGTGTGGCAAGAGTGTCATTGGCCTCTGACTTGTGGTTATGCTGTGACTGAAGAAAGACCATCCCTTCCATCACAATGTGAGTTTCCACCACTAACTGCTTCCTCCCCTCACCTGTTTCTTGTGCCATGGGATGGGGAGAGAAATAAAGATGATGTTTGGCTCTTTAGAAACCCTGTAAAGACAGGTACATGAAGGAAGTGTCTGAATGAGCCTGTCAGGGTACATTTCCTATTAGTAGTCTGCAAATTGATGAAAATCATGGGTTTTATTTTATTTTTTATTTTTTTTTTGCAGAAGCACTCCACTTAATTCAAGACAGAAATGATGTCTTAATCAAGGCTCTTGTGTTGCTAGGCACCTTCAGTGGGCTCTTGGTGGTCTTTTCTGTCTGTCACTCACTTTCTTCTCTGGGAAAAACAACTTTTGGGTTCAAAGACTGAATGTCAGATCCACACCCATCCCCACCCTGTGGCTCCCTAGCTCAGTGACTAGTTCAAAGATGGACATATGACCCACTTTGACCCAATTACTGTGGAGCCAGGATTGTTTAGGAGCAACTGGGGATGACTTTTCTCTTTGCCTTTTGGAATTGGAGCAATAAAAGCTAGTAATTAGTGGGTTCTCTGGTGAATTAGATGAGGGTACCCACACTGAGGTCATTAACCAGTTACAAGAGCAGAGGGGTCTGTGAGGGCCTTCTTGAGAGGAAAGTGTCTTGTTGCATGAAACCCAAGTACAAAGCAGAGCCAGTCTTGTAGGGAAATGAGACAGAGATGAATGTCACCAAGGGCCAGTGAGGGTCTCCTCTCTTTTCCTCCCTCCATGCCTGCTGTCCTATCTATTCCACATGTAAGGACTCCTTCTTTCCTCCCTGTCTCTGAAGCTCCTTCCTGTCTGTGTACAATGCACTAACTCACAGCTATACTTCTAAACTCCAAAATGACAAGTTTTAAAGGTATACAACCTTGGTCCAATCAAATAGGCCAGAGCAGGGACTGTATAGTTTATCCTTTGTCGGTTTGGGATGGTGTGGGTATAGAAAGGAGGGGTAAATTGTTTAAAAAGGAACTTTATAGATAGCACTCAAAAATGTCTGATGTCCTTGGATGTGGACTGGTTTTTTGTATTTTTGAGCAGGAATAGATTTACTTGGTGAAAAAAAAAAACATGCAAAAGCTAGAGAGAGAGAGAGAGTGCACACAAGCATGTATATATGCAGGCCAGAGATTATATCAGATGTCTTCCTTAATCTCTTCTTAAATAGAGTTTTTAAATGGTGTGTGTGTGTGATGATGATGATATTTATTCTTGTGGGGACATGTGTACCATGCATGGCATGCATATGTAGAGGTCTAAGGGCAACTTTGTGGAGACAGTTCTCTCCTTTACCTTACATTGTAAAGGATCACACTCCGGGATCACACTCTGATTTACACAGCAAGCGTCTTTACCTGCTGAGCCTTGTTGCAAGCACACTTTATTTTTTGAGACAAGGTCTCTCACTGAACCTGGTGCTCACCAATTCAGATAGACAAGATGTTCAGCAATTCCCAGGGAGCCTGCCTCTGCCTCCTCAGCGCTGAGATTACAGATGCAGGCCACCACTCCCAGCTTCTCCCCCGGTTCTGGAGATCCCCAAACCTTATTTTTTTTTCTTGAGAGACAGTCTCATATATAAGTAACTCTGCCTAAGTAGGAATTTACTATGTAAACAGACGGGCCTCCAATATGCTATGTAGTCAAGGCTGGCCTTGAGGGTACCTCCACACCTTGCCTTTACCTCCATAGCTCCCAGATTCCCCATGAGGCACGGATGCTGGTCCACCTGAGATGTGACTGAGCTGGTCAGCTTTTTCAGCTTGACACAGGCTAGAGTCATCCAGGAAGAGGAGCCTTGTTTGAGAAAATGCTTCTGTAGAAAACTCTATAGAGCACTCTCTTAATCCATGATAGATATGAGAGGGCTCAGCTCACTGTGGTTGGAAGCAGGCTGAGCAAGCCATACGGAGCAAGCCATCGGGAGCAAACCAGTGAGCAGCAGTACTCTGTGGCCTTTGCTTCAGGCCCTGCCTCCAGGTTCCTGCCTTGAGTTCTTCACTGTCACTCAGCAATGAACTATGACCTAGGAGTATAAGATAGAATAAACCCTTGCCTCCCCAAGGCTGGTCATGGTGTTTGTCAGTTATAGCAGTAGAAACCTAACTAGGACAGAAATCTGGAGCTTCTGAACTTAGCTGCTGTCCTAGACAGCCAGCTTGGCCAGTCCATTAGTGAGGTACCAGTCTACTCCACTGGAACACACACACACACACACACACACACACACACACACACACACACACTTTCCCAAGAGCAAATACTTTCAGTTCAGTGGTGGAAAAGAACAACTGCTTTCTGGTTCGGTGGTGGAAATGAACAAATACTTCCTGGTTCAATGGTAGGAAGGAACAAACGTTTCTGGGTTCAATTGTGGGAAAGAGCAAATGCTTCCTGGTTCAGTGATGAAAAGGAGCAAACACTTCCTGGTTCACTGGCTCAATTGCCCTTTCCCACATTATCAAAATCACTCAAAAGATTGACTTCCAGTAACACTGTAGGTCAGGGAGAGATTCTCATCAGACTTCATGGGGCTCTACTTCTTTCTCTCCTTGCCATTTAAAAATATATTTATTAATTGTTGAAGAATATCATATAATATAGTTTGATCATATTCCTCTTTCACTGTCCCAGAGTCCCCTCTACCCTTCCTAACTTTGTGTTTTCTTCTTTAAAAAACAAACAAACAGAAACCACCAAGTCCAATCTGTGATGCCTGTATATTCCTGAATGTGGGGCATTCAATGCAGCACAGCTCCTATTTATAAAACTTCATCCCAGGAGTTGACAGGATAGCTCAATGGGTAAAGATGCTTGCCATACAGGCCTAGTGACATGAGAATGATCCCTGGAGCCCACATAAGGGTGGAAGGATAGAAATGACTCCACAAAGTTCTCCTGCCACACAGGCACAATGGCAATGTGATGTGGTGTGCAATGACCCCCCCACGCCCACATAATAAATAGAATTTAAAAGCAAAAATAAATCCAGAACTTTCATCTTTCTTTAACCCTAAAGCATTTCCCGTTCTCCCTCATCTCTCCTCCCTTCCTAATAATTTGTCTATTTCAACTTCCCTTTAGTGAAATCACTTTGGGGAAAATATCTCACCTTTTGAGCCTCAGGCAGATAACTTATCTTCAGATAATGATGACAGCAATACATTGGTGAATCTGACAAAGTCTGTTGAAAGTACAGATGTAGTTACCTTTTGATATATCAATCCTGCTGCTGGGGCTGTAGCTTTTAGATAGACCCACACATGAAGAAACAGCATTACAAGTTTAGCCATTGTAGTAGTAATTGCTATAATAAAATATTGGGAACAGCTCATTGGCCACCTCTAGGTACCAGTTGAATAAACCATGTCATATTCACCCAGTGTGAAAACATTAAGCAAAACCAGAAAAGTCTATTTTTAAAGTAAGTGCTTATGGTATTTTAAAAAATTTTACATACTTTAAGTACTCAAGGCAGTTGCTGCTCTTTCAGAGGCACCCGAGTTCACAGCATCCACACCTGGTAGTTCACAACTGCTTATAACTCTAGTTCCAGGGGTATCCAGCACCCTCTTCTAGCCTCGGTGGATACCTCCACATACGTGGTGCACACTCGCAAACATAGGCACAAACACAGCACATATACACATAAAAGAAAAAAGAAATATGTCTTGCAAAAGTGTTTGGTCTTTTTTTCCTTGGTACCTAGCAAGGGCTCTTGAACCCCTGAAAAGTTTCAGTCGTTTGTTTGCTAATGGAGTGACTAATGGAGCAAGGTGTAGGTTTTTGATGGAACAGGTCCTCAGAAAACCTTGAATAGAGGTTTGTAACTTTCTGTTCCCATGCATTGACCTCTGAGGTTGAGTTCAATAATCAATAGTTAACGGTGAACTTGGGCGGAATCCTTAAACATTGTCTTCAAAGGGCTGCCATGTTGGTGAATGTGTCAGGGTATGTCAGAAAGTTCTATGCCATCCTGCTATGTGTCGTCTCATTGAACTTTTGCATGTGTTTATTTCCAAGGTGCCTCCTTTCTAGTAAGGCTACATCTACAGCCATACGGCCCTGAATGCGCCCCATCTTGTCCAACAAAACTGAGAACATATGCAGAGCTTTTTCTGTTCTTGCAATTGTTTGAGTGACTTGTCAAACATGGGGATAAGCCTCGTGAGGTCAGGCAGAAACACAGGTCACATGGAGACCCCACTTGTGGCTGATGTCTGCAGCAGGAGCTGTCTCATTTTGTGATGTTAGCTTGTGGGATCAGGTGCTACTTCCAGTACATAACAGCAAAATTGAATTGAGTTGCTTGACACCTAGTGGCATTGGAGAATTGATGGAGAAAAACAGCATGCATTTGATGTCAGGGAATATATATATTCTGTGGCAGAAGGAAAACAATGTCACGTTGTTATCTTCGGTGAGAAGTGGGACGAGGTGTTGCATTGCTTTTACTAGAGAGGCATGAACAAGTGGATTTTCACCCCATATGGGGAACCAGTGACAGACCACAGACACCATTCCAGCCAAGTCCAGCTTGAGGACCCTTCTGGGACATGGGTAAAAGGTTACTTATAGGAACACCCAAACAACTGCTTGGCTACAATTTCCCACCCCAGAATTGGAGATGGCTCCCAGAAGCTGTATACATGACTTACCTCTTTCACAAACCTTCTGTGTCCTGTATATGCTAACGCTGTCAATGCCTGGGCAGGAGTACAGAAAATAATGAGTTCTGTGACCCGTGGTAAAGTTCTCTAATGAGGGTCTATCTTGCAAGGGTCTCCTGGCTGTGGATAATCACAGCTGCCCAAATTTCAAGATATGCATCATGACCTGGAAGGCAAACTTCTCTTGGCTTTGGTACTTGTTTCATATTTAGATGATAAAACGAATTCAGGTGGACCAGAGAGCCACAGAATGGTATCTAGAGGCAAAAGTGAGGTGGTATAGCAGAGACAGGTTTGGGCTTACAACTTCTGTATATAGAGTTTTAGAGTGGTTTTGATGTTTGACTCATGTAAGGGTTTTTGCTTAGCTCTTTTGGTTGGCAACATCTACATAGAATCAGCAGCAGCAGCCTTAATGCCCCATGGTCACTTGAACTAGCTAATTACTGATTTCACAGATTGAGTGAGCACTATGTGTGTAGGTAAAGGAAGGGTCCATGGTGGGAACTCTGCCCATGGGAGAGCCAATCTCACAGCCCTTGGCTTTTTGTTATTATCCTTAAGAGGAGGACCATAGCAGCCCTTAGATCATGGAATTATACTGAGGAGCTATTGATCAAATAGTGCACACTTTGAATAAATAAGAGACTTCATGTGTGGCTGACTCCTCCTACCCCCAGCATATGATGAGCCCTCCAAGAACATCTGTGGATTGAATGATGAGTAATTCTGATACAAAATATTGTCCCCAGATAAGTGCCTGCTTAAGACAGCCTCAGTTTTAAAGGGTTATTTGCATTATATTTGTGTGTCTGTGTGTGTATAGACACACCTGCATGAGAGTGCCTATGGAGGCCAGAAGAAGGTGACAGATCCTCTGGAGCTGGAGTTATAGGCGGCTGTCAGCCATTCCACAGGTCCTCTGCAAGAGCAGCAAGTACCTAAAACTGTTGAACCATCTCTCCAGTCCCATCATTGGATTTTTAATACTAAATTCAAACTCAAGGAAAAGAACACAGACAAACACTTAAGTGAAATTCAACTAATGGGTACCAAGCAAGTATGTAATACCAATATTGGTGGCAGAGCCAAAGTCTCCCAGCGATAGAAAGATCTGGCTCCTTTCGATTGAAAAGTCATCCCAAGAGCTTCCTGGCATAGACAAAAGTGGTACAACATAAAAACTCTGCCTAGTCACCTTCTGAAGCAGAGCATCAAGGATAAGAAAAACATATTTAAGGATACACAGAGAAAAGAAACATCCCATAAGTCAAGAATATTTGTAAGTGAAGCCAGAAAAGAAAAAGATAGTATCTTTTAACAAAAGATAAACTATCACACACCATTTCAAGATAAAGAAGTATGCAGGCAGACGAAAATGTAGATGTTCATGACCCTTCGAGTGCCGTTACTAGCCCACTAGCCACTTGATCCACTAACTAACGTCAATCGGAAAAACAGAACATGACAAGACCCAGTAATTCATATACTGCCTAGAGCTGCTGTGAGTCCCCATTGCAGAGGGGCTGCAATAGACACCATGTGACCCCAGTGTCAAGAATATGTGCCATGTGCAAAAGCAGTGAAGAAAATTTATTAGCAGCAACTGTTCCTTTCATTAGTGACTTTTCTTATTTCGGTGACCTAATACTTGATAGGAGGCAACTTAAGAGTGAGGACAAGCAGCTCATGGTTCATGGTTTAAGGGAATGTAATCTACCGTGATTGAGAAACTGTGTGGAGTTTACAGTGGTAGGGGTGTTTGAGACTTCTCACATTGCCCTGGATTGGGAAAAAGAGATAGGACAGGAAGTTGGGCTGTAGTGCTTCAAGGATTACCTCTACTGACTCACTTCTTCCAGCAAGCCTGTACCTCCTACAGGGTCCACTACCTCCCTAAACAGCACCACTAACTGTCCACCAAGAATTCAAACACATGGGCCTAGGAAGGGGTATTTCATATTCAAGCCACAACAGTACAACAATGATGTAGTTTAATAGCAACATATTCAGAATGTACATGGAGGTGTCCTGCTTTGTGAAACTAGGTATGTACATGCATGATCATTCATGGAGTAGCATCACTGTGTGTGGCGGGGGGTGTCAATGGCACACACAAGGTGAACACCTGGGTCCTAGAAGACCAGAGTGTCTGTCAAAGATCAGTAATCCAGAAGGTCTGCCTATATGGCCATCGTGTTTTCTTAAGCGGTGTTGCCAGGAAGAGGGAAGGAGGCCTGCCTGAGGTGGGGGTGGGGTGTGTGTATAGAGTCAGCACAAACACAAGTCAGGTATGTCTCCTGGTGATCTTGTAATGTCTTTCCCAGAGTGAGCAGTTTGAACTCTTCCTGCTTTGGCCCACCTAAGCTGCTACAAAGGTCATGGGATCAGCTTAGGTTCCTGCCTCACACCCATAATCACATATTCTTCTCTGCTCTTGCTCACCTCACCCTGCTTACGCCCTGCCTCTCACTGGTCCCTGAAGGACCCAGAACCCGATTTTTCTCCAAGCCTTGGCATAGCTTACACCCCTTCCTCAGCATGTCCTTCCTGAGCGGCTTGGTTGTCTGCTGCTCACAACCCTTTCTCCACCCCATATTGTGCTAAGACCCCTTCTTTTGACTGTATTTCAGCTCACTATACTCTTAGTCATAAGCAGTGTATGGAGTGCTGGACACATTGGTACATGCTTATCATTTTTTTGGCCCCTTTCCAGACCCATATACATCTAAAACCAGGATACTGGCTGGTGAGATACCTCGATAATTAAAAGTGCTTCCGTCTCCAGAACCTACTGTGCACGGCAGTGTGTACTTGAAATCCTGGAGTTGGGAAGGCAGATGCGGTGATTTGAATGAAAATGGTTCCCATATGCTCATAGGGAGTACCACTATTAGGAAGTGAGGCATGGTTGGAGTAGGTGTAGTCTTGTTGGAGTGGGCTTTGAAGTCTCAGATGCTCAAGTTAGGCCCAGTGTCTCACTCTCTCTCTCTTCCTGCTGTCTTTGAATCCAGACAGAGAACTCTCGGCTACTTCTCCAGCACCGTGCATCTTTGCATGCTGCCATGCTTCTTACCATGATGACAAGGGACTAAACTTCTCAACTATAAGCCTGTCCAGTTAAATGTTTTTTTCTTTATAAGAGTTGTTGTGGTCATTGTGTTTCTTCACAATAGACACCCTAACTAAGATAGCAGAGATGGGTAGCTTCCCTGGCCAGCCAGCCAAGCCTAACCAGGGGCCAGTGAGAGACCCTGTCTAGAAAAAGGCAGGTGTGGGTGTGGGGTAGGTGTGGGTGGGTGGGGCAATGTGTCCTGAGGAACAACACCCAAGGTTAACCTCTGGCCTCCTTATGCCGCACAGGTATATGTGAACACACAGGCATGTATATACTCACCCACACTAAAAAGGCAAACAAGTAGCCAAAGGGGGCATCCACTATGGCATTCTTTGCAGAGAGTGAGGCAGGAGCTCCTTATTGCCAACAAGAGAGGAAGCTGTGAAAAAGATGTGACAGTCCCACACAGATTGTCAGTCCCCTGTGTGTCCTGCTGAATCCAAAACCCGTGCTGAGGACAAACCTGAGCCTGATTTTTTTTTCTACCAATTATGTAGATAATCGAGTACTCGCAGATGGTGCCTTGTGATGGAGCCACTCGAGTGAAGGTGGTTGAAAGGAGAGAGGAGCAGGGAAAACAAAGGTGGAGAGGGGAAGTCACAGTTCATGGTCACTGACCGCCCTCCTGGCCTCACAGGATTATATGTGTTAGTCCAGCTCTTCTCACACCTTGGTATCTTGTTCTGGAATGCTGGGAGGATGAACGGGGCACACCTATCAGAAGAGCCCTTGTGTTGGAAGCCACTAAGTGGTATAGTTTCCCAGCCTTCCTACCAGGAAAAGAACCAGGTGGTCAGTGAAGGAGAGGCCCTGGTGGGCTTAGAAAGCTCCAAGGACCAAGAGCTTGAATCACACAGGCTTTGCATATGAACGCTTTCATAACAGATAACTCAGGGATTTGGAGAAATGACATCTTCCAGGGGTGGGAGCTGAGGGCTGATGTTTCTGATAGGAACGAAAGTAATTCCATTACTTTAAGGTGCATTCTAAACTCAAATGTCTGTGAGGAACTTTTCATTTAAAAACAAAACAAAAACCAGGAGTAGCTGGGGGCCAGGGGAGCACTGTGAGTAAAGCATTCGATGAGCAAGAATGAGGACCTGAGTTCAGACCTCCAGGTCTCTTATGAAAGTGCACTCATGAAATCCAGGACTGGGGAAAAGGCAAGCATAGGGTTTGCTGGCCAGCAATTAGTGAGTGCTAGCCTCAGGGAGAGACCTTGCCTCAAAAACTAAGGTGCAGGTGACTGAGGAAGACACCTGTCATCAGTTTTCAGTCTCAGGTATCTGTGTAAACACTCAGATGTTCATACATATACACATACACACATACACTACATACACACGAACACACATTAAGGGGTAGGGGGAGGGAGCTGGTGCCTTGGGTTCAGGGTGGTTGGTGGGTGGAGACATAAAGCCTTGATTGGCATTCTGAAAAGGCTGTGAGTTAGGCACAGCAAGTACTACATCTATCTTGGGAATAAAGGAACTGAGAGTACAGTCGTTTATGATGAGTCCCAATTGGAAGCTTGTAGCCAAACCCATTCTCCAGACTCAAGGCCACCAGGGAAGTCCTGCAGCAGACTGCCAATTGGTTTAGGTCTCTGTTGCATCCATCATGAAACCCTTCACCCTTATGAACTAGGGTGTTATGGTCTCTGTAGGCTGCCCTGCTCACCCTCCTTGTGATGGCTCCTCCACTGCTCCTCCCTATGTAGAAAGCCTGGCCTGGACCACGGTGCTCATAGGAAGCTCCTAGACCTCCTGGCCTGTTTGTTCTTATGCCCTGAAGCCTCTCTAAGGGCTGAAGGACGGCAGGCCCCATGAGTGTCTCCCAGGGACACCAAGGTCCCTAATGAGTAAATCAGCATTCAACTCTCTCCATTTATCAGAGCCAAAACTCTCCAAAATGAGTTTAATTAAAACAAGAGGCTCTCAGGTTCTCTCAGATTAGATAGTGATCCGGCCTACTCCAAACACAGGATTCGAGGGTAGGAGAGTTTCTGTGTCTTTGTCTTGGTCCAGCTCTATTCCTCTGGTGGTCTCTCAGAGTATGGGTTCGGATTAAAAGGTGGGGAACAGACAGAGAAGAGAGTCCTTGCTCCCAGATGCTATAGACCAGTCATCTCAACGTTCTTAACACTGCAACCCCTTATTAGACTTCCTCATGTTGTAGTGACCCCCAACCACAAAATTATCTTGGTGCTGCTTTATGACTGTAATTTTGCTATTGTTATGAACAGTAATATAAATGTCTGTGATATATGACCCCTACAAAGGGATTGTGACCCACAGGTTGAGAACCACTGCTATAGATGCTTTAGAATCCTTTTTAAAAGTTTATTGTCATGGTTCATACAAAGTGATACTTTTATAATGGCATTTGCATTAAAGTACTTTGACAGCATTCAGCCCCTTGCCCACTCCTGCCCTCCTATGCACCCTCTCCTTTCAATCAAACAGCCTCCCTTTTGCTTTTAAGTCCTGTGTGGCCTTGCTACTGTGGTCACTTCTGGAGATACTTCTTAAATGCCCTGAGCAACAGGCCCGTGGTTGTCTCCCTGCAAAGGCTGTGTGAGGTGCCAGTGATGCCAAGAAAGTTGCCAACTTCATCCAAACCTTCTTCCCAGCTGCCCTGCTGCTTATCTCCTCTTAGCTGGTCTCCAGGCTCTTCTCCTTCCCTAGTATTCTAGTTGTTGCCTCGCTCTAAACTTTCCTTTTGTGATGAATCCTACTTCTAGAATTCTTGTTCCCTCTTGCCATCTCCAGAGGCCTATGAAGAGTGGGTGTGTGACTATGTATGCAAAGAAAAGCCCACAAACCAGAACAAACATCCAGATTCTTTAGTATGCATTTGACTTATCTTCTAAGTGTTCAGACAGTGAGTGGAGGTGTCTTTGAGATACAGTCTGGCCACTGTCTTGACCAGTGTGTATGCACTTGAAGTATGTGCTAAGGGGATATAAACACAATTTAAAATTTGTCTGTCTGTCTGTCTACCTATCTACAATGCCTTTCCTTTTAGTGGATCCCCTAAAGAAGTTAAGTAGAAAGTAGTTCCCCAATAAATAATTGCTTCTCTAAACTGTACAATCCCCCCAACACCAGCACATCATCACTCTCACTCCTTCCGCCCCCCCCACCCCCCAGCAATAGGCAGGCATGTTCACACCTGTAATAACTTAGGAGACGATCCTCTGAAGTTTACCATCTGGTTAAAGCCCCACTTCACACAACAGCTAAAGTGTCTCCGCATGGCGCCCTTGGCACATGCCCAAAGACAGGTTCACATTGTTGTGAGGCCCAGTTGGGAGGTGGGCAGACTGTCCCAGCTGGGCCTGCAGAGCAGAATTTACATGGGAACTCACAGTCTGCCCCCCCCTACCCCCACACTCACTATGAACACAGCGGAAAGAGCTCAGCTAAAAGAGATTTGGAATCACCGGGAGTTACAATTCGCAGTTGTTGCCAATTATATAGATAAACAGGGATTTACATAATGTACAAAGAGTTTGTAGTTTCAGCTTATCTGCAAGCCACTCCCCAAAGATCCGAGTTTATTCATGAAAATAGATATCCAGCAGCCTAACAGCCTTGAGCTGGAGCTGTCCTCAGGGCAGCTTGCTACAAGGTGGGCTCGGGGGCTCCAACACAGAGGCCGTTGCAGAGCTCACAGCTCTTTGCTGAGTGTTCCAGAGTTCAAAACCATCAAGAATGCATTTTTCCCTATTTTTTGTCACATCAACATCTAGGTTTCTTCTTTCCTTTTTTTTCTTAATTTTGAGGCCCACTCTTTTGGTGACCACTAAGCATGGCTGAAAGTTTCTAAATGCTGTGAACTGCAACATCACAGACAGCTGGGACCTAGGTCTCAAGCGGAGCGATGCCTCACAGCCTCACTAACTTGCATGGACCATGCAAGCTGCAGAAGCAGGCCTGCTCTGGCCACATGGGTGTCCTGCGTCTTCTAGGAGATGGACGCGTGTTTACTTTTGCAAAGAGCCAGCCTGGTGTCCACTTACTCTCCAAGAGGCCTCATGTCAAAAGTCAGTAAGTAGCTTTCTGACTTAACATACCTCCCAAACAATTTCCTTGTGAAACCGGAGCCATAGGCATCTGGCCCCTGGGGCACATGTGGGATCATTTTACCCATTAGGGAAGCTGGGGTCTTTTGGACTTGGGCATTCTTGGAATAGGGCTGTACCAGTAAGTGGGGGCTCTTTGGGTGAGTCTTTCTTTCTTTCTTTCTTTCTTTCTTTCTTTCTTTCTTTCTTTCTTTCTTTCTTTCTTTCTTTCTTTCTTTTTTTGCCTCATGCCAACTCTCCCCCCTGTCCCTAAAGAGGTGGAAAGTTAAACTGTGTAAGCACCATGCCTCTTTCCTGGAAGGCTGTTGGCAGGTAGAGAGGGCGAGGATGAAGTCCACTGCAGGAAGCAAGAAGCATCAGTTGTGGCCTGCTAGGGCTCACTAAGGCTGGCGGACTTTATCTGTTCTTTACTTCAACCTATTTCCAGGAAAGAGAACAAAAGAAAAAAGAGAGAGATATTATGTTAGCACACCAGCTCTTCCAACTTGAAGAGATGACCCTGGCCACGCCTCTTCTGCCTCTTGCTTGGAAGTTCCCCCTCACTAAATTGCTCAGTGAATTTAGAGGCTGAGTACAGAGGTGAGAAAAGAAGAATAGTAGCAGGTGTGACCACCCAGAGGCGTTCAGTTGGTTCGATCTTTGATAACCACAAGCTAACAATGGCTTAGTACTAGCTGCCATTCTGTGGCCATTGCTAACTCACATCTAAGCAGAGAGGGATCCGGCAGAATTAAAGGCTCTCCTCTCACACAAAGTGTCTTCTAAGCACTTTCCATGAATTAGAAGGATCTGGATGATACCCTGACAGGCTCCAGGGGGACACCTCCCACCAAACCCAATCTTGTTTTTGATTGGGTGTGTGGATGTGGGGAGGGGAGCAGTAGACATACATGTGGGTACACATGCCTGTGAAGGTCAGAGGGCAACTTCAATTGTCATTCCTCAGGGCTAGTCACCTTTTCTTTTAAAACAGTGTCCCTCATGGGAACCCAAGCCTGTTTGTTTAGGCTGGGCTAGGTGTCCAGGGAGCCCAGGAAGCTGCTTTTCTGTGCCCAAGCCATGGAGTCCCAGGCACAGAACAGACCACCACACCCAGCTTCTTATGTGGGTGCTGGGGTCACACTCACTCTTGTGCTTGCAGAGCATGAGCTTCAGTCTCTGGGTTCTCCTGCAGCATCCGCAGCAGCGTGGAAGGGGGTAGCATGTGCTCTCTCGGCACACAGCTCCTTCGATGGCTGTTCCTTAGACAACCCCGGGACATTAATCTTTCCCATTCCACCTGCCTGAAACACCTCTCCCTCCTGCATCCATGTAGCTCAGGCCATCCCTCCTCCAGGTTTCTGTGCCAAGGTCACCTGGATGGTGAGATGGCTCCTGTCCACCCAGTCACAAACCACAGCCACCCAGCCTGGCCCTGATCAACTGCGAGGTTTTCCCTTTACTTTTCCTCAGTTTGTGCTGTATACATTTGTCTGCTGTCTGCTTCGACCACTAAATAAACTAAAGAAGACCCATCGCCTCATTCCCTGCCTGGCTAGAATAGTGAGGCATGTAGTAGGTGAGTAACAGATCTTGGCCGAATGAATGCACATATAAATTAATAAATGATGCAACGAATGGATAGCTTTGATCATACCCTGCTCTCACCGACAGAACTGTAGTTAGGGGTAGAAAAAAAAAGTTGTAAAGAGGGAAAAGAAAGAAGAAGAGGTTGAGTAGGACCAGCTGGGGCCTGGCACACACTCTCTGAGGACCTGCAGGCACCTCTGCCTTTCTGTTTGCTTCCATTTTCTCTAGACCACTGGAAGCCATCTTAGAGATATAGAAACTCCTGCATGCAGGGCTTGGATTAATCCTCCCTTGATCATTCCCTGCAGGAACTGAGGTCACCTCTAGGCTATGAATATAAGTTACTATCACATTGCAGATGTGCTACTGAGTGATTAGTAACGACTTCTGATTGGTAGACAAATGAGCTGACAAATTGGTAGACAAACCTGGCTGACAAATGAGCTCAGCTTGGTTGTAGGAAGTCCTCAGGATTGCTCATACCAAACACAAAGCAACACACACACAAAACCAAATCAAACCAACACAAAACAAAGCAGGTATTAAAACAATAACAAAATGATCTGGGAGTGGCAGGTGGGTGTCTACTGCCCATGGGGCACAGCCATGTCCGATAAGAAGAAAGGACTTAACAGGGGACACTTGGTCACGGAAGTAGAGGAAGGTGGGATTGGTCAGCTCAGCCTGGGGAGTTGTTAAAATGGCAGGTAAGTGCTTTCCTGGTCCAGGGAGAACCAAGCTAGCCATCATTACCTTAGACTTAAGGGGACACAGGGTGTGCTCCAAAAACACAAAGGGTAACTCAGGACCAGGGAAGTGACAATAACCATGTATACCGAGACCAAAAAAGTGCCACTGTCTATTGCAGAGAACCCCTGTGAGCTCTGGAGTCCCGCTGGCCCCTTATTGAGGCCAGATGCCACCTCTCCACCCACTCTGTGCCCCTGGATAGATCACCCTGTCTTCACCTTTGACGTGGGCCTCCAGTCTCTCTCTTCTCCTCTGCAGCTGGTCTTTCTGCTCTCCTGGAATCACTGTGGGGACACAGCAGGTTTCAGGAATTAACATTTCCATGTGGCTAGTTTGGGGGTGTCAAATTATGACTTCCTCTTCCCCACCAACAAGCACGTCAGTGTGCTCCCCAAGGACCAAGTTCCAGGCACTGACTGCAGGAATGGAGGCTTGGTGGGTGGATGTCTGAGTGCCAAACGCACTGCTCAGTTACTCCTAGGGTGCTCGGAACCCCAGCTGAGAACAAAAGTGTGGTGAGCACCAGGTTCCCCACATGGCAGAGCCCAGCCCGGAGGCGATAGCGCCTTCCTTGCTTTGAGCTCACCCGTTCAGATAGATTAGTAAAGTCATAAGAGAGACTGCAGGAGGCCCATCCACACACTGCTCAGCCCTTCCTTCAGGCTGGCGAGAGGCTGCTTTGCCTGGCTTGATGAGGCCACCATGAAGGAAAAGAGGAGCCAGGAGTTTCATAGCACCTGTCTAGGGGACAGTGGTCCTGGGGCAAGCATGGTGTCTTTTACTACTCAAAATGGGTCTATGTGCTTCTCTGTGCAGCCGAGAAGACCATGCAGTCTCAAACGCAGATAAAAGATTCAGGGACCACAAAGAAACCAAATGGGTCACCAGGTCAGGGGGTCCTTCATATGAGGTGGTGAGACTATAAACTCCTCATGCCGTTTGCAAAGAAAATGAAAATACAAGGAGGCTGATGGGGTCTCCACTCTCTAAATATTCCCAGTTCATTCTGGTTTGTTCACAGGACTATACGCCGTGGCTGCGGCCTGTGTTCTGAAAGGCAAGGAAGGCTGACAACCTGGCTAACCTATCCTCCACCCCCCTTTGTGAAGCCCCTGGCTTAGCTGTGCCCACCAGTGACTTGTACCTGGATATGGATGGGACTAGAAGGGATGTCATACCTGGTGACATCTGCAGTGTGTGCGCAGAAGTGTGCACAGGCCTTGTCATCTGTCTCTGTACAAGCACAGCGCAAACGTGTCCGTGAAGGCTGAGAGCTTTCCGGAAATGGCCCAGAGGACCTCTTTCCCCGGAGGCTTCCTCTGTAGTTGGACAGTCCATAGGGCACAGTCTGTCTGTAGAGCACAGAGGAATGTTGGGGGGGTGGTCTATTCAGCCACTCCAGAGTGCTGGAGGGCACTAGGGCATGCTGACTGGAACTGTCTGGAGCGAACTGGATACTAAAATGGGCTGCTGAGATGCAAAGACTTGCCCAAGGCCTAGGGAAGAGCTGACTGCACTAGCAGCTTTACAGAGATGGCACAAACACATGCATTCAGGGGAGCCCTCAGCCTCATTGAGATGCCTGAGGCCGCAAGCATGCCCCAGGCCCCAGGCTCTGAGCTCCTCCTAGCACGCAGTTGGCTTTCTCTCTTTTCCAACTCAAAGCACACAGACCCAGCTCCTCCGGAGCAAGTCCTGGACCTGAAGCTAGTCGCTAGCCCATCCTCCATTAGTAAAATCCTTCCAAGCATGACAACCCGAGCTAAAGCCCCAGAATGCATGTAAAGAAGCTATGTGTGGTAGCTTATCCTAGAAACCCCAATGCTGGGGAGGTTGAGGCACAAGGCTCCTTGAGGCTTGGTGGCCAGCCAGCCTAACTGTTTCAGCTGGTGAAAGAGCCTGTCACCTGGCGGATGGCTCCTAAGGAATGGCACCAGAGGTCAGCCTCCTCATGTGCACCCATACCCAGATACACACATGAACCACTGGACCGTCCTGCCAGGAACCTGTCCTTCTGTTACCCAAGCTCCCGACAAGGAGGTCTGCTTGATCCATGTGCTCTTCCTTGTCTGGGGCCTGACCTGGTACCTATAAGGACTTCCGTACCCTAGCAACTTTAGTGCTAACTGAACTCCATAGCAGGGCACACAGCAGACCTCACAGCCAGGACTAGGGAAAAATGGGGCAGATGCAATTACAGTTATTAGAGATCCACCCTAGCCCCTGGATGTAGCATCCCTCGAAGGGACAAACACCAGCGGGTGTACCCGATGCACTCCAGGAGCCGCCGCCACCACCTCAGTGGGGTAGCTGAGAGCAGAATTCATCATGGGAAGGTCTTATTGTGTGGCAAAAACTGTCTGAAATGATCAACCGCTTATGGTTATGGTTGGCATTAGGAGGCGTGTCATCTAGAGCAATAAATGCTTAAATCTGGTTTTAAGAGCGAGCGCAGCCCAACCGTGGCTCATTCTCCAAAGAGGAGAGACTTCTAGAGTTGAGTGAGAAGAAGTTAAAACCACATACTTAATTCATTAATGTAACTGAACATGATCTGGGAGACAAATTACCAAGAACTTGAGGAAACTTATGGGGCCAAAGGCCCTTTTCCAGTAAATCTGGCCCTTCTTGTTCATAACTGTTTCTGAGTCCCACAGAGTATCACCAATTATCTACCTCAAAGGGTGGCCTTGTACCCTCTCTGTTTTCAAAATAAAATCAAATTGAGTTTCTTTTCCTTAGAAGCACACAGCCATAAAGTCTTTTTGGGGGGTGTTGAGGAGAGTCAAGCAGGGTGCCTGTAGGACCAGATGCTTGGAACAGCTGCCTTCTTCCATGCTGGGTTAGAGACCAGAGAAAAGCACCCCACCCAGCCCTGTGCCCCTCTTGCTTTTGCCCCTACCAAATACCCTAAGAGGCAACAGAGCAGGGTTCCCTGCTAACCCCCACAGGCCCAGCTGCTGAGCAAGGTGGAGGAAAGTGGAAGGATCCAGTCCTATTGGGAGCTGGATCTTTTCTCAGGAACAGGGTGGGCAAGAGGGGAGAAGAAGAATGTGGCCATTGTTGGCTGAAGGTGTATCTTTCCAGTAACCAGGTTACAGTAAATCTCTAAGTGTTGACATTAAAACCAGTCCTCCATTTCTTGGTGAAAATCACACGTGAGGAACAGCTTTGCTCCTGTTCCTCCATCAGCATCAAGACCTGCAATTTTGAAATTGCTGTCAGCTGATCACACACCAGTGGGTGTAGAACCACTCAGCCGAAGCATAACGCTGTGTCTAAAGTGTTTTAAGTAAGGAAATAAGACTGGGTGTTTGTTAATAGAGATGTTTTAGCACTTTCCCAGCAGCCTCAGGCAAAAACGCCATGTACAAACGCCCCCGACAGCTTCAAAGAGTGTTTACAGAGCTGAGCCCCCTCCCCAAGGGATGGAAGACTCTTAGAAGCTGGCCAGAGCTCCTTGGTATGTCCTGCCCCAGTGAACATGTATAGGCTTTGGAACAAGAGCTCAACATGGAGGCCCACCTACTCCAGGTCTAAGTATACAAGTCATTCATAACCTCAGAAAAGCAGCTTTATGTTAGGGGTGCAGGTATTCCTTGGAGTTCTCAGATGAGATCTGGCAACCCAATGACATCAGCAGCTTCTCTTCCCTCCTGCTTCATCCCACACCAATGTGGCCTCATCTATTCCCAGGCTATATCCATGATCTGTCTACACATCATTCTACAAGCACCTACCCTGCAGGTTGAAGACTACCTGAAGCCCTGCTGTGCCCTCATGTGTCAGACACTAGATAATATCTACATGGCTTTGAGGACATTCAGGCAGGGGACACAGGGCTCAGAATACTGGGGACGCTCTCTGGGAAAAGGTGTTTTAGTTTTGGAGATTCCCTGAAATGGTGGCCTAAGAAGGGCTACCAGTGGAAGAAAGCAGAAGCAAAACCACGAGAAAAAACAGCAGAGAGCTAGGCTTTTACTACTTCTCTACCTGTGATGAACTTAACACAAAATAGAATAAAAACTGGGGTAGGAGGATCACTTCCACTTGAGCCTCAGCTGTGTACTGAGTTCCAGATGAGGGTGAGCTACAGAATGAGACCTTGTAGCAAGAAAACAACAAACCACAACAAAACACTAAAAAAACAAAAGAAAGAAAAAATTTTGATAGAGCCCACGGTTGATAATTATGAGGTAATCCCAGCTTGACAAAACCAGATTCTATGCAGCTTAATGAGCTCAGCCATGGAAAACAGCAGTAGGAAAATCTCCACAGGCTCTTACGCACCTACCAGGTAGCTAGGGTTATGTGTGAAATATAGATACATCCACGCCTCCAAGGATTCACACACTTCTGGGAGATGACAAATTGAGAAAGGAGAAACATCAAGCCTGTGTGTTCAGGCATAGAAAAGATACACAGAGTATAGAGAGGTTACTTGCTAATTCCATTATTAAGTTGTAAAGCACTTATGTGATGGGCACTCCACCCTCTCAGTATACAAAAAGATTGTCAGGCGTTTGCTGGAATGAGATGCAGCATGGAGCATGTTCAGCAAAGAGTTAGCAATGAATGGAAATCAGGTCCTTTGATTACCTAATTGGTTTGAGAAGCTGTTCCATCAGTAGAAAAATTCCACTCATCGGGCATGCTGTGTTTGTGATGTGTGACTAAGCAATAAAGGAACCAGAAAACCACAACAAGACTCCTCCCTGCCTCATCCTGGTGGGCAGGCCATGCGCCACTGCCCATCTCACAGACTCTGCACTTCATCTGGGACCGGCCTTTGTCACCATTCCCTGAATGGGTAACAGGAAGTACTCAATAGCGGAACCGTGAAAACAGAATCAAACTGGCTGAAAACCCTGGACCAGAGCACTCGACCCAACTGTGGCTGCCTACTGTTCAGCAGTACGGTTTAGTTAACGCAATGTTTTGTGGAGACAGGCAGACTTCCCATCTGTTGATGTCAGTTATACCAGCGCCGCACTTGAGAAAAGCAGATGAAAGGGATGGATAAACAAAACACTCTCCATCATACCTACACATGTGGTGTCTAGGGCTCTGTGTGTTTGTATAGTAAATTATCTCTCAACTTATGTACGGAGAACACTCATTATTTAATGAGCAACGAAGATGCCAGAATCTTATTTATCACAGTGTCTTTATTTTTCAAGTTTTTCCACATGTCATATACAAATGTTATTAAATATTAAACTCACAAGTCGCCTGCATTCGTCTTCTTCTGCAGAGCCACACTGAACACCCTTCATTTATCTCTCTGTGAGAAGTTTTTCAACAAGGAAATTGACTTTAGGAAACACACACACACATGCACACGTCGTTCCCAGGTCCAGGTTAGAAAGAGTTCCACCTTTCTAACTATGAATCCAGCAGCTGCATATGACATTTAAAACGTGGACATTTAAAACAGCTGGGGATCAGCAGAAGGCCTTCACTTGCTAAGTTCTACACCATTGGCAAGGTGGATCAAACAGAAGTAAAACTTGCTCCTCATTTCCCCACTGAATGTCATTTAGAAACACTTGCTGGAGAAGGGTCTGGGCAAACACCATAAAGCAGACAGGAGGCCCTGCACAGGAAGCAAGGAGTCACATATAGGTTAGCATATCAGCATGGCCGGTGTCCTCCATCCAACAGTTCAGCTTCTCTTGCATAACTAAGGTTGTTGGGCAGCAGCCCCACATTTCACCATGGCAGTTCTAGCCTCAAGCTGGCTGCAAGAACACACTCCCACCCATCCCGAGGCTCCAGTACTCCCGATAGTTCTCTGCCTGCCACTTTCTGTGTGCTTGCTGCAGATCTGGCTATGGTGAGCACCTGATCTTGCAGCCCCTGGGCCAGTGGCTTCTCTCATAATATGAAACAGCTGGGCAGAGGGAAACAGTGACGAAAGTAGCACCTATTACTCCTTTTTTTCTTTATAAATTCACATACTCACAATATAGTTGTTTTAAGTAAAAAACAAAACAAAACAAAACTGAAGTTCTGGTTGAGTGTCTTTCCAACAATAGGGACTGCTCATTCCACTCTCAGAACATGTGTCAAGTTCATGATCCATCTCCTTCTATTCGTGCTTTCCCTTCTGAGACAAGCAAACAAAGACAAGGGGGCAGCCCAGCATGCAGTTCATGGGGCTTTGGGGACATGCTGGCCCAGAGAGGAGAAACAAATGGTTCCCACCGGCTAGTAGTCAGGAGGTAGCAGCCATCACTATATACAACCTCCTTCCACCTGGCAACCCCTGGCATGCTGTCTCATTAAGGCACGATTTCAGATTCCATTAAAGACACCTTTAAATAGAACCATTAGGACATCATCTGAAGCTTAGTTCTTCAAGTGAGGAAGCTGGTGTCTGCCATGTTGTTTACTAGCGCTAAAGTATCAGCCAGTAAGAGCTGTGTTCTCTCCAGTGCGACAAAATGCCGACGTGCCAGGAAGTAACTTTCCTCATGTCAAAAAGCATCTATTAGATGCCTGCTGTGTACAAATACATGGGATTGGGGAGCGGAAGGGGCAGTCTTGGAGACAGGATCCCCACTGTCAATGATGGAAAGTAGGGGCTTCTCCATCCAGAGCTTGAGACCAATATCAGAGGTTCCCGTCTCCTTGAATCCAGTCTGCAGTGTTTCCCATCCCTCCAGCCACCTTCCCTTCCTCAGATGGGCTACCCTGTCTCCCTCTCTTCCAAGATTCCTAATAAAGGAACATAAGGTCAAAGGGCACTGTGGCACTGCTCTTTGCCAAGTGCCTCTGTGCTGGGTTAGGCATCAGTTGCTGCTCCAGGTCCCCCACACTGTAGCAGCCCTACTCTCTGGGCTGTTCTGATGTAAGGGTGTTCTGTCTCCTTCCAATAAGTCCCTTGTGTCTAAACAAGGTTTTTCTCGCTTGTTACCACAAGCTCCCATTTGGCAAGCACATTCTCAGGTATGACAGGAAGACCTCCATGTCTTCAAGCAAAGATGCTTTACACTGCGCCAATACATTAAAGAATTAGGTCAAAACCAACAAGCAGAGTTGGCTGATGTCCTTTCATTCCATTTGTGCCTATGGTGGAACAGCAAGGTCGACTAGTTCTATCCTTGAGCAGGTAGAAGGAAACACGACTCCTGCCTTCATCCCTCTGCTCAGAGCCCAGCCCCAGACAATGAGCTGAGCCAATCAGAAGCTTTCATTTACTCACGCCTTTCCTTTCCTACTCATCATTTATGGTCTCATCGGGACTGGCTCCATCGTCTTCCTCTATGGGCTGGCAAGGCTGCACCCCCCCAGGGGGGAGGTGATCAAAGAGTCCACCACTGAGTCCATGTCAGAGACAGCCCTTGCTCCCCTTACTAGGGAACCCACTTGTAGACTGAGCTGCCTGTGGGCCACATCTGAGCAGGGGTTCTAGACTATCTCCATGCATGGTCCTTGGTTGGAGCACAGGTCTCTGCAGGACCCCCTGGGCCTTTTTTTTTTTGGCTCTGTTGAGGAAGACCTCCCCTATCAGTGAACTAGCAGAGGGGCATGGGGTGGGGGGGGGAGAAGAGGGAATGAAGGTGGGACTTGGAGGAGATATAAAGTAAATAAAATGTAATAAATGATAAATAAATAATTTTTTTTAAAAAAGAAGGTCAGCTATGGGCCAGACCTTAAGCCAGACAACACAGGAGGTGGTCTTCCAACTCCCAAGGATGAAATGGAACAGAAAGCCTCGGTTCCCCATGTCAATTCCCAAGCAGAAAACACACATGTACACTTGCTGGCTACATAGGATCTCATATACACCTCATGTTTTATAAATATAGAGGCAGGGAATTGGCCACCTGTTAGTTTCCACTGCTTCTGCTGCAGAAAACCCTCACAGATTGATGTTGGAAGAACCCATGGCAGTGCCCTCACAGCCCCCAGAAAGAGCCAGAGACTGTAGAGAATGCAGAGCTATGAGATGCTAAGGGTCCTGTTCTGTGATTGGTGGCTGACCCCTCATTATCAGTTTCAAGATTTTCTTCTGAAGCTGTAATATCCTTGGGAATAGCCTTGACACAATCTCCTGGGCTCAAAACAGCAGAGCTTTGTCCAGCTGAGCCCCTGACTGTCCGCCTGCTCACCTCTGCAGGTGTCTGGCTCATGTGCTGTCAACATTATAACAATGTCTCAGGATCTGCTAAGTGAAAAGGTGCTGTCTCTTCACACTGTCTCCTAAATGTACAGACTTTCTGACTGGCTGAGTAGGTTTCTACTGTTTGGGTCTTCTATACACCTGCATTAGAAAACAAAATGATTAATCCCACCTCCACGCCCATGCCCCCTCGCCTTCCCCCCACCCCTGCGTAATGTGAATTAAAGCCAGGGCTTCATGCAACTAGACAAACACTCTATCACTAGCTCACATCCCCAACCATGGTTTTTCTTTTCTTTTTTTACCATTTATTTTTACTAAGTTGCCTACTCTGCCCTTCAAATCATCCTACTGCCTTTAGTTTTCAACCCTCTCATCTCAGCTCCCCCAAGAAGCTGAGATTACAGTCCTACAACATCAAGCTGTGATAATTAATTTTAACTGTCAACTTGATTGGATTACAAGGCTTTGGGGAATTAGTGGCCATGAGGGCTCTGACCTAATCAAAGGATCACAGGCTGGCTGGAGTCACAGTGCAATGGCATCTTGGCATCACTGACAGTTAATTTGGGTATTCGAAGTATGTCACTGAGCCGGACTGTGGTGGTGCACACCTTTAATTCCAGCACTTGGGAGGCAGAAGCAGGTGTGTCTCTGAGTTTGAGGCCAGCCTAGTCTACAGAGTAAGTTCCAGCCAGGGATACAAGGAGAAACTCTGTCTTGGAAGAAGAAGAAGAAGATGAGGAGGAGGAGAAGGAAGAGGAGAAGAGACAGAAACAGAAACAGCAGCAGAAGAAGAAGAGAAGGAAGAGGAAGAGGAAGGAGGAGGAAGAGGAAAAGGAGGAGGAAGAGAAGAAGCAGAAGAAGAGAAGAGGAGGAGGAAAAGGAAGAGGAAGGAGGAGCAAGAGGAGAAGGAGGAAGAGAAGGAGGAGAAGGAGAAGAAGCAGAAGTTATCACTAGAGAGGTGTGGTACTTCCTCTGACCCCTTGCTATTCCTGACTCTGCCTCCTGGTTGCAATGATGTGAATTGCTATGGTCTGTCATGTCTTCCCCACCACAATGCCAAACCTCTGAAACTGTGGGTGAAATAAAACTTTTCTCCTCATGTTAGTGCCTGTTCACGGTGACCAAGGAACCGAGAAGAGCAACTCAAGGCAGGAAAAGGTTGTTTGGTTCAGTTTGGGGATGCAGTCTATCACAGCATGGTAGGCGTGGCAGTAGGAGCTTGGGGTAGCTGGTGTGTCCCATCTTCAGTCAGGGAGCGAGGAGAGGTGAGGGCTGGTGCTCAGCTAGCTTTCTCCTTTTTACTCAGCCCGTGGAACATGGAACTGTGTCGCCCACATTTGGAGAGGGCCTCCCCACCTCAGCCAACCCAATCTTAACCTCCCTCACAGGCACGCTGGAAGTTTCTCAACTAGACTAGGTGGTTCTAGACCACCAAGTTGGCAGTATTAGTCACCACAGCCTCTCAAGTTGTTTTAGATGGTTGTTAGGGTGACAGTGAGGCAAACAGTTAGTGACAAGGGGAGTTGCCCTAGGAAAAGTGTGGTCTTCAGGGCAATCCAAGTAGAGGATCTTCACCTCATAGTAGCCACCATGGCCACACACCTAGCATGATGGGCAGAGAAGGTGGCACAGAGGGACAGGGCATGAACCAGACCGGAGGTGGTCCTCAGTAGGGAGGCCCCAGGCTCCAGCTGAACTGGTGATTGTCTGAGATCCTGGGTAAGCTTCTTCCCCAGTGAAGAACCTGAAAATTGGGAGGTTGTTTGGCTACTTGGAAAGGTTCACCCAGCTCCACATCCCACCTGGAGCTATTCAAGAACCCTTGCCACAAGCACCATCAGCCTCTCAGTCCCCAGGGAAAGCCCCAGAACATGACTCCATCAAGAAAACCACAACTCAGCACCCTCCCCTGCCCCCACCAGTCTGAGAGGTTCCCAGGATTTCACCAACCATATTTAGAAAGCTTGCACCCAACTGGGCCTTAGGAAAACAAATAAGCAGAACTCCCACAAAACTCAAAGCCACAGAAGTCATCTCCCAGCTCTCTGGAACACAGAAGATGCTCTCCCTTCTTCACGAAGGGGGCAGAGGAACAGGGGGTGATAGGAAATGCTCTGGCATGTTTATGAGGAAGCCTAAGAGTTAACAGCTTTGTTCTTCCCCCTGAAAAGGGAAGAGAAATAAAGTACGTAGAAAGTAAGACATCTAAAGAATCCTTGGAGTAGCTCGCTTTCCCTCCGCTTTGTGACCAAAAGCATCAAAGGAGCTAGAGTTTCCCTCTCCAGTCCCTCATGACCCTGATAAACTCCAAGTCAGATGTAGGCTTCATTACAACTTTATGCAAAGCTGCAGACAGATGGGGCTCAAAATAGCTGCCAGACGTGGGGCCGGGAGAGGCAAATCAGAGCAGGTATTGGAAAAAGGGGGTCACTGTAGAGGGAGTTTTCAAAAATGCGGACACCATCACATGTCCCTTTAAATTACCTGCACTATGTGAGTGAGGCCTGCCTGGCTGCTGGTCAGGAGAGTCTGTGTTCAGGACAGAAAAAGTCTCGGTGACTTGACTTGCTCAGTGCCCTCACACTGATGGCAAGGTCTTGCTTGTGGCCTTGTGTGGTGCCATCTAGGCGGTGCCAATAAATGCAACACTTCTCTCAAACTAAAATACCTGGGTCCCTGTTAGTGAGACAGGCTTTATTCTCAAATGAGAAGTCAGGGAGAAGACAAACATGAGGCGAAAGTCAGCATCTAAGCTGCTCGTATTTTGTAGGTATAGATGTTACAAAAAGACTTTGCTTTCCTGTGCTAAGGTTTTGGTGCCTCTGAATGTCTAATACCTCAAAGCACCTTGTTCCTCAGCCCCCTTCTGTCATACAGGAGACAACACAGATTTATATTCTCAATTAGTTGCTTCTAACTTTTCAGCAAAGCAATCCCCCCTCCCTTGTTCACCATAAGCCATTTGTCCCTCTGGCCACCGCTGTCTCTGGACCTTTCTAACAGACTCAGTAAACAAATCTGTTTCTGGTTTTTAACTTACTGGGTCAGGACGCGGGGCTCTGAGCAGCAGTGCCCCAGTCCCCATGTGCTAGAACCTCCTGCTAAGTCTCCCTCGGAAGGCCATAAAAGAAGGCCTGCCTGCGTGCTGCCAAGTTGTACAAGAGTGCTTGGCTCTAAGACCCTGTGTCAGAGCTGACGAGGATGCAACAGGATGATCCTGTCCTGTCTGTCTACGATGGGGATCCCTGTGGGCAGCTGGAAATTCAGCCCTCCTAAACTGTGTTTGGAAAAGCAACCCATCATCCACAACACCCAGCCACTTTGCACGTTGGTTTTCCCTTTGGGAGCAGTTGATTCTAAACTGGAGAAGGGACACAAGTATTTGCACCAATGTACACATGTGGGCATGCTGCACAATGTGCACATGTGTGTTTTCTCATGTATGTGGTTCTCCTCCTCAGTGCTGTTGTATGACAGAACGAGAGCAGGCCATTTTCTCATGTGAAACAGGGCCACCCAAGAACCAAGTAGTGGCTAAATAGGGTCTCCTCCCATGAGGACGGGACCCTCTAAAAGCTCCCGAGCAGACGTGCCGAGGCGCCAAGGATGCAGCTCGGGGCTGAGGGCTGGAATGTTGAAGTCAGTCCTGCTCCAGCCATGGCCAAAGAGCCTCCTTAAGGAAAACATTGTTTACCTCCCAGTTTCCTTTGTTTTAAATTCTTGTAGGAATAAACCACACCAGAGATGTCAGGGACTTGCAAAGGCCTTCAGATTTAAGGCCAAGTTCCTAACTGCAACACCCCTTTTCATCTAGCAGAAACCCGAATGCTCCCTTGGGGTCGTGTAGGGTCACAGCCTTTTCTTACCAGTCTTTCTTGCTTCAAATCAAGCTTCCCATGAGCCTCATCAGGGTTAAGCTTCATTCCAGCCAAGCCTGACTTTGCCCCCACGCCTCATCCTCCTTGACTCTGAGGGTTTTGGCCAGTGGGAACTCCAGGGAAAAGTCACCTTGTGGGGCCAACCTTCGAATCCTACCCTGAAACTGAACCTCGGCACCCCCCCCCCACCAAGTTCTCAAGTAAAGCGTCTTCCTGTCCAATGTTCTAAGGACTAAGTTATTCAAACCCAGAACTGTCAAGCAAGGTGTTGGACTCCCAAGGAAGAGGTGAGAATGGATATATGGAGAAAACAAAAGCTCAAGAGTGGGGAGCAACAGTCAGAACCTTGAACTTGGCATTGAGGAATCTGGCCAGAATCATTTTCTATACATCCTTCCTAAAAATGTATGGAATTATTTCTCAGCACTTCATATGTACAGTCTTCTCTGCCTCATTCCTGGTAACTTACACTTTCTTGTACCCACTACAGGGCCTGGGTCTGCTGTGAGATGGAGAACAAAATTCTGAACCTCAGGGGTTATCAGCTACAAATAAATCCCTTGCTTGATACTGTGCTAGACTCTCCTAGGGAGAAGTAGGTAGGCCTTACCTTCCTTTCAATTCTCCATAGGACTGAACAGAAAGACTCCAGACAGAGACTTCACCCTGCCCTGAAGTGGCAAGGTGCTGCATACTGTACCAAGGGAGCCTATGCCAGGATCTGGGGAAGGAAGCATCATACCTGCCCCAGGGATCTTGGGAGGCACCATGCCCCAATCCCCAAGCCTTCTGATTATTTACCAAGAATAAAGGGAAGCAACAGGAAGTAACAGAAGAGGGAGGGACAAAAATCCCATCCCACCTACAACAACCTTTGGCCACAGGTGCCTTTATCTAGCTGCTTATCAGCCACTGGAATAGGCAGACACACCTTTTCCCGAGGTCTGGAAACCTTTATGCCAGCTGGACACCACTAGGCTGTGAACAAAGCCCCCAGAAGTGCTGCAGAGGGTTGGCACTTGCTGCTGGGTAGTCCTGGTCAAGACAGAGACCAACGTTTGGTGGTCCAAGAGGTTGACCTGAGAAGAATTATCTAGTCACTGATGCCTTCCAATCATGGAATGGAAAACAGTAAGACAGCCACTCTGGGGAGAGAGGTTTCTGCAGGGATAGAAGTTGTCCTCGATTGTGATGGCTACCTTTTCAAGACCTTGCATTGACTGATCCAAAGCACTGTGTTGACCAGTCCCCTAATACTTGCCCCAGTTACCTTGACAGAATCTTCACTCCCCTCCCCTCCCCTACCTGCCTACAGGACTGAGACCTGTGGAAGGACACCTTCAAAGTTCAATGACCAACAAGATGATATGCCCCTAGAGTTTAAGCTCTTTGATGGCATGTGTGATTTGTTTCCCATGTAAAATGCATGTGAGAGAGTCCTGGGATGGCTTTCTCTTTAAATGCCTTGAGTCTTTGACCCAAAGTATGTGAGAATCTGGACAGCAAGGAAGGATAAACTTAAGCAAATCAATCTCTCTCCTACGCATAAGCTTCGTGGTAGCTCCAGGCAGTGAGAAGTGGGTCATGGCATGGACTTAAGGAGTGAAAGTGCATGAAGCAACAGTAAAAAAAAAAAAATTCCCATTCACAGGAAGGAGCCAGTGGGCTGTGAATCCCTCAGACCCACGCCTGTCTATCCTAGCATCTTTGCCATCAGGCTAAACCTTCCAATATGCCAGGCATGCGAGCTGTCAGACATGCGAGCTGCCGTCTCTGGGACCCATCCAAAGTTCTTGAAGGCTAACAGAGTCAGTTTCTTCTCATCAAGTCAGTCCTATGCTTCCAGAATAAAATGTAGGCTATGTGATGGACCAACAGTTGGTGTGTTTGCTTATGTGTTTCTTTATGTTTATGAAAATCCTGCAAAGGGGCAAACGTGTTAGTCCAAAGAGTTGTGAATATGAATCAACATCACCATTGTGAAGAACAGAAGCAGCTGGGGTGAGAGCTCTGTCCCAGAGCCCAGCCCACTGCCAGGAAGACTAGACAGCCATAAAAGTGGTTCAGTCAGTGAAGCTGCACATGCCTGAAGACCCGAGTTTGGCTCCCCAGCGCCCACATAAGAAGTTGGCTGGGTGGTATGTGCCTGTGATCTCAGGACTGAGAAGGTGTGGGGATACCTGGGACTTGCTGGGTAGTCAGTCTAACTGGAGCCTTGACCCCAAGTGAGAGACCCTGCCTTAAAAACTAAGGTTCAGAATGTCTGAGGACAACACATGATATTGACCTCTGGCCTCCACCCATAATCACATGTAGCTATATACATATGAATACACACACCCAGTCAAATGTGTGGCTGCAGGGGTTAGTAACAGCACAGTGGGGAGGCTGTGCTAGAAAAGATGAACAGGGAGGGGGAGAGACTGAGGGGGCAGATCCAGAAGCCACACTACTGAGGTGAGGGTCCTTATAACCCCAGGCAAATGACGCAGTCTCCTACGAACTATGGAGGATGCATACAGACACACACCACAAACAGTTGTGTAACTCTCACAGAAGGATGTGCAACCAACCCACATTGTCACTGTGGTCAGGACCAGTCCATCATTCATGACACATTCCCAACACGAGGATGGCCACAAAGACCAAAGGCCACAAAGACACAAAGCCACAAAGACAGGTCCTTTCTACCTCAAATAAAGGCACCAACAGGAATGATCCCACCAAAGCTGGCTCACAAAACAGGGAACATTTACTGGGTTCTCCCAAATCCTATGGAAGGTGGACAGCTGGCTCCAGTCTGCAGGAAGCCAGGGTCCCAGACCCATAAGTTCCATTGGCCTCTTGCAAAAGTTGGGCAGCCTTTCTTAGAAACCTGCTAAAATGCCTTTCTTGAATAACACAGATGGTGAAAGCAGGACTCGTGCTGTTCTGCAGTAGAAGACATTAAAATGCAAGTTCAAATGTTGTGTTAATAATTATTACTATTATCAGTGTACTCTTTACTTCTTTGGGGCAGGAAAGGATGCAAAACAAATGTCATTCCTGTGGCATTAAGTCAGCATGGCAAGCTTTGGCAAAGGCTGGACATCCTTAGGAGAAACTCAGGGAGACCCCCTGGTCACTGCCCCAAAGTTGCACTAGAATCTGTGCCATACAGAAGGGAAGCGGGGAGCAGAAGGCACCTCCTACCATACAGAGAAGCATGGCCTGGAGGCAAAGGCGAGCAGGGACGGGAGATGCCACCAGTGTCCCTGCCACACCACAGTCACGATCCGCAACGTCTTTCCCTGATCTTTCCAGAAATACATTCCTGCTTGTCAGCCATGTGGCTCAGATTTTTGTTTCGGAAACACGGTCACCATCACAGCATCACAGCGGCTCCCTCAGATGTCCCTAAGGGATTAACAGATGGTGGGGCCCCTGGCGCAGAGGTGGGGAAGCATTCATGGGGCAATTTGGTGGGCATCCTTGGCTGCTCTGTCACTATCTGCAACCACCCAGCTCAGAAGGAAGCTGCCTCTGGAGGGCATGTTAGACCTGGTGTCCCCAGAGGGTTAAGTTTGCTTTGCTGCCCAGTTGTTTGGTCAACCACCAACTGGAAGACTGTAAGGGTCTTTTCCAGATGGCGTTACCCTTTAGGCATTACCATCCGAGCAAAGGAGATTGCCTTCCACAACCTACATAGGCTTCGTCTATCCAGTTGGCAGCCTTAAGAGTCAAGACTGAGATCCCCTAGCAAAGACGGAATTCTGACTGTACGCTCCCTTTGCTCTTAAGTCATGTCAACATCTCTCGCTGAAATCTTCAGCCATTGATGGCTTCTGCTGTGATCTTATAACAGTATTTTCTCTGTCTCCACATGGTTGTACACATGTTCTCGATTGCTTCCGTCTCTCTGGTGAACCCTGAGTGATACAATCCCCACATGCCTTGAAGGTAGGTATTTTAAGTACATATGTGCAGGCAGAGCAGCCCCAAGCATGTGAGTGTGTCTACACAGGACATCCCATGACCACTTCCCCACTCAAGACTGTACACACGATATCCCAAGCACCACCTCCCTACTCAAGTGTGTACACACATGACATCCCATGCAGCACCTCCCCACTCAAGTCTACATACTCATGTTATCCCATGTACCATGCCCCCACTCAAGTGTGTACACTTGCCATGACATCCCATGACTACCTCCCCACTCAGGTCTGTATAAACATGGCATTCCATACACCACCTACACACCCAACTGAGTACACACGTGACATTTTACACACCACCTCCTCACCCAAGTGTGTACATGCGTGACATCCTATGATCACCTCCCGACTCAAGTCTATATACTCATGGTATCCCATGCACCACTTCCCCATTTACTGTCTTAGGCTCTGTGAATTTTCCAGGACAAGATGGGATGGGTTTCTCTTGGTCTGAATTTTGTTTTTGTTGGCAACGTTGGAATTGCCTGTGGGTTGTAGAAGCTGGAGTTCCACACATGGCTGAAGCAAGTTTTAGGAGGATGCCTAAACTGTGCCATCTGTTAGTTGTGATCTCAGATGCCAAGAAACTCAACTGGTAAAGGACAAATGTGCTTCCTTGTAGCTATGGGCTTTGTTGGAGAACATGAGAAAAGTTACGGGTAAGGCTCCTGGAAAGGTCTGCACCTCCACAGTACAGTGAAGTGCAGGATCTCTAAAGAGGGCCTCACAGCCTGGACAAGGAGGCCTCCTGGAAGAGAGAAAGGCCCTCAGACTACAGCCACAGCCACAGTGAAAGTAAGAAAGCAAAACCAGGTTCAGGGCTCCACCAAAAGTCAGCCAACATCAATGGAACATCTTCAGCCTACTGAGTGTTGAGTACAGTCTAACTGAGCTCAAGGTATGACGAACATGGAAGAAGCCCAGAATCCCGGATCTTTTGCCTGGGAGATTCTTGAGAGTATAAATGTCCCTTGAGCCTAAACTAGGTAGTTAGTCTCCCATGAGGATGTGGATGGGACTGGATTTGAGCTTCCAACTTTACTCCTGCAGAGTCTTGGGTGTAGAACGAAGCCTACTCAAGACAACCTTCAGAAGGTCCTCAGAAGTGGCCTTCAAAGACAAAGTCAGAGGCTAGACTTGATCTCCATGCAACTGAATGGACAGGAAGAGGAACACCATGAAAAGGCAGAAACACCCGAAGTTCAAGGTTCTTGGTTTAGGGCCAAGGATCAAGGCTCCCCTGAGCAGCCAGCCACAGGGACTGGGAACAGCCACATTCTGGTGGGGACACTTGGGGAGTGAGAACAGTAGGTCCCATTAGGACAGAGATGATGTGGGGTGGGGAGGACCGCTGCAGAGAAGGGGCTGAGACTGCAGGAGAAGAGTAAGCCATAGACCTGGCGTGCCACTCCGTACATTTTCAGGTCCTTCCACTCCATTGGAGGCCCGCTGAGCTCATTTTCTCTCATTATCATCTTGTTCCAAATATTTTAAAGATAGCAAACGGTTCTACTTAAGGGAAGGAAGGAGATGAGGAAGAGAATAAAGTGTGTGTGTGTGTGTGCGCGTGCACTCACATGCATAAACACACAGACATATACAGAGAGTAAGGCCATCCAGGAAACATTTCTCTGCTAACATATATATCTTGTCTGAATGCAAAGTGCTAAAGTCTGGCAACTGTCACTTTTGTCTCCCAAGTGGTTGAATGGGACACAGGGACACTGGATTCACCTCTTCCTCCCCACTGGGTAAAACAAGGTGGGAGAAAAGAAGAAGAGATCAACTCGGAGAAACTCTTCCAGGTGGCTGTCCTCAAAAAAAGCTGAAGAGCCATGGCTTCCTTTCATGCCTCCCAAGACAGTTCACAATTTCAACACGGTATCTCAGACATGCCTGGGTGTTTATAGAGCCTCTGGGGCATGTCCCAGGTACTAAGTTCCTGCCCACATGGTGCAAAGGAGACTGGAGGACAGGCAGAGACCTAAGGTGGTTTCCAATTCCTGACTCTATCCTGTCCCTTGATTTCTTCTTTCTTCTTCCAAATGTACAGTGTGGAATTATAGCCAAGACCAGGACCCAGGGCCTCTAGTGACTGCTCAGTGTTTCTCTTTCAGTGATGCACATTTGGCAAGATCACGATGGTAGATGGTTAGAAACCAAAAGGGACAATGGTCAGGGAGCTGGTGGTTTTAAGAAAACATAAGTCTGAGATTCTGAGGATAGGAACCAATCCGTGACAGCCCAATACTCATTCCTGTTGTCTTCCCATCTCCCCACTGTGGGCTGAAAGTTTGCACAAGGGCCTCATCAGACACAGCTAGATGAGTTACAGAGCTGGAGGGTCCCAGGCAGCTCTGGACTCAGTAAAGAATGACAAGTTGCAGGACAGTAACAGCTACGATTAAACAAACCCAGGGTCCACCTGAGCCCGGGGCCTATGCAAGAGTCCAGGGGGCTCATCAGTGAAGCCAGCTTTGTCTGCCAGTCTGGCACACCCACGCTGGGGAGATTTCAGACCTACCTGGCTATGGTTAAAGATACTATCATGAGGTTCAAAAAGACACCGCATCCTCCCCCTCTTCTACATTATTGAGATGTCTAGGTGAGTGACTACTCAAAACCACTGCCCAGAGTCTCTACTAATGGGCTTCAGGAGAAAAATAAAAGCCATAAAAAAGAATGATTGGCTGAGGGTTTGTGCTTAGCTATCTCCAAGCTCCCAGACAAAAATCTCTACACAGGTTCAAGTAGATGTCCCCAGAAATGCAGAGAACATCCAACGAAAAGATTTAACAGAATCCAGACCAAGACCAGGACTCAAGTGATCCAAAAGACCAGCCATGGAGACCGTGGCGAGAGCAAGGCCAAGCCGTCTAACTGCTTACAAGGTATGCCTTTGCATAGGAGGATCCAGAGGCTGAGCTGGAATTAAGTGGAAGATAAGGCAGCCAAACCCTCTCTATGGCCCTGGGGAAAGGAACTCCTCACCAAAGGCTGGGTGCATCAGCACCTTACTACTAGGTACATGTAGGAGATTGTAAGGCTGAACAGACAGGCCCTTTGTGGCCAGAGCTGTGGGCACTGGGGTCAGCCCTGGAGAATGGCAGTCATTTGAGGCACCTGTGTCACTCTGACTTGGCATCCAAGATAGGGAGAAAAGGAAGATGCCGTTTCACAGGATGGATGCCATGCCGGTCTGCCAAGGCCACCTTCCCACTCTGTCTCCTCACCTCCAAAGCTGTTCTCAGGGAATTTCAAGGAGGGTTAGGAGAAAGGCTCAGTACATTTAGCCCCTGGGGGCAGGAGCTTAGACAACTTCTGAGCATCTAAAGCCCCTGCCCAGCCCCCTGCCCACCACATCTCAAACCAGGATTGAGTTTCACCAGGGTTACGTTCTCAGAGGGAAGATGGGTTGCCCCTAGCCTGTGATAGGACTGCAAAAACTGAAATCTGCACCATGGCTGGTTCAGGGGTCTGAATGAGGTGGGCTGAGGTTCACAAAAAAAAAAAAAAACCTGCAGCCTCGGGCCTGGCACAGAGCCCCTGAGCCCCGAGGCTAACTCACTCAGGAGTGTTGATCCAGATGATGTCCAGGTGGCAGTAGTAGACACACTCCTTGTCCTTGTAGGTGAAGCACGTGCAGCGCCGAGAACGGTGGTGTGCGGGGACCCCCTCGTCTTTCCGCTCCCCAGGCCTGCCTGGTCCCTGGTCCTGCCCAGCACTTCCAGGTGGTGCAGGTGGTGCAGCTGTTGGAGCCACAGTGCTCTCATCAGGGCCAGCCACAGTCTCTTTACAGTCCCCCTCCGATCCAGCTTCAGGGGGCCCCTGGGTCACACTGGCTCTGCCAGAGGCCCCAGGGTGGGGGCAAGGCACAAATCCTGCAGGAGAAGGGTTGAAGGGTTCCTAAGCTGCCCACACAGAGTTCTTGGCACCCACTACCCCGCCCCCCCCCCAAACCAGAATGAGAATCAAACTTCTGCAATGTCTGGGGGCTGGTTGAAGACTCCAAACTAAGCCAAATGCCTTAGAGCGTTTACAAAGCTCTGTGCACACTCAGTACAAACTTGTGAGTTATTTCAGTCCCTGTGAAGTTCTGAAAGCTATTTGCTCTCCACTGGGTGAAACTCGACTTTGCATGGTCTCTGGAAAGTGCCCAAAGAATAGTCTAAGTCTCGAAACCCCCCAGACCTGGTGGAAGTAATCATTATGCCTTCAGGCCCCTCTGCCCGCCTCTGGGAGACCTCAGGGTTCAGAGCCAGGCTGCTTAGCTTCCCCCGCAATGCAGTCCGGAGCCTGAGTTCCTTTTGTGTGCACTCCCGCGTGGAGACGAGCCCCGCCCCGCCCCTCCCGCTTACCTGCAGCGGAGGTCACTGTGAGCCCCAGAAGGAGCAACAGCCCAGGCTCCATGAACCCCGATCAGGCGCTGGAGCACCGGGCCTGGAGGGTGGACGCTTGTGACGGCGAAAGGGCACTGGGACAGGGTACAGCTTTCGAGTCCTGCCGCTGCCTGACCTGCCTGTCCCAGCTCAAAGTTAGTTGGCTGCTGCGGTCACGAACTTTCAGAGCGCGCTGCCCATCCCTGTGCAGGGCTGGCCGGCTGGGCTCCGGCTTTTCTGGCTCCCGCACCACCCCCTTCGGCTCCCCGCCCCTCGGAGGGGCTGGAGCTACCGAGCTGGGCCTTTGAACCCGGGGCTCACGGGGGTCGCTTTCCAAGCGCAGGAGGGAGTCTTCCAGAGGCACATTTGCCCCAGGCACACCCAGGGCCAGCGAAAGGCCGCGCTCCCCGTGGGAGGGTGGGGTGGGTGGGGTAGGGTCGCCCCCCCCAACCGCCGAACAGCTGCCTGAAGGCCACCTTCTGCCCTGTGCACAGTGCACCCTTACTCAGACTCACACATGCAACCCCCTCCCCAGCCCAAAGCAACCCCACCCCACCCCAAGAACACCAAGACCGTGAAAGGGCTGCGCAGAAGGGTGGTTGGTTTCTTGTTTGTTTGAAATCAGTCTGAAGGAAAGGATCTGTTCACCAATGACCTTACTCTTGCTGGGGACCTGCGGGCCAAGGCACTGGGTGCCCTTTACACCTCTGATTCATGGCTGCCCCAGCCAGCTCCCTGCCTCTGGAAGTTCTGAGTGGCAGGTGGGGCAGTGGGATGAGAGCAAAGTCACAAAGATTCCATTCATCGTGAGGTAGTGGTCCTGGAAAGTCCCATTTCCTCACTGCCCCCTTCAGTGAGGGGCAGGTGCCTCCAGAGACCACGGTTCATCCCTTCAACAACTTTCGCTAACTAGCTCAATCTCAGAACATTTGCCCACTGAACATAGCCGCCATGCCAGGAAGAAGCCCAAACCAGCCAGGCAAAGGGGTCCCATGTGGAATCCTCCATGAAGAGAAACTGAGGCCTCAAAGCCACGGTCAGCCACTACCAGGGAGCAAGTGGAGTGATGAAGCCCTGCCTTTAAGGATTTCAGCTGAAGGTCAGTTGGTTTGGGTTGCTGTGTGTCACAAGATATTTTGGACTGAGGGCTCATACAAAACAGAAATGCACTGCTCACAATTCTGGGGTCTTGGAAGCCCAAGCATGTCTAATATGGCTCATGGATGGCTCTTCTTCAATGGTGGATTGTGGTGGAAGGCCAAGGTGCTCTCTGGGGCCTTCCCTATGGTCACTAACACAGGATGGTTCACTAACCCTATTCTTGAAGGCTCCATCCTCATGACCTGATCACCTCTAAAGTCCCACCTCCTAACAGTCATCTTGGGGATTTGGGTTTCACCAGGTCAATGGAGCTGTCTATCATTCTCTCGTTCCTTGGAGTTAAAATACCCCACCTGCCACCAAAGCCACTGACAGCTCAGCTCTTGGCTGGTGTCTGTGGGCGGGGCCAAAGAGAACCTCTGCCTGGCTCGATGTGTGCCCTGGCTCTTCACTCCAGCTTCGATAAAAGAAGGTTAAGGTGGAGAAGCAGCATTAAGGACAACAAGGAGGACACTGAGGAGCCCTTCCGGGGAAGTTCCACTTTAATTGGTCCTTACAGTGACTTGGACACATTGTAGAAATGCAATGAGGCCTTTTCTTTCCTGTTCTGCTCTTGCTGCTGTTCTAGGAGAATAGTGGATCCTGCCTCAACAGCTCTCCAACCAGCACCACCATCTCTGTGCCAAGGAGAGCAGGAAGTGCCTGAGCCTTGGGCAGGACTGGAGTCGAGCTGGAACTTAATGACATTGTACACTACTCTTAATTGTGTGCTTATTTAAATTTTTTATTATTACCATTTATTACAATTTATTCAATTTGTACCTGTGCACTATTTTTTTTTATTTATGGCAATTAAGGTTGGCTTTTCTTGTGTGGTAGAGATAGAACATTCTTTTCTAAATTAATTTTGTTAAATCAAGGAGAAGTAACCTGAATAGGAACATGATGTAACTCATGGCTCAGCTGGCTTCGTGGTGTGGCAAAATCACAGAGCTGCTTTGCAGGCCACCAACTCCTGGAAAGCTCGGCTCTAGTGGGTTAGCCACAAAACCATGTGAAGAGGTCAGAAGAAAGTGCTGGGTCCCAGCTGATTGCCGTGTCCCTAAGACAGCAGTGTTTGCTACCTGAGAATTGGCATTGGGAAGAGAGGGGTGGCATCATTTTTGGAGATTGACCTTCAGAATCTGTGGAAATTAGCAAAACAATATATTCAGACAAACTGGTACGAAAGAACTTCAGCAAGCTAGTGATCTGTTTCTGGGAACTGGCTGACCTAGGAAGGCTTAAGAAGGTCTGCCTTGGGCAGTCAAAGGCTTTGTCTTCATTCTCTTGTGCTTCAAATGACCTGGAGGGCTGTGATGAGGAAGATGGACCAACTGGTCTTTCCTCAGTCTGATGGACCATCCTGTCCCCACTATATCAGCGCCATTGACCCAGAGGCCACTGACTCAATAACAGTCACCCTGAAGGCCACAGCACTAGGCCTTCCTTGGCTACTGCTATCCACCCAACAGCTTCTCTGTCCCTTACAGTTATGCCTAGTGGTTCCTCTCTAAGCCTCTGTCCCCCCATTCAGTTCAGGGAGGTCCTGTGTACCTCCTGAGTCTTAAAATGTAAGGTATAATACAACTGAGATCTGGACAGCAGACACAAAAAAGATACAACTCTCTGGCTACAAGTTCAAGTCTGGATTAGGCATGTGACCATGCTGGGCAAATCAGAGTCAGTCTCCAGACCTTGGCAAGAACACTTGAGAAAGTTCTCTATTCAGTGGTATTACAGAGGAGAGAGGACTCACAACCACAGACCCCGGGAGGCACCTGAGTGTGATCGACCAACTTCAACGTGAAGAAATGGAGTTCCAGAGATGGAGACACCAGGTTTAAGTTTTGATGCATTATTTAAGCTCCTAGATCCAGCTGTACCTGAAATCTATATTGTCTGTGACTTATTTACAATAGGTCATTTTTTTTTCTTGCACAAGTTCTGTGGATTTTTATCACTTTGAACTAGAGAAATCCTGGCTGGAACATACCCCATTCTCAGGAGTCCAGGCTGAGCACAGTGTAAAGGAGGAGTGTGACTTAGACAGTTCAGCTGTAAACCGGGTTTTTATTTAACTCAAAATGTTTAGACTATCTGTCCTGCCACTGTTAACTATCAGAGTTTGCATTTGAATTCATCAGGACCTCATTCCAGGGCAGAGTTCATGCCCATTAGGAGGTACTGACTCTTGAACTCGTACCCTGAGTCGATGCTTGATTCCATTCTGTCCTGTTGAGTCATTGGCTCTGAATCTCTTGAGTTCTAATTCTCAACATCTCTCACGAAAGGCCATGCTGAGGAATGATAACCATGTGTCTCTACGGAAGATGCTAATAAATGGTCCCCTCCCCTCCGAGGCCCACCAATATCCCTTGATCTTCCTTGAGTGCCTTTGCCGTCAAATGTGTCCCTAGAGGATCCATCTATCAGGACACCGCAGAGCCTCAGCCGAGGGCGGGCCTCAGCTGCTCTGCTTTTCATCTGCTTCCTCTCAGTCGGCAGATGTGTAACACTGTACGTCTGACGGTGGATTCAGAACCCAGAGTCAAGAACATTGCAGTTTATCTTAGCTAAGCGTCTCCTTCAGTTGCCCCTGCTGAAACTTTATGACTCTTTTGAAGATTGTTTTCCCTTAAATTTAGGGGATTTAAGAGACAGGAACAAAATACATTTGGTAGTTTTCCATTATCCTAAAATTTCTTCCTCCACCCATCCCGAAAAACAGTGGATGCCTAGGACTTGCTCCGAAGTCAGTGAATTCAGTTCTTTTTCATGTTCTGCAATCTTAGCTTTGTCATGATAGTTCACCCTGAGACTCACTTAAGGCTCCAGATGTCTCGCTTTAAAAACAATGTACGTCACGGTTACGATTCAGTGAAATACACCTGTCACAAGCCAGACCTGGTATGGCAGCCTGGGAGCTCAGCTACTCAATATGTTGAGAGAGGCAGGGGAATCACCAGTTCAAAACAGCCTGGATAACTCAGGAAGACCCTAAAACATTTATTTATTTATTTTTAAGCCTGGGGGTACAGCTGCTCAATGGTATATTACTTGCTTAGTGTGTGTAAGTAGGCAATTTCTATCCCTCAAACCACAGGCACACAAAGACAGATAGACAGACACACACACACAGACACAGAGAGAGACAGACAGACACAGAGAGACAGACACAGAGAGAGAGAGTCAGAGATGGACAGACAGAGAGAGATCACAATGAGTTATGAACTTTAGTCAAGCCCATATATTCAAGGCCTAGAAGAAGTTAGTCGATCTCCAGGAGAAATAAGACAGCTCCAGCAAAACTTCTCCAAGAGAGCTGCCTTGTCAGCCCTGTGAGTGATACTGTGGACATCGGCTCTCCTGACCTTAGAATACCATTCCTTCATGTCACCTCTCCCTATTCTTCTTCCATTTCTGGGTGACACTCCAGGTTCTGGCTTGAGATTCTGCACTTACCAATCAGAATCTTGTTCCCTTTGACATGGGCAGGATAATTGTTGCCTCAAAGGTGTACATCTTAGTCCTCAGAACCTGTGGTTATGTCATCCAAAATGGAAAAGGGACCATGAGCCTGGAAACATACAGGATTACTTGTGGATCCCAACATCACCATAAACATCTTGTACGAAGGAAGCAAGATGTAGGCCACAGAAGGAGCTATGAAACTGGGAGGCCCAAGAACCAAGGCTGCAGGGACCTTCAGGAACTGGAAGAGGGTAGGCACAGGTCCTCCCTACATAATCCAGAAGGAATATGCTCCTGTCAGCCTGGTTTTCAAACATCGGACCTGTAGGGTGCAAGATAATGAGTTGGCATGGTTTTCAGCCGCTGTTTGTGGTGAGTATAGCACAGTGGGACTCACACACCTTACGGAAGTTGATCCAGGGATGCTCCTGAGGGCTGAGCCCAGCAAGCCAGAGCCAAGATGATTCTGTGTGTCCGTGAGGACTATCAGATAGAGCCTGTAGCTGCTGATGGCCATGCATACCATGAGGTAAGATGTAACTTCATGAACAGAACCAAACTGGGGTGGGGATGGGGGGGTCATGTAGGAAGAACAGAATAAAGTGTTAGTCCTTCGACCCAATATGGCTCCAGGAAACTTTTCATCCACCAGCCAAGACACTGCTCTCCTTGCTTTCCCCAGCCTGTTGGCCTACTTCCATTGCATTCAGAAGCATCTTGCTGTCTTTATCCCACTTTACAGTTGTCTGGAACCCAAGGACTACAGGAAGTAAGTACATCAGGGTAAACTAGCAGAGGAAGCAGAAAGATCACGTAGGAAAGAGAAGCACTTGCCACAAGTCTAGAATGTCTACAAGCCACACTTCTGGCCACCAAGACATGCATACTCCTTCAAATCCCTGTCCTGTGGGACTTGACTCTATTTAGGAGAGAGATAAAGGTTCCCTGGGCCCCAAGGCTCATACCCTAGAGCTATCAGAGGCTGCGTTGAGTCTACCACAGACTCATCACTTCCTGGCACAAGTACTCGTAACCCCGACAGAAGGGACTATGCCCAGCTTCCCACAGATGAGGAAACAGCCTTCAGGGGGAAAGTCTGTAGGGAGCAGTTTGGGCTTTGGAATTAGAGACTTCTTCCTCAGCAACATCTCCAAGTTATGTTTCTTCCATTCCTCCCAGGAAGCCCTTCCTAGACCTCAGGCGTAGGTACACACACACACACACACACACACACACACACACACACACACACCACTCTTCTCGACTTACTTCAAACACTTGTACGTTCTTGCTGGCACCTTTGGTGTCGCAGCGAAAGGTGGGAATTTCAGGCATTTCAGCAGATTAATGAGAGGATGATTCTGAATAAGCTAAGTCAACAGGATGCAAACACACCTGCCTGCTTCAACACCTTGAAGCAGCATTGGCTTTTATCACAGGAATTTTTCTTTCCCACAGACTTCATCTTTCTGAGGTTGATATGCTAGCAAATTCCTGTGTCCCCTGAAGGAGACCAATCGCTGGGATTTTGGAAATTTGATTCCAGCAGCTGTCAGATACTTTGATCTGTTTGCAGAATAAAAATATTCTCGCGCATGCTTCTTGCTTTTCACCTCATTGCTTGAAACCCTACCCAAAGCACTTCAAAACCCAGTTCCTGAGAGTCCCCATCGTCCAGCTGTGCAACCTCTCCTGGTCTGTTTCCTCATCGATGAAATGGAGTAACGATAGGAGGGTTGTACAGGTTAAATGAGTATACATGGGTAAAGTTTTGAGTTTACGCTAGAACAAATAAAACTAACACTTAATTCACGTTGCCCTGCAGTGGCTGCAGCAATTATAGCTGAAGACACACATTTATCCCACTAGATGAGAAGCCCTTCGAGGGTCATGCACTAGTTGTTTTATGTTCCTTGGATCCAAGGATCTTAGTATACACCCCAGGCTAACTTCAAATGTGGTTGTTCTTTTGACTCTACCACCTGAGGGCTGGGACAAGACAGGTGTGCACCACCACACCTGGCCCTAGTTGTGTCTTGACACAATAACAGACATTGCAGATGCCCTCCAATGTAGTAGTGATGGTCGACAAAGCATCTGTTGGCTGGATGGGCCAGTGACACAGCAAAGCCCACTCGTCTGTCCAGATGTTAGCTGCTGGAGGAGCCATGGTGTCCTAAAGAGAGACAAGAATGGCGCAGCTCTGTTGCACGTATCCCTCATTCTCCTCAGGCTCCTCAGCAGTGCCCTTAACAGGCAGAAGGAGCAAAACACCCAGTGAACAAGCTATTATTGTCAAGCTCATCTATCTGGTTGCCACATTCATGAACATCCATCCTATCGTCAACCCCTTGCGACCCAGGAAGACCCACAAGAGAAATGACCATATGATAATGGAGCTCTTATGTTGAATTTTGGGATACCACCGACATATCATACCAGGAAAGGAAATCCTACAACTGATACTGAACTGGGGAAATCCATCTGCAAATATATGTTGAATGAGTCAAACAAGAGTTTGGGAACCACCTACACCCAAGTCACCAATCTAAGTCAGTGGCTAAAAATAGAGGAATGTATAGGGTATAGGTGAATCCCTGCTTTTGAAATGTATGTTTGGCGTCTCCTGCCGTCGCTAGCTTCATTCGTTTATGTAACACTACTAACAGTGTTTGTGTGTTTGATTGAGTCCAAGGTGACAAGAATGAGAGACTCTAATACTCAGCATCTAATGGGATAGCTGTGACATACCACCTCCTCCCAAGGCTCTGGGAAAATTGAGGAAGAGGGGGCAGAGAGAGCATAAGAGTTGGAGGCCATGGGGGTCAAGGAAACCGTGTTTTCTGGACACAGCAGAGCAGCTGCACATACGAACTCAACGGCAGCTGTGACAGCACACAAGACCCGTGAAAGCCCAAGCCAGACAAGATCTCTTCCTGGCATGCTGAGGTGGGCAGGAAGTCCCATGCTTGCTGAAGAGTAACTGGCAACTGTTGGCTACTGGGAGATGGGAAGGCAATTTTTGTTAAGGACATGGGCCCTGGTAGGTCAACCAGGCCTCAGCAGATGACCACACACCCAAAAGTATATGTGTAGCACAAACTGAACTTGATGGGGAAAGAAAAAGGACACAGAATTGTGTGGGTAGGGAAGTAGGGAGACCGAGGAGGACCTAGGAAAATGGGTGAACATGATCAAAACATACTGTATAAACTTCTTAATGAAGTAATAATTTTTTTAATTAAAAAAGAGAGAAAGATGCTAAATTTGCCCACTGAGATCTCCCTTGCACCTGAGAGACAGGTCAGACATTAGAAGAAATCTCACTGGCAGGCAGGAGGAGAGGGCTTGGGGGCAGAAGGCAATACAGGAACCTCCATGGCAGTTGGTGTCAGGCCTCCTAACACTCAGATCTAGTTGCTCCTCAGAATGTCTCAAGCTATGGGCCTGACAAGTTTTCTTCTGAAAGAAATTTCACAATTGTGCTTTTAATGAGCTCCACATTTTCTCGTGTGAAAACCATTTCTTTCCAAAAGGCCAGAGCAACGGCCTCAGCAGGACAGCAGTTAGACAAAGAAATGATGCTGTTCAGTCTGGAAGTCATAACTCAAGTTCAGAAATCCAGAGGGTAGGGTTTGCCCTGCTACCTTCTCTGAGTCTAGGAGCCTGCCAGACACTGTGAAGGATTGGGGGGAAAAAGACAAAGAGTTTGGTTTTATTTTTCTTAAAACCTTAGGATTAAACTCTTGGTTTACAGAGCTGTCAACCAGAGCCACCAGGAAAACACATCGATTGGAAAGGCATCTTGTGTGTTTGTTCCTTTATTCATTCAATTCTTCATTAAGTACCTACGGGGAGCTGGCATTGTGTTAGAACAAAAAGTACCTCAGTGCAAGAGAGAGAGAGACAAGGAGACAACAACAAATACTTAATTAACACGATGCCAGGGCTGGCGTCTTGGCTGTGCCTTGCTGTGATGGGGAACTGTGAAGAAAAGTTAAAAGACCAAGAATTTTGGTTTTTTTTCATGATTTCTGAGGTTTCAGGCATGGTCTCTAGGCTCCAATGCTCCTGGGCCCACTGTGGTAAGCCAAGCATCATGGCAGGAAACAGAGGAGACAGCAAAGTGACCCACGTCGTGACAGTACTCAACTGGAAGAGAGGCCTGAGGACACAATATATTTTTCAGCACTGTATCTACAGTGAACTCTAGTTAGCCAGGCCTCAGTCCCCTAGTTTCTAATGTCTCCCAATAATGTTATCAAATTATGAATACATCGGCACGTTAACCCTTTAATTGGAAGAGAACTCTGATAATATAGGGACCAGCAACCTTCAGCCCATGAGCCTTGGGAGGGATGCCTCATATTCTAACCAGAACATTTGAATTAATGTGAAGGAAGAGAGGGATGGGCATAGAGATGAGGTAAAAAGAGGTACTTGTTTTGAATGAAGGGAATGCCCAAGGTGAAAGTGAAGACCAAGGCAAGCCCCGAACATATGCCCCAAGGGACGTAAATGGGGTGAGGTTATAAAACCTCAAGGCTCACGTCCAACTACCAGAACGCATTGACTGATGTTCAGGAAAGAGAAGGTATGGCCCCTGCCTGCAGATGCAGTGTGATGGCCTGCCTCACAGTTCTGCCACCAAGCCTTCCCCGCCATCATGGTCTGCTTTTCCTCAAACTATGGGCCAAAATAAACACCCCCTCTTAAGTTGCTTCTTGTCCGGTATTTAGTTACAGTGACAAGAAAAATAACTGATACTGTATTTTTCAGAGTTGTTACAAAGCTGCTGTGACAATTAATGAGAATGTTTCCCTATGGCATCATTAGGTGCCACGGATCACATCTACCCCACCCCCACTACACCCTAAGCCCTAAACTTGACACTAGTGGATAGCTTTCTGTTGCTTAAACTCATCTGGCAAGTAGGTGCCATCACCCTCTCATTTATTGGGGGAGAAGACTGAGGCTCAGGAGAAGGCAAGTTGGCTGGAGAGGTGGTGATGGAGCTTTCGGTAGCATGCCAACCTCGGTTGGCATACGGACTTCAGTGTCCAACAAGCGTGCCTCACTTTCTGGATGGGCACATTGCTCAGCTGGAGCCCTGCATAACAGGAGGCATGAACTGGATGTTCAGGAAAGAGGAGGCAGCTCTCTACTTGGGACCTAGAGTTGAATGCAACATAACACCATAGACAATAGACTGGAGAGATGGAAGCCTTGGGTCTTCAGTGGCACAGGTGGAGGACCCAGAGCAAGCCTTCCTTGAAACCTGCATGCATCTAGATATTCCTGTCTTTGTATCTTGAGCCAAGTTCAGTCAACGAAAACACTAAAGCATGTATATTTTCTACCCGCTGTGCCATCCTGGTGTTGGCCATCACCACTAGGGTTATTTTTGCAGAAGAAAATAAGACACAAAGTGGGTTAAGACATTAGATATGTAGTTTACCTATGCTGCTTTCATGTTATGTTCTCTAGAAGGAATACAGTCTGTTTCTTCCCTTCCCCTAATTCTCTAACTCCCTAAGTGTCCAGAACCCCTCATAGATTGGCCATTTCCACTTCTACCCTGGCTGCCATAGCTCAGATCCATGTCTTTAAAGAAAAAGATGGCTGGTGACTCCCATGATGAGTTCCAAGCCTGGCACTTGCCTTTTCCTTGATGCTGTGAATAAATGATTAAATCACGCCAGAGGCAGAAGTCAAGGTGCTGTCATGTGACTCCAGGTAGGCTCACCAGAGATGACTCTATCGATCAGCAGGAGTTCCAGGGCATCATGTTTGACACCCAGCAGCATGTAGGGGTGTGACATAGTCTGCCCTTTAAAAGCCTGTGATTTGCCAGGGAACGGAAGGAAAAGGCAGGGGATTTCTGGGGGAACTATGGGAGACGAACACAACTGGAAGGAAATGGGGTTTGCAGCTGCAAAGGAGGCATTCAGTGGTGGCGAACTTGCATTCGGGGGTCTTGGGACTCGGCTGTCTTCTGCAACCTATCCAGAGTTTTGCTCTCCTGACACTGGCTCCTTTTGCGTTTGTCTTTTACTTGATTAAAAAAAAAATCCTTTCAAAATGTTTGCTTTAGAAAGAGATGGCATCAGCTACATAAATGGAAACCAGTCTCACATGTTATAAACAGAAAGGAATTATAAAATCAAATAAAAAGAAAGTCCAAACCGTGACCATCAACCATCTCGCCGGATATTAGTGTGTACTAAAGCTTAAGGTTTTAGCTGGCCTTTTCCACCTGCTTTTGGAGATATTGTGGGTAAAGGCTTCAGCACTTCAGCTTGGGTTCACTCAGGTGCCACTCTGAATATGGGATGTGAGCATGTGGCTCAGTTGTGCTCTGGAGGCTATGGGGGGAAGCCTTAGCTTCCTCCGTGGTTGGTGGTGGGTGGGGGAGGAATGGTAGCAATAGCAATGCCTCAGTGGCTCTCAACATTGTTGGGAAAAATTTAACTGAAATGACATGTGTGTAATAATATGCTCCTCAAAATAACTCCACATATGGATGCCATCATCCTTTTTGCTACAAGGCCAATGTCGATACTAATCTTTGGAGACTTCCTGCCTTTGCTTGGTGGTGGCGTGGCAGCATTTAGCTCCAACGGCATTCTTTGCTTATCTAGCTTCAGACGCAGTCCTTGCTCATCTAGCAAACACTCGGCCTTCCTTCTAAGAGCTTACACTTTAGCAGGAAGGCAATGTTATTCTGGGCAAAGTCCATGGGTAGAGGTGACAATGGCTGGAAGGCTAAGGCCAAAGTGTTAGACCCCAGTGAGTTAGTATCTTCTGTGGAAGCAGAGAAGGACCCAGCTCGTTCCCTGGTGCTGAGATGGAAGGAGAACCAGGAAGAGGGAACATCCTATGTGCAAATGAGCAGGCATTGGGCAGCCAATAGGAGAGCTGGTCTAACAACCTCAGTTCCCAGTGTGGTTGCCTCTGGACAACTGTCATCTTGAGTCTTGGGGATCTCCGCCCAGTGCCCTCCACTCTGGATGAAGGCCAGAGGAGCCTTCCAGGTGAGGGTGTGTCCATGCAGGCCTGCTTGGTGTTGGTTCCAAAGGGCAGCTGGGGTGTGTCTCACAGTCACCTAGCAAAGGGTTGCCACAGCCTCTGTTCCCAGTATCCAAGGACCCACTGCTGCCTACACATGGCTCCTTGTTGATCAGATGACCACAGGGGACAGTTGCTGAGGTGAGGTACTACTAGACAGTCTCTCCAAAGTGGTCCTAGCTTGAAGGGGTGGGGAGAAATAACTCCTTTCTCAAAGTCTAAGAATGAACATTGAGGATATGGGTGGAATGAATCTGCGTCCAGAAGGATGTGTGAGCCTCTAGGCAGTCTGCCTCAAACCATGAGCGGCACTTTAGCACCCAACAGGCACCTGAGGTGACTTCTTCATCCCAGGACTGCGGAGGGAAATAGAGATGGGAAAGAGTGCACTTCTGGTCCCCTGACCAGGGCTGAAAGCAGAGGAAGGTTTAGCATGTTGTAGAGGGCTCCACCGGCTGAGTCACCCTTTCGTTCTCATGTCTACACAGAGCAAATGTTCATGAGCATGGTCATCGCCAGGGGAAAAGAACAACTAAAAGATTAAATGACTGGACCCGGCTCATGAAGCTGAGAAGAGAGATACTGGGTGTAGAACTTAGGTCTGTCTCTTGCCAGATTCCCATCTCCCTCCCGGTGGTCATGTACCCCTGCGCTAACATGGCCCTCTGATGGGAAAGGACCTCTCTGAGGGTCAGGTGCATACTCCTGTCATCATTAGGATCTCAGTGCTTGTCAGTATTGGTAGCTCATCAGATGATTTTGCAGAGATGAGCTGACCTCTGAAATGTGAATGAGGAGGGTTCATGAATCAGATGTGCTCTAACACGTGAGGTGAACCTCATGCCTCCTGGAAGGCCCTGCAGGAGACTTGACTTGGAGAACCATGTACCTTTCTCCAAGGAATGGACTCATTACAAGCACTTTTCTGGGTTCAGAGGCTGGGAGCCTGCAATGCCACCAGAGGATGCCAGGGACTCTCCAGCCACTGCCCTAGCCAGGTGTATTTGCTTGTAAGAATTGCCTACCCAACCACTGGTTTCTGTGGTACTCAGAGTGCCCCTCCTACTCCTGCTAGCCTAGGTTTATCCCAGCGATAAGAGGCAGGTGATTCATGACCTCAGACAACTTAAAAGCAGGTTCACGCCATAAGTAAACATCTGTGGCATTTGATGGTCTGTTTCAGGTGGTACCCGGCTCACTCAGGTACCTGGCAGGGGCTTCTCAACATGGAGCTGTATAGCCTTGGACAAAATGGAGGTTGGCAACCATCAGCTTATTAGTCTGAATAAGATGATCTGGACCTGGGGGCATCCTGTGCCTGGAGAAGAAAAGAACTGAAAAACGGATCCAGGCTAGACAGGATTTCTCAGTTAGGGTTTCTCAGAGCAAATTGTGGAGGAAAGGGTTTACTTTGCTTATACTTCCTCATCACTGTTCTTTATGGAAGGAGCTCAGGGCAGGAACTCACAAAAGTCAGGAACCTGGAGGCAAGAACTGATGCAGAGGCTATGGAGGGATGCTGCTTACTGGCTTGCTTATCACAGCTTGCTTAATTCACTTTCCTGTAGGACCCAGGACTGCCAGCTCAGGGATGGCACTGCCCACAATGGGCTGGACCATCACATAGATCAGTAATTGAGGAAATGCCTTAGAGGTTTGCTACAATTGATCTTATGCAGGCATGGATCACAAGAAAGACTATAAGGAGCTGAGAAATGGCCCATAACGAAGAGAAGAAACATCAGAGACAACAGAGCTCAGTGAGGAGGCGGAGGCTCTGAAAGCCCCCAGAGTCCTCCAGGCACAGCCATAGTTCTTCCGTGGCCTTGTGGAAGGCCTTGAGCACCTTTCTCTGCAGAAGCTGAGAAAGGGACAAACGTTTCCTCTGATTCTCATTCACTCCGGCCCAGCCCTGAAGGAGTCCACTGATCTGTGTGGATTCCAAAGATGGAGGAGCCACTATCTTTTATATATCTGCCAAAGGTGCTCACAGCAAAGGAAGCAGAGTGTGGAGAGCCCGGTTGGTGGAGTTTGGCTTAGCAGAAGAAAGAGAGGAAGAGCCCGTTGGCAGCCCTGGCACATAGTTGGTGCCTTAGCAGAGTGCTTCTTCCTTGGACAGAAATCTAAATCCAAGGTCTCCATAACCGCTCACTGCAAGGCTTCTAGAACAGAGTTCCTGTCTTGCATCTGGCTTCTGGGGCTCCAGGACCACCCCACTCTCTGTCCTCATCCTTGTCTGGCTTCTTCTTTCCTTCCCTTTGTCTCTCGCTGATGTAAGAACAACTGTCTCTGGATTTAAGCTCCAAACTGGTGTAGAATGGTTTTAATTATATCCACTACTTAATTATATCCACAAAAGAGCTTTCCTTCAAGTAAGTCCACATTCACAGGTTATGGGCAGGTCTTTTGAAGTAACCACCATTTCCCTCACTATGGTCTTTCCCCCTAGCTACTCAAAAATGCATATTCAGCCCACATGCAAAATACATTCACTCCTTCCCAACGTCTAAAGTCTGCAGCCTGCAGGCATCCACCCTGTGTCTAAAATCTCCTGTGGATATTTATACAGCCAAAGTTCATGGTCTAACCCAGGCAAAGGAGACACTGGATGCCCTATCCTAAAACTAGAAATCAAGTTATGCTTCCAAAATGCCGTGGTGGGACCAGTGCAGGGATGACCTTCCTACTCCAGAGGGGAGGCTTTGAGAGAAGAGACACTGGCCCAGAGCAAGTCAGAAATGTGGGAGGGCAAGGTCATCAGGTTGAAAGTCTGATGACACTGTCTTATAAAGATAAGAACTGCTGTCTTAATTTGGGCTCCTCAGTCTTGGTTAAGGCTATTTATTCCTCAGTAGCTCTCAGCCTTATTCCCTGGGTTAGACACCACACGTGGTGGCTTTCAGAAACACTCTCTGAACCCTATAGGGCGGTGGTTCTCAACATTCTTAATGCTGTGGCCCTTTAATACAGTTCCTCATGTTGTGGTGACCGCCAGCCACAAAATTATTTCAGTGCCACTTCGTAACGGTAATTTTGTTACCGTTATGAATAATAATGTAAATATCTGTGTTTCCTAATGGTTTTGGGTGACCCTAGTGAAGGGGAACATGGCCCACAGGTTGAGAATTACTACCCAGGCATATGTATGAAAATGGACTGGCCTGATGGAAGCTACAGGCAGGAAGACATGTGGGATGCTGGTACAGATGAAGCATGAGCTATTGGTGGCTTTGTATGGAGTCAGCAGAGGCCAGAATGCAGGCCCACAGTTGGATCAAGAGCTGCTTTACGGGCAGAAACAGGTGAATTTTCATATGGGTTGAAGTCGGAAGGCAGAAATCAGAGGGAATCAGAAAGGAGGAGGGATTGCTGAGGAGGTATGTGGAAATAGGAGCCGTGTGGGTAGAGGCGACCCCACACACAGCCGCTGAAACTGCGTTCCCCTGGCTTTTGTTGTAGACTTGAACACAAAGCACAGAGAAGGGATTTCACGAGGATAGAGTGAAAAGAGTTCTCAAAGGCCAGCAACAGGGCCCTGCTTGCTGAGAGAACCTGCCCCTCCCCAGCTTTTGTGTCCCTGGGCTCCCGCCTCACATCCTCTGAGCTCCCCCTCATGCCTTATAGAATGGGTCCAAGCTTAGCCCAGGAGCCCATGGGCTCCCACCAGCCTGCCTGCTCTCATTAATACTGTCACTGGCATTGTGAAGCCACCTTAATGCCACCTTACATTGCTGGACACAGAAAAAGTGACAGAGGAAGGTGCATGGGTGTAGAGACTCACATTTCACACTCAGAGGTACCTGGGAGCTATCTGCTCTGCACACACTGTTCAAAAGCCACTGGGAGCTGCTGTACGTTCATTCTTGCTCTCCTTGCCCTAGAGACGTCCTTCATTGAGCAGTGTCTGATGGCACCAGTGGAGTCGCTTCCGGGGTGCCTGGCGCTACGGCCTGGCCTCTATTGTACACATCAACGTGGTCAATCAATTTTACTCTTTCATGGGTAAGGAAACTAAAGGATCAGCAGAGGAGTGAGGGAGAGGCTGGGGCAGAGACTCTGACTCCGTGCAGACAGGGACAAGTTCATTTGGCAACAACTCAGAACAAGAAGACATCTGGAGGCAGAGGCCTGAGGAACAGGAAAAGATGGGACTGAAGAGAAGAACCCAGCTGTGATCCAACCCTACCAGGATGTAGGATGTGAGGTGACATATCCTCACACCGTGGCCACTTCCACTGTCCCAATAGCCATTTGTCCTTGGCTCATTTGTTTGCTCAAATTGTTAGGAAACGAGTCCTGAGCAGTCACCCTCCTGATGTTCCATAGCTAGAGGAAAGAGCAGTCATCATTGTTCCTTGTAGATTCCATGTCCATGGGTCTAACCAAGCATGGATGAGAGTGTTTGGGAGCCAAATGTGACTATTGTGAATGTGGACAGACTTTTTTCCTGTCATTAGTCTATAATCAAGTATAATGACAATTTATGGATCATTGCCATTGTATGAGATGTTAGAATAATCTAGATCAGTCAAAGTATGCAAGAGTATGTACATAACTTATGTGCAATTACTGTGTCGTTGTGTATGAAAGACTTGAGGATCTGAAGATGTTAATGCCCTTGGGAGTGAGAAGTGTCATCAGATAAATCCTTATGACCCCAAGGGATGCTGAGGGGTGGCTCATTAAATACCTACAGCATGCCACATACCGAATACTGATCACTATAGCACTCTAAACAGGTAGCACAGACTGATGTAGTCTGACAACGCTGATCAAATTAACTCTAGCAAATAAAAGGGAAAAAGTTCCCGGTAACACCAAGGTACAGAATAACAAGAACATCATGCCTCATGCCCGGTGTTTGCAAGAGATGGACATGGAGATGTTCTGGGATCCAAGAAGTGGAGAATTCAAAAAGTGCCTCAAAACAGTAAGAGTTCCTAGGGTAGAAGCCCAAAAGGAAAGCCCTGAAGAGATAGATTGTAGTGGAATGTATAGTAAAGTAAGATAGACAGGGAAATCACTGATGAAATAGCTGAATTGAGACAAGCTGTAATACTCATTGGAGATCATCAATTACAGCTATTGAGAGAACAAATGAAATTGAAATGCGATTAGAACATTACTTCCTATTGTATTATGCCTTTAAGATTCAAATGGGACTGGGATTTGTGTGTGGGCTGTCTGCTCTCAAGGGCAGCAAGGGCAAGATAATTTTAGTGGTTGGAACCTTTCCCGGCCCCAATTAACCCTGTATAATGTTTGAATAAAGTAACTGGAGTGAACTAGCTGGGTGTCAGTCTTTCCCAAGAAGGCTGAACCCCTCTGCTCCTTCAGAAAATGAGGGCTTAGCATCTTGGTGAGCTTTTCTCTCGACTGTGGCACCTATGACCAACAGCAATCAATAACACATGAGTGAATTGTTTTCAAAAAGGTGCCAAGAACTTCCGATGGATGGAAAAGGACAATGTTTTCAGCAGACTGTCATGGGAGACCTTGGTATTTATGTGAGGATGAAGTTCGACCTTTGCTGACACCTCACACCAAAATTAGTTCAAGCTGTGGGCTCTGGTAGTGACCAGTGTGGCAAGGTATGCCCATCGGTACAACAGTGGCACAAATGTTAGAGGAGTAACTGTTTTGCTTTTAAATTAAATTAATTAATTTTTAGTTCTATTTGCATTTATATTCTTATTACTTTTCTATGCTAAAACACCATGACCAAGGCAACTATAAAATAAATCATTTCATTTGAGGGCTCATGCATGGTTCCAGGGGATTAGATTCTATGACAGAAATCATGGCAGCAGGAAGGAAGGCAGGCACACAGGCTGGCAGGCAGACAGACAGACATGGTGCTGAATCAGTGTCTAAGAGCTTCTATCTGAACCAAATGTGTGTGTGTGTGTGTGTGAGAGAGAGAGAGAGGTGTGGGAAAGAGAAAATTGATTGGGAATGGCATGGGCTTTTGAAACCCCAAAGCCTACCTCCCCTGGCATACCTCACTCAACAAAGCTGCACCCACTTGCTCTACCCAAACAGTTCCATCAAGAGGGGTTCAAGCATTTAAATACATTAGCCTATGGGATCCATCCTCATTCAAACCATTACAGTAACTACCCACTTTCTGATTGGATTTCAGAGTGGATCCACAGGAGGAAACCCATGCCTGATACTGTAAATCTGGACCAGAGCCCATGGTTGGGGAGCTCACAAACCCCAGAATCTACTACTGCTATTTTGCTGAGTGGAAATATAATCAAATTGCACTTTAAATTCATGTCTATAGCGCCTCAGACCTCCTCACGAAACTTCTTCATGCAGTGAATGATAGTTAGTGCAGAGAGTGCGTGCCTGTGGAGTACCCAGCTGTAGACTGACGTCTGTATCATGCCCCTCAGTGTTTAAAGACCATCAAGGAAAAGGGAGTTGAAGGACTGTGAGAGTCAGAGCTTGGAGAGGACCAAAAAGACACAGTGACTTCGGAGTATGACAGGACTGTTAGACCCCGGAATGTACCATGTCTGTGATTGCCTGTATAAGACCCACACAAGATTAAGCCAATCAGCACTCCATTATGGAGGGAGAAAGTGCTCACGGGTGTCCGCCCCCAGCTGAGAAGCTGTTAACAGTTAATGGCTTCTGGGAGAGGGAGGATTAGTATATAAGCAGCACAAATTGGAATCCGTGGGCTAATAAAGAGGACAGGAAGTTGGGAAGGAGTGGATCTGGGATGGGTGACAGTGGTGAACATGACTGAAACACATTGTTTCTGTGTGTAAAATTCTCAGAGTAATAAAGTATTATACTAAAAATTAGCTCAAAATGTGTCAAAATGTATGTCTTCAGACATACGGCAAAGCTATAAAACTAACACCATAAATCTCTTAGAGAAAGCACGCATGCGACAAAGGCCCCACATCAACTCCAAGCCCTTTCACGCACTGGGAGACACTACCAACAATTTGAAGAGGCAAGACACGGAACAAGAGCACTCACAGTCACTTATGTGATAGAGTTGATATCACAATATGCCAGTAGATTCTGACACTTAGTAACAACTAAGATTTAAAAGTGGCAAGGAATTTACAGAGATGCCACTTAGTAACAACTAAGATTTAAAAGTGCCAAAGAATTTACAGAGATGTGCTTCTCCCCAGAAAATATACAATTGGCCAGTAAGCACGTGAAAAAAAGTATGGCTCTCACCTAGCGTCAGAGAAATACAAGTCAAAACAGCAGTGAGGGCAGGTGAGATGGCTCAGCAGGTAAAGGAAGGTGCTGGGCAACCTGACTGCTGGGCTGCCTTCCCCGGGGCCCAGCTGATGGAAGGAGAACCAGCTCCTCCAAGTTGTCCTCTGACCGCCACAAGCGAGCCGTGCACATACCGTCCACCTCATAAATAAATGTTATTTTAAAAACTCTTTAAAAGGAGCCACAACGATATAGTCATTTGTGAGCATTAAGATGGTTGTAATTCGTTTTTAAGGGAGAGGTTAGGGAAGAAGGGGTGCGAGGGGAGGCAAGCAGAGAAGCCTCGGGCTCTTGGGGAATTTTAATTTCACATCCTAGTTGGTTCATATATAACGGAAGGCCTCCCTCCAGCTCAATGTTTGCTTGGAATAAATATGTCATTTAATAACATTTTTGGAAAATATCTCAAGTTAAGGAATTCTTTTGATGTTCAAAGAAATTAAATGACAAATTGTTCCAGAGAGTTGGCAGAGGCAGGGAAAAAGATTCTATGCTATTTACACATTTTTTTAAACTTAGCCATTCTGTATTGGTCCCTCAGATTTCCTTGAAAAATAAATCAGTTTTTATAAAATAGATGTTTGCATGGGTTCCTCCAGGCAGGACCTGGACTCACCCACTGATTTGATTAGATCTGTTTTCAGAGCTGGCACCCTTAATGATCAGTCTTGAGAGGCGTCTGTCTTCCTGAGTTACCTGATTCAATTAATTTAAAGTCAACCTTTTGGCTTGTCACTTAGGTACGCAGGACTGCCTGTGACATTTCCCTTTGGCCACTGCCCTTCTGCTCCTTCACCCACACTTTGTATTTCAGATGAAGAGGAGACAGACAGATGACTGGAAAGGTGGGAGATCCAGGAAAAGTCCCCTCAAAGTGGATGTGATGAGGTTAAAGGCCATGCAGAGAACAAGCTCTGTCAGCTCTGAGATGTTTAGGTTGTCTTTCTCCACAGGCCCACAGAAAAGCATTGTGGGAAAGGATTGGGTGGGCCCGGAGCCGCTTTATGCCTCAGCTGAGGCTGTGTTGACTCAGGTCCTTTGTTCTGGCTCACAATGGAATCCCGAACAAGACTTCATGTTGAGCAGTAGCCTTAGACACTTGGGAAAACAAGGCGTGGGGCTCAGGAGAAAACACTTACATAAAGGAGAAAGCAGGCCAGAGGCTGTCTAAATAAACTTTGGGAAACAGTGATTCTCAGATCTGCTGGGTCCTGTTCTGGGGAGCAATGGGCCTTCAGAAGCATCCAGATTCACTCATGTCGGGAGAGCAACACTTGCACCAGACACCAATTAAAACATCGAAGTGTTGATGATGTGGCCTGAAAGGTCTGATGTCTTCAGGTGAACACGAGGGAAGCATCCATCTTGCAAGGCCCCTTCTGAGATTTTTCCCACGCACCAATCAGAGGATGGAAGACATGGGCCTAGTGACAGGGGCCAATTAATTACAGGATCCGTTGTAAACAGCCTGCCGCATACCTTCAGCACAGAGCAAATTTGTCATCTCGAGAGGAATTTGACGTTCCAAATAAATAAGCGCTATTAAGATGATAAGCAAACTTCTACCCCCTTCAAACCTCTCCATTACTGGGAGACAGGCGGCCTGTAAATGAGAGTATGGTGGGAAGGGTTCAGAGGAAATGAGTCCAGGTGGACCAGCAGGGAAACAGTGACGAGGCCTGGGCCAAATGAAGCCAATGTATCTCCCAGGAGCTTCAGGAAGGCAAGCAACTGGGTCAGCACCGGTTTCTGTGTGTAACAATCACAGCACTCTTCAAAGCCCATTAAATAAGAGCAGAAGCAAGATGTGTCCTTCCCATTGCATAGCTTCTCGGCTGATTTTATTTTAGTTCTGTGATGGATTCCAATCCCCTGTCATTGTCTCTCCCCCACCCCCATCCTTCTTATGTACTTGGTGTGTATGTGTGTGTTCATGTTTGCATGCATGTGGGTGCATGTGAGTGATGTGTAGGGGGTATTAACGTTGGAAGCCCACAGTTGACATCAGGAATCTTCCTCAGTCACTTGCCACCTTATTCTTTGAGGCAGACCCTCTCAATCGAATCCAGAGCTAGTGGATAAGACTGGTCTAGCCAGCAAGCTTGCCCATCTAAACACTGTAAACTGTGAAGCCACACAGCATTTCAAGGATTCTGAGGATTCAAACTCTGGTTCCCACAGTAGCAAGAGCTTTACCTACTGGAACATCTCCACCTACTCACCCCAGAACCTTCTGCATAGCAGTTTTGGAAGCATGCTCAGGAAATTATATTACTTGTGAGTGTAGTACACATGCATAGATGTGTCCGTGTCCATGTGTGTTTGGGCATATGTATGTGGAGGTCAGAGGTCAGAATTAGTTGTCTTGGGGATCACCAGGGAATGGTACTGTCTCTGTCTCCCTAGCACTAGGATCATAGCTGCATGCTACCACACATAGATCTTACATGGGTTCTGGAGAGCTGAACTCAAGCCCTCACTCTTGTGTGACAAGGACCTTACCATCTCCCTAGTCCCAGAAGGCTCTTCATGGTAGCGTGCTCTAAGTGCACCTATATGACAGTTCTTTATGGTAACATACTGTAAGCATGTTTACATGACAGAGATTTGCTCCTTTGGAGACAGTCGACAACATCAGAACACACTTTGAATTGCCATACTCCTGTGTATTTGGGCATTGTTGACTGCTGAAATCTCATGGGTGGAGAGTAGCGACACTGTGAATACTTCACACTGAAGAGAACAAAGAGGCCTAATGTCTACAGGTGTGAAACATCTAATGGGTTAGATAGCAAAACCTTACTGAGCACCACTTTGCATTCCATGCTCTGGGAATACACAGAGGACAGGGACTGAGCACCACCCAGGCAGGCTCTGTGTGTTTTGTGCAGCCCTGATGAGGGGTGCAGCACTGAGAGACAGAGTCTGATAAGCTTAGAGCATCCCCAAGTCCTGAGAGACTGGGACAACTACATTGTTGAATCTTCCTTCTGCCCGCCCCTCACCAATAAATAACGATTTGGCTTCTTTATGATCCCAGATACACCATGAGGTCTTCTTTAACAATTAGGAAAACATGACTTAAGATGGGTACTTGTGAAGGAGAAAAGGCAGATTGCACATTTGCTGTTTTATATTAGGGACAGAAATGTGAGAATGAGAGACCCAAAAGCAAAGGGACAATGCTTGTCGGACAATGGTGGGACTGGGATGAGTTTTAAAAGGTTTGGAGATGGAGTATTCAGTAGGAAGTATCCTCAGACAAACACTCCATTTTCCTTTTTATTTTGTGTGTATGTGTGTGTGTGTGTGTGCTTGTGCAAGTGCTCCTAGAGGCTGGAAGGGAATGATGAGCCCCTTAAAGCCAAAGTTACAGGCATTGGTGAGCTACCTAATATGGATGCAAGCAATCTAAAATCTTCTTGATAGACTGGCAAGTTCTCTAACCCCTGGGCCATCTCTCCTGCCCCAGTTTTACTTGCAGCACAGCCTCTGATGTAATACCCTTGTGAGATGGTTTCATCCATGTTGAGTATATTGTGGGTGTTCTGAGTTAAGGCTCAGCTAAGAGAATTGGTTGGCAACTCAGAAGCTACCCATGAGTACTTTAGCTACTTTTCCTGTTGCTGGGACAAAATACCCACCAAAAGTAACCTAATGAAGGGAAACTTTGTTATATCTCATACTTTGAAAGCAGATTCCAGCATGGTAGGGAAGGCAGTGACCACAAGGCTGCTGGCCACTCACACCTACAGTCAGAAAGTCAAGAGAGATGAGCACTAGTGTTCAGATCATTTTCCTCCTTTATTTCTGTGATCAGTGCTGTTACCCTAGTCTGTGCATGGCACTAACCCACATTCAAGATGAGTCTTCCCTGTTGGGCTAAACCTCTCTGGAAACTCTCTCACAGGCAAGCTAGATGTGTCTCCCAGGGGACTCTAGATCCCATCAAGTTGACATCAGCTTGTTAATGGATGTTGTCCTACTATGAGCCAAGGAGAACCTACAAATGCAACTGTTTACACATTTATGCCTCACTCTGTAGCTCAGGCTTCTCTCAAACTCATGGTGAGCCTCCTGGCTCAGTTTCCTAAGTTCTGGAATTACAGTGTGAATTGCCATACCTGACTTGTGTTTGAAATAATAAAGTTTGCTATGCTGAAACAGTCATTGAACCATCTCCTGAGAGCCCACACTTTGTCACTCCTGAGAGCAGACATATTGTATCTCCTGAGAGCAGGCACAGTATCTCCTCAGAACAGACACATTGCATCTCCTCAGAGCAGACACATTGTTATTCCTCAGAGCAGATCTCCTGAGAGCAGATACACTGTATAACCTCAGAGCAGGCACGTTGGACTTGAACTTTGCATAGGCAGGCAGACTACAAGTCTTAGGAGAAAGCTGGTCAGTCAGAAATCCTTTACTTCTTGTAAAATGGAGATAGGACTTGTTCGTTGTGTTCTGATGGCCACTCTGTTATAGAGTTATGCCCTCTGACGAGAATCTTCTAGTCAAAGATGACTTGCGGGGGCTGGAGAGATGGTTCAGTGGTTAAGAGCACTGCCTGCTCTTCCGAAGGACCTGGGTTTAATTCTCAGCACCCCCACGGCAGCTCACAACTGTTGGTAATGCCAATTCCAAGGGATATGGCACCTTCACATTAATGACATAAAATTAAAAAATTAAAGAAAAAATATTTTAAAGGTGCTTGGGGTATTGACACAGCACCCTAGTGAGAAGGTGTTGTCAGGGGACGGATGAGGCCTCCTGTCCTTTCCTTCAGTGTCACATTTGTACAGAATTTCCTATTTTTTTTCAAAGTGACTTTCATGTGCTTTGTGTGTGACTGATGTTTGTGGAGGGCTAGGACTGCCTTCGTCTCTGTATGTACCAAAGGCCTTGGATTTCAACTTAGGTTGAAGAAAACCTGGTGAGAAAGTATGCACCAAGAAACCTGGAACTGGGCTGCTTTGCACAGACCCTTCCATAGTGGTCTGAGAAGCGAAAGACGGCCACAGTGGGTGTCCCTCCTGGCCACACTGCTCTCCTGAGAGTCGTTCTGCTACACAAAGGGTCTCCCTTCTTGTGGCTTAATGTCCCCACCGCATGCTGGGCTGTCATTCTAAGCCTCTGTCTTTTGTCTTCTGGTCTGTTCATCCCTGGCCAGAAATTGCCATGCTGTTTCATACTCTGGTTTCCCACACACCCCGGGTGCCAAAAGCTCCAGCCTTTGCCCTGAGCAGAGACGATTGTTCAGGAGCTGCTGAACAAAGCGAAGAAAATGGAACATTGCTTGGATGGAGCTGAAGGCGCCATTGAGTCCCTGATTTTCGGTTCCTTGAGGACAGGACTCTCGGTCTGATTTATCTTTGTGGGAAACTGAAACTGACGTTGTCACCTGAAAAATTGGGTTGTCACCAAACCCAATTGCTCCAGTCATCATGGACTTGGTATGTGCTCTTCGTAGCCTCGTTCATGTGCACAACAGTGTCTCCAAAATGACCCAGTAGGGTTAAGGCAAGTACCATTGACAGCATAAAAGGCATGTCCCCTCTGTCCCTTCCTCCCCACAACCTTGAAGCCCAGTCACTCGTGGTAAAAATATCCAGCAAACCTGACCTGAGGGAAACTGCAAAAAAAGACAGGGTTGTAATAACTCAGCATTTTCAAGGTCATGGTTATGATAGAACATGAAGCGCCTCTGCACACACCCCTACTTCCCTGCAGAAACTCGTGTGCTGAAGGCTTGTTCCCCAGAAGGTGGATTCAGTGTGAGACCTGACTCAGCCATGAAGTCTCTGAACTGGGCAGTAGACGGATCCTTGATCAGCTGTTAACACGATGGCGTTAGCGGGATATGATAGAGTGGGAGGTGGGATCTAGTTGAAGGACATAGGTCATGCCAAGGACATGTCCCGGAAAGGCATACCTTCACCCTTGCTTTCTTCATCTCTCCACCTCTGCTCCCCAACCAACATGAAGTAAGTAGTTTTACTCTCCAACCTGTCCTTTGGCCTCTCCACCGACCCTAACTAGGAACTGAGAACGGAAACTGTGAACTAAAATAAACCTCTCACCCTTGAAAAGTGCACTGGGATGTGTCACAGCAACAAAAAGGCTAACATGGTCATAAAAAAATAAGAAAATTCTGAAAAAAAATTTTAAAAGGTCACTGAGTAGCTAAGTCTAAGAAGACATTACACCAAAATAAGCATGGTCCCAGACCAGGCAGGAGACATGAGGAGAAAACCAGGGGAAGCCAGCTAAGCTATACTATTTAGTCCAGTCTGTGGCAGGTCTACACCAGAGAAACAGGTGTTGCTAGCAGAGGAAACGGGATGAAACGTTTCTGGGAGTTCTGCCTTGGCTCTGCAACTTAATTTGTAAATATAAGATGATTTTTAAGAAAATTTGATAAAGAACTGAACCCTCAAGAATCGCCCAGCCAGCAAAAAGATTGCCCTGCAAGCATGAGGCCCTGAGTTCTAGCTTCCAATACAAGTAAACAAAAGAAGAGGAAAATCAAAAGATGAATTACAGCTGAGTCTGTAATCCCAGCACTGAGGAGCAGAGATGGTCCCTGGGGCTCCCAGGCCAGATAGCCAGCCTATTCAGTAGGACTCAGTGAAAGACACTGTCTCAAAGGGGAAAAAATGGATATCATCCAAAGAACAGGCACTGAGGTGCTTGTTCACACACACACACACACACACGCACACGCACACACCCTTACATGGACAAACATATACACAGAAGAGAATCTATCATTCAAAGGAAGGTGCTCTGTTTCACCGTAATTGGCAGATAAGCAGACCGTCCAGAGGTGTTCAAACCACTGTCTCCTAACCTAGTTATCACCCATCAATTTCTCAGACCTTGCTTCTTTTACCCTGGGGCTCCCAAGAATTAGATGATGAAAGAAGAGCTTGACATGGCAATCTCTCTGCCCAGAAGCCCGAGCAACCCAAATTGTTCTGAAGGAAGGAAGAGAAAACGCATCTGTAAGGTCTGGATGCTGAGTGTCTCATGATAATTTAATTGTCAAAGTGCTCTGGGGTAGAGAAATGTCATGATGTTGATTTAGAGGGATGGTTCATTACCACCTAGAACCTATGTAAGTCCCGGATGCGTGAGCATGTTGAAAAACGGTTACAATTCAGTAGGGTCTGGGTGGCAGGAAGTCATCTGGAGCAACCTCAAACTCCATAAAGACACCAAATTTTCTACTCCCTCCAAGAAGTCAAAGGCCCACAGCTGCTTCCAATCAGTACATCCAACTTTCCACCAGAGCCTTGAGTTCTCACACATTCCCCTTGCTGGATCTTCAAAGCACAGCTCTCTCGCCCCAGTGCAAGTAAAAACACACATGTCCTTCCAGGATCCTGGCTGCTCTCACTTGCACCTCCTCCCCTCACCAAACGCCTCTGTGTCCGCATGTCCTCAGACGCCTCCAGCCTTACCCACAGGGTCTCCTCAGAAAGCCCCCTCTATGCTGGCACTTGCATCTACCCACCGAAGCCTAATGGTTGCACCTCCCAAGTGTTTACTTTCTTTCTGTCCACAGTAACTTAGTCATCACTCCCCACCCACCTGAAGGCTGACTCCTAGCTTCAAGCTCTAGACAGAGGTTGTCCAGACAATGATGGAGTCAGGGGTGAGAATATGAGACCAGCGGGATTTTCTGGGATTTGCCACCAATAGAAGAAAGTCCCAATGCTTTTTAAACAAAAACCAAACCAGACCTAAATTCCCTGACATAATACAATGTGCCCCAGGCTGTTGCGTGACCACAGGTGCCTACTTCACTAGGTGTGCACAGGGTCCTTCCGCACTCAGAAGGGACCTTCATTGGTCAACCAGGTGACCAATCTGAGAGCGTCTACATCTTCTGTTGACCCACGGCTCCCTGCTCTCCTGCGTGCAGCTTGGACACCTTATTGTTTCTTCATTATTTCTGCAAAGATCTGGCTATGGAAAAAGAACTTACCACACAGTACCCATCAGCTCATTCTCTGTGATGCTGCAGACTTTCTCTCTACACTGTGTGCAGTGTCCTTTGGAGAAGCATTCACTTGTTCCTGCTCTGTCACTGCTACCATCCATGATGCAGTCTCGGAAAAGCATCTTAGGTACAGACATGCACACCAGTAAACACATCCCATGGAAGGGAATAAGTGCAACCAGATCACTGTGGATCAACCTCAATGGCTCCAACATCACCCCCCTCCCCCAGCAAGTGGTTACTACAAAATGGAACTTTGTGGCTGTGTCCTGTGAAATCAGAACAAAAGCTCATATTAGGTGTGGTGGGCTGGCTGGTGCTGCTGAATGCCAGAGCTTTGAGTGTCTTTTGCTCTGAGCAGCAAGGACCTTCAGGTTCTAGACAAGGAAACCAAAGGTTGGAAAATGGGGAATCACCACTCTAATCACTTCACTGCTGAGGAAAGTCAGGTTTGGCTGAGTCTTGCCCAACTCCTGGGCCCAGCTCTACAACCTCCAAACTTGCCTGCTAGTGTGAGTTCTTTAAGCTGGGTGCCTTGTCAGGATCCACTCTACCTTTGAGAGGTCTGCTACCACAGTGGCCAGATGGAGCGGCCCAGGGCTGGATTTGAAGTTATCTTCATCTGGGTTGAATTAACATGAAATTGGGTTGTGTTGATGTTGTTTGTGCTCTACTGGGGAAGTAATGATTATTTTCTTTTATTCATTTATTTTCCTTTGCTATCAACTTCAGCTACTAAATCCTCTTTTGTAGAACCTTCCTGATCTTCCCAAAATTACACAGGATGAGGAGGATTTGCTGCTTCCTCAGAGAGTCTGCCCTGAAGGACTGGGTTCCAGCGTCTCAAGGACAGATGGGTGGAGGCGGAGGCCTTCTTGACCTTTGCTTTATTTTCTCCTCTTCATCTGGTTTGGCAAGGATCGCCCATGGCTCCAACGCCACTGTCCACACACCTCTGTAAGTGGTTCCCAAAACTGGGTGCATTGAAATCCACCTGTATTACTTTTCTCATTGGTGTGAAGAACACTTGACAAAAACTGAAGGAAGGAAGGGAGGAAGGAAGATTGTCTTTGTTCTGGCTCAGTTTGAGGTTGTCATCTATCAAGGTGGAGCAGGCTTGATGGCGGGACAGTGAGGCGGCTGGCCACAGCGCATCCACAGTCAGGGAGCAGAGGGCGATGACGGCTGTAGCTCGGCTCACTGTCTCCCTTTAATTCAGCCCAGAACCCAGCCCGGCAGCAGTTTAAACACTTGGCAGACAAATGTGAGAACCAAAGTTCAGGTTCCCAGACACTCATGCAAATAGAGGGTTGGCAGACAACCTGTCTGTAATTCCAGCCCCGACAGCAGAGACTGGACTCCCCAGAGTAAGGTGACCGGCAACATTAGCCATATCCACGAGTTCTGTGTTCGATTGGGAGACCGTGCCTCAATGAGTAAAATGGGAAAGCCATCAAGATGATACTCAATATAAACCTCAAGCCTCCACAAGCATGTACACACATGTGCACGTATACACAGTCTACACATGGGTCCACACACATGCAAACACATGCACGCACACCAAATACACATACACATAAAAAACTGAAAAAGGAAAAATCTCTCTCTCCTCTCTCTCTATCTCTGTCTCTCTGTCTCTCACTCTCACTCTCTCGTGTGTGTGTGTGTGTGTGTGTGTGTAAATCCGTGGCAACAATGAACTGAGAGGTCATGAGGAAGCTGGAGGTCAGTTGTATCTAGGCCTGAGTCAGGCTGCTCCTATACACAGGTGAAATCCAACACAGGATATGTCTGGATCTGCTTGCATGTGTGTCTGTGTGTCTGCAGAGGCAAAGGACCAGTGCATGTGTGGCAAGAACAACAGTCCCATTAACTAGGAAGAGTATTTGCAGGGTCCCTCCCCACAGTTAGGCCTAGATCTCTGCATGCTCCAAGGCCAGTTCTGAAAGAGAGAAAAAAAAAGTTTGATTATGTTTGAGAATGCAATAAAAAAGTTATATGTTAAATATTAATGGCATTTTCCTGCAGGTGCTACTGATTCAGTCTGGAGTATGTACTCATGTTTGGGGCATGGTGGTAATGAGGTAAGATCCTTGTGCTTTCTTGTGGGTTTCACCTAGGGCAAAAACTCTATTCCACATAGTTACCAAAGTTAAATCCGTGGAGTATATGACAGGGCCTGGTAAATTGCAAAACATTATGCAAATGGAGAGGGATATTATCATCATCCCGGTGTGTGAAAGTCTCTGGTGGGATGGATAGTGTCTTATGTGACAAAGATCTATGCCTTTTCTGGGCTGAATTAATAATTTGCTTATGCTAATAAAACAAAGAAATGCAGTTGCGGTGTTTCAAAAACAATCTCATTTCTTCTATGAATTCTAATGTGACTTTTCCCCCTTCTCCTATTTTTCTTTTTGATTGGCAAATGCAAACATGTAAGGTGCGGAGGCTGTGAGGTACCTTGAGCCTAAAGAATAAATGGTCCTTTGGAGAGGGATGGGGGAAGAAAAAGAGAGAGGGTGGGGAAAGAGAGGAGAAGGGCGGCTGTGATGCAGAGGAGGAAGGGTAGGAGGGAAGAGGGGTAAGGAGGAGGGGGGAGAGGAAGGGGAAGAAGAGGTTTGACCTCCAAATGTACCCCTGGGTACAAGTCATTTTGATAAACTACCCAGTAAGCAAGAGAGCGACTCATGCTCCTTAAAGGCCATTTCATTCAGCCTTCGGTGTACCTGCTTCTTTTGTTTGCCGTGGCACACCTGGTTTGACTCCTCCACAAGGCAAACCAAGGAAGAAGCTTTATAGTGGCCAGAGTAGCTCTGAAGCTCTCAGGTTGGGCAGGTGGCTGTCCACGGTGAGTGGCTTCTGCTGTGGAGCTGCACTCAGGCAGGGATTCAGATCTTTAAAGAAATGCTCAGGCGCTTACTGAGTCCCAAGTCCAACGCACTATAAGCAGTGACTCTGCTGGGCCATGAAGGGCTCTTAGAAGACTGGTAGGGGATATCTCCATCTCCATAGCAGAAAGATGTCACGATGCTTCATGGCTATCCCAGCTGTTTACAGGAACCCAGACCTCCCTTTAACTGCCAGCATTATGCATGAATGGTGGAGGTAGGAACACAGAGCCAAGACGCCAACACCTGGGTTCAAAGGCCATCTCTCCTGCTCCTCCTCTCAAGGCCTGGACCTAAAACCTTTCAGTCACATAGTTCTCTCCTCCTCAAATAACAATCCTCCTCAAATAACAATCCAGGGATTCTTAAAGGGGTGGTGTGGGTCCCCCATCCCAGGTTTCTTCAAGTGGGTTCACCACTTGTCCAGAGAAGTCAGAGAAGTAACCAGTGTTTAATCCATGCACAGAGTGTCTTTCAAAGGCAACATGGAATGGGAAATCACAACAGACATTAAAGTGAAGTACAGGAGCTGGAGAGATGGCTCAGTGCTTAAGAGCACTGGCTGCTCTTCCAGAGGACCCGGGTTCAATTCTCAGGCCCTGCATGGCAGCTCACAACTGTAACTCCAGTTCCAGAGGATCTGATATCCTTTCTTGGCCTCTGAGAGTATTGCATACAGACAGCACAGACATGCTCACACACATCAAATAAATACATCAAAAAAGGAAAAATCAAAGAGATGTACAAACACAGTGGACAATGCTTCTCTTTTTATGATATTGCTTTGAAGAACGTTGTTTTCTATTTTAAAATATACAATGAATTTAATGTTGTTAGTACAAAGTGGATTAACAAACAGGTTCACGTGGTTTCCATTTTAATTTATAATCTAATAAACATGAGTGGCTATTTTATAATAGAGATTTCAGAAATTATTAATAATTTTCAGTTTATCTACAATAAGATTTTTTAAACTGACACTCTTTAAGGCTCTTGGTTGTTCTTTAGGGTGTCAATTGTCACAACTGTTTCCATAGGGATGTCCTCAACATGGGAGGTGTTTCCTATTGGTTGGTTTTTCACTGGGGGAGACTCAGAGCCTCAAGCTCAGGGTGGACCTATGGTGCTGAACAGCCAGCCCAGGGGAGGTGTGGTGAGAGTCAAATTAGTTTATAGAGGACAGTTCTCTTCTCTCTGACAGCAAAAAGTCTTTCTCAGTGAAGAAAACCGGCATCCATTCTTAGAATTAAATCTGTAGGAACACAAGGAAAATTCTGGAAGCTTTAACAGAAAAGGTCCCAGTGACGTTCGATGCTGAAGAATTCGTAATTCGAAAAAGCTCTCCTGTGCCACACTTGGAGAGACTTCCTGAATATCACTCAAGGCCAGACACAAGCTACTTCTCCCTGTGACTTCCAGAGCAGGAAGTGGCTGAGAGCAACTGATGGTATTTGTACTCAAGGCACATGGGAAATATCTTCAGGCCAGAGCTACTGCAAGAGTTTGGAGGAAGGAAGAGGAAACTCCGTAGGCTTCCATAGAGCACCAGCAAAAGGGGACACTCAAGTGGTCAGCTGTACATGTTCCCCACCCCCTCCATGACACCTACCCCTTGATCTCTAACTACACCTTTTACAAGGAGGGTGGCTCTGCTCATGCTGATTGCACATGGCGAAGGCTCAGGGCTGTGTGCCTCCTCTCTGGTACACCAGGTTGCCATTTGAAAGCCATGTGTCTTGCTGTGTAGGAAAGCAAAACGGAGAGCTTGCCATGGTGATTAATAATATAGCCTCCATTCCCACCCCAGCTTCTTGGTTTGGGGTAGCAATCAATTCAATTCCTACCTTTTGGCTCCCTGCTGCTCCAAAGCAGATCATTTTATTCAATCTCTCTGTAATTTCCAAAGGACTGATTAGAAAGCCATACTATAATCTGTAGTGAGTCTCCCACCTCCGCACAAGCTCTATCTCCCTCAGATAAAATGATGATGCTATTTATCCAGTGAGGTCCTGGTGGTTCGGGGGACTCACCTGTGCCCCCAACTATGGCCTGACCTGGCCGGGGGCTACAGAAATCGCTGTTAGTGCGATGTGGCGGCTGGGTCCCCTCAGAGGAGACTTCAGCTTTCCTCCCATTTACTCCATGGGGAGCATCTGGCTGTAGATGGGCTGCTCTAGCCCAGGCAGGGACCTGAAGGCTGGGACAGTGACCACAGTGGGTCCCTGGTGTTTAAGATTTTAAACAGTCTGTACTCTCAACAGTTTCGTTAGCTAGAGAGACCAGTATGTACTTTCTGCTTCTGGGCTCCTAGCCCTGGCTCATTGAGGACAGAACATATTTAAAAAAACATTTTGTGTGTGTGTGTGTGTGTGTGTAATGTCTGGGTCAAAAGACAGCTTATGAGCATCCATTCTCTTCTTCTCTAGCCATATGGGTCTTAGGGATCAAACTGAGGCTGTGAGTCTTGGCAGCATGAATCTCTCCTCACCTGCTGGGCTCTCTTACCTGCCCAAAACTAAGCACATATTTAAAGTGCTTTTCCCCATGAGCCCCTTGGCGGCTATGGACCGTTTTTGATAAGCACCAAATAAAAGACATGCCCAAGACACTGACCTATGAATTGGATTTTTAATTGGATGATCTCCGCAGGGGAGAGCTCAGCTACTAATTGAAAAGATTAAGCTTTTCAAAGCCTAAATCTATGTTAAATAAAGTCTGAGCTGAACAAAATGAATCCGGCCGGTGAGGGCGTTGAATGAATCCAAGCAGGACCACAAAGCCTCGAGGTCTGCTTCCTCCACCACAAATCTGCGTTTTCAAAACCCTCTTCTGCTCTTGTCTGCCATTCTCCCAAGAAAGAGCAACAGAGGGCATGAGTCTAAGCTTCTAGAATGTTCTTGGATTAAATCTGTCCCCACATCCCCAGAGACACTTCTTATATCATGAGTCCTATAAGACACAACAGCTGAGCAGACATTTGTAATCTTTTAGACGTCAGAGGAGTCTTTTCATACAGACTTGTAGCTTGTGAACTGAGGCTTTCAAATCTGGTGCTTCAATGACCCTTTCTGAGTTTTAGCCCCTCATCTAGAGGGTCTCATTTAAATGCACTCTTGTGAAAATTACACAGGTCAGCATAAATGAGGTAGCAAGACAAAAACCTAAAGGGGTCTTTGGGGAACTTGGCTCAGCTCCTCCAGTGACATTGAATGAAGATATGTTTAGCTCTGCTACATCCATCCCCAGGTACATGAAAATCCCTCTAAGTTAACAGCCATTTCTATTCAGGCCAGGCCTGGACCTGACCTCTGTAGAGCAATTTCTGTACGAGTGTGAGACCTCGGCAGCCACTAACAATAACAATGAACTAGAACTTCTAGCTTTCCAATCTCCCAAACACGTATAAAGTCTTGGTCACAATGTTTAGGATAAAACTGTCCTCAACTCTGCCCTCAAAGTCCTCCAGATCTGGTCCTCATGCATGCAGGTCCACCTCTGGCTTCTCTCCTTTGCACTTCACCTGCACCATTTTGCTCTCTCAGTTCCTCGGTTCCCAGCTTGGTCCACCAGGAAAAAGCACTCCATCCATTTCAAGTCCCTTTTCGGAGTTAGTCCTGAGGAACTGAACTCCTTATGCTGTGGTGACTCCAATGGTCTCCTCTGCTCTCATGTGATATGGTCTCTTTCTAGAATTTATCATATGCTGCAAATAAATCAAGTCAAGGGTCACATTTTGCTTAATGCCTCCATCAGGCTGCGTCTGGATGGTAGATGGCAGATAACTCAGTGGATGTTGGCTGGAGAGCAAGAAGCAGGGAGATAGGGAGTGGGGGAAGAAAGAGGGGTGAGATCTCACCTAGATCCCCCTTAGCAACAGACTAGAGCCCCAGCTTCTGGGAGTACTGTCTGCAACTTGCTTTTGGCCACTGGCCTCTTCAAATACAGAAGGCTGCCTCCCAAGGGCTGCAGATCTTCTCAGACAGTACTGGAAGCCCACAGCCTATCAGTGACAGATGCAGAGGTTCTAAAGTCCAAGCTTGGCCATCTTAAAGAGCCATTTAGATTCTGGAGCATCCTTAGTTGCCCTATATATCTATATCTGAGTCCACCCACCCTGCTTCCATAACCTCCTTTGCTAAGGTGTTAGTACCAGTGAGCTCCCCAATAAAGCTCACAGATATGCTGACTTCTGCTTTAGCCTGATTCCCTGGGAACTTGACCAGAAGTCTTTGTTTGATAAATCCTCTTAAGTAATCTAAGGCACTTTCTTTGCAAACTGGATGCTCCCCAAGGCCTAGGATAAACCAGCTTTACCCTGCTCCTAATCCCCTCCCCCAACTCAAGACTCAGGTTCCAAGTAGGAAAAGCAGCATGCAATATTCCCAGCTGTACCCTTAAGGAGAATCATAATGATTTTGAAAGGAAAAAAAAAACTGAGAAAAAACGACCTTTTGTGACCACTTTTGGAATCAGTAATGAGCTATCTAGAACTCTTTTTCTCATGATTGAAAGCAATTTTAAGAGTAGAAAAAGTCACAAAAAGTGTAGCCTGGTGCCTGGCAACATACTAAATATCCAATCAATGTTTGTTGAAATAATTGAGGCTTTTTTTTTCTTGTTCTCTGTTCTTCCCTTAAAAATTTAAAGCCAGGAAAAGATAATAAGATGAACCTATCAAGCCCCATGTGGTTATTTTCTCCAAATCACTTGTTTTTAGTACAAAAGGAATAACTACCTGAGATGTATTTTTCCATTGCTTCCTTTGTGCAGAAGGTTTTTAAATTAATTTATGCTCTTTCAGCATCAGGTTGGCTCATAATTGAAGATGCGAGTGTCTGTCTTCTGAAGGCTTTCTGGTCCCATCTTTCTACTTCTCACATCTCCTCCCTTTGTCTGCTCTTGTGATCTCTGCCAAATTGCCTGAGGAATGGCAATGGAAGCACATAAATTATGAAGCCGCATAGAAGCCCTGGGCATCTCCTTGAGTCTAAATGTCTTCAGAAACAAACACAATGGAACTGGACAAACTGGAACATTTGGGGGTGGGGGGGTGGAAGAGTGTGGATAATTTAATTTTCTGGATAATTTCCTGTTAACCAGAAATCCATCGATATTTTCAAACCTCGAAGCAGAACATCTCTTTTAAAAACATGTCATTCTTTCCATAGCAAGACACAGTGGAAAATCAGAGAGGGTGGACATGGCCTTTGTAGAAATGGCAGAAACAGGTCTAGTGTCCTGGTGTCAGCAACAGCTTTGTCTCATACTTGGGGCATAGAAATCCCCTCTTGGCCTCAGTTTCCCTTAAAAGGAGGAAGGTACCAACTGAAGATGGTACCATGGGTCATCACAACCAAACAGGTGTTCAAGACCAGAACCTGCCTATGTGCATTTGGCTGAATAGATTTGTAGAGACTGAATTGCAAAGCGTTTCTGGGGACACTTGGTCCTCTGACTTGTCAGGCATAGCTAATTGATATATGACGGTTACCACTGATGTTACAAAGTTTGTCAACCTTTCAGGGTCTGGAATCACCTAGGAAACAAATCTCTGTGCATGTCTCTAAGGGAGTTTGAGCTTCTAGATGAGCTGAGTGGAGATGATAATGTGATGTCCATATTCAGCCATCCTGACTGTGGGCAATACTGTTACACGGGCTGGAGCCCTGAGCAGAATGAAGAGTAGAGCGTGAACTAAGCACCAGTGTTCCTCTCTCTCTCTCTCTGCTTCCTAACTGCAGATGTGATATGGTCAGCTGCTTCATGCTCCTGCTGCCTTAACTGTTCCCATCATGATGGACTGTGTGCCTTCCAACTGTGAGCCAACATATTCTCTTCCTTAAGTTGCTTTTGTCAGGTGTGTTGTCATGGCAACGGGACAGTAGCCAGTGAGCAACTGTCAGTTGTGTTCAGTGATGGGAAAACAGCAAACAACCCCTGAATTGTCTACCTTTCTCCTGGATTTTTTGTTTTGTTTTGTTTTTGTTTTCCTCAAGGGAAAGTGGAAAACGGGAAATCAGTAAACGAGAGTTGGGCTTAGGTCTAGACAAGGAGCCTGGACACTCCAGAATGTATGGAATGAGCTATTTGGCAGACTGTAAGCTTGCCTCCTTTCACCAGGATGTCTTTGTTCATCACCCAGAGCTTTGCAGTCCAGCCTCTTCTTTGTTATTGGACCATCTTTCCTGCGGACTGCAGGATGCTAAAGCACAATCTACACTTTTAGCCACTGGCACTGAAACACCTCCTCACCCGCACTGTGATATCAACCCTGTGTCCAGACATTGTCCGCTATCCTCAGGGTCACGCAGTGTCTCCCCCTGGACAAGTATGACCTGAAAGGGTGATATCAGCGTTTCTTGGGGGAAAGAATTAGAAAGGAACACACCAGGAACCAAACACTTGGAATTTTGCTTGGGAAGTTAAGCCTAGCATGGTGCTGCTGAGGGCTTCAGGAAGCTATCAGTGACTCCAAGATGGTTCTTGGGACTCGGCATGCAGACCAAAGTGACTCTGGATCACCATACAGGGGCTTTCCATGATCTCTGGGACAAATTAAAGCTCCTAGGAGGATCATTAAGACTCTAAGCACCAGATAGCCATTTGCTATCTCAGCTCCTCTTGAGGATAGCTGGGAATGTTGGTGTGAAGCAGGGGAGGAGGGGGTCTGAAGGCTTGGGGGAACAGCGCCTTAAAAGCTGACAGAATGCATACTTGCATTAAATGTTTTAATTACGCTAAAGACGTGCCCATACTTCACTTCTTCTCATACATCTTTTTCATTCTTGAATCCTCACACCTACCACAGACCCAGGCCCTTGATACCTACTGATTAGAAAACAAGGATGCAGTTGTTCAAAACGGAGCAGGGCAGCCTTAGCCCTGCTAACTTATCACCTTGTTGCATACAATATATTCATGAAGGGTGGGCAGGGCCCGGTCTCTCCCTGGAGACAGGATGAGAATGATCCTGTTGAGGGACCATTCACAAACAATGGGTTCCGAATCATAATCTACCAACTCCTGAGCTGAGAAAGCCACGAACCAAGCCTGGGATGCTCAGTGATATAGGACATTGATTTTGCCTTTGGCAGAAATTGAGAGGAACTGAAAACAAATCTGCCACAGTGGGAGACAAAGGAAACACATGCCAGAGAGTGGGACAGCAGCCCCACAATCACCAAGCTGTCACCAAGCAGGAGGCTCGGAAGTTGCTCTCCACACTTGTGAGTGTGGCCAAATCCATTTGCTTCACATTTAGAAGCAAAACAAGTATGGAGAGAGGCATGTCTGCACTATCACCACATAGGGTGTGAGCCTGAACACCTAATTACATTGTTTTTAGAAGTTCCTTCGCTTGAGATCAGGGATGGAGATACCTCCAGACAATCTGTTGTTGCAGAGGGTTGTTTTAGCAATTCTGGGTTTTTTGTTTTTTCCATATGAAACTGAGAATTGTTCTTTCAACGTCTGTAAAGAATTGTGTTGGTAATTTGATTGGAATTGCATTGAATTTGTAGATTGCTTTTGGCAGGATGGCCATTTTCACTACGTTAATGCTACCGATCTACAAGCATGGGAGATCTTTTGATATCTTCTTCAGTATCTTTCTTCAGAGAATTAAAGGTTGTTTTTTTTGTGTTTTTTTTTTCCAACAGGTCTTTCACTTGCTTGTTTAGAGTCACACCAAGGTACTTTATGTTATTAGTGGCTATTGTGAAGGGTGTTGTTTTCCAGATTTCTTTCTCAGCCCTTTTGTCTTTCATATACAGAAGAGCTTCTAATTTTTTTGAGTTAATTTTGTAGCCAGCCACTTTGCTGAAGGTGTTTGTCAGCTGAAGGAGTTCTCTGGTTGAATATTTGGGGTCACTCATGCATACCCTGGGTAAGATGATCAATCCTCGCTCAGAAAGGACATCGGAAGAGGGAGAAAACAGGGAACAGGACAGGAGCCTACCACAGAGGGCCTCTGAAAGACTCTATCCAGCAAGGTATCAAAGCAGATGCTGAGACTCATAGCCAAACTTTGGGCAGAGTGCTGGGAATCTTATCAAAGAAGGGGGAGATAGAAAGACGTGGAGGGGACAGGAGCTCCACAAGGAGAACAACAGAACTAAAAACTCTGGGCACAGGGGTCTTTTCTGAGACTGATACTCCAACCAAGGACCATACATGGAGATAACCTAGAACTCCTGCACAGATGTAGCCCATGGCAGTTCAGTGTCCAAGTGGGTTCCCTATTAAGGGGAACAGGGACTGCCTCTGACATGAACTCAGTGGCTAGTTCTTTGAGCAGCCTTACCATGCCACAGAGGAAGATAATGCAGCCAGTCCTGATGAGACCTGATAGGCTAGGGTCACAGAGAAGGGGAAGAGGACCTCCCCTATCAGTGGACTTGGGGAGGGGCATGGGAGGAGATGAGGGTGGGATTGGGAAGGGATGAGGAAAGGGCTACAGCTGGGATACAAAGTGAATAAACTGTAATCAATAAAAATTAAATAAATTTTTAAAAAGAAAAAAAGTTCCTTTGCACTCACCAATGAAACAACTAGCACTCGCTACCAAAAAACCCGTTTTCAAGCAATATGATAATTTCTTTGAGACTAACTAATGGGACAGTAGTTATCCAGCTGTAAGCTTTATTTATTTGCTCATTTATTTTTAGTATCTAATTTGTTTATTTACTTATTTTACTTTTTGATATTTCCCCTTTTATTGAAAATTAACTTTTTCCTCACATAATATATCCTGATTATGGTTTTGCCTCCCTCTATTCCTCCCAGTTCCTCCTCACCCCCTCTCCCATACACACACACACACTTTCTGTCTCTCATGAGACAACTCAAGGCTTCTAAGGGATAATAACAAAATAAATTTAGTGAAATAAATCACAATAAGATAAAATAAAACCTAACACATCAGATTGGACAAAACAAACAGAAGGGAAAGAGCCCAGGAGAAGGCACAAGAAACAGAGACCCACTGTGTGTGTGTGTGTGTGTGTGTGTGTGTGTGTGTGTGTGTGTGTAAACTAAGGGAGCCCATAAAAGTGCTAAACTGGAAGCCATAATATATACACAAAGAACCTGTAGGGGGAAAGATAGAAGATATATAATAAGATAAAATAAAATTTCAAACAAAACCCTGATACCACATCATGAGATAAGGAACCTACAAAGATGCTATTGGGTATTGGGCTTGTCTTCTGTTGCTCATCTGCTCTGGGTATGCAGATTCTCCAGTGTGACTTCCCTGAAGAACACTAAATTTTCATTTACAGGTAGTTATCAATTAGAGATCATTTCTGGGTTAGGGATGGGGGTGTGTCCACTTCTCCTTTCAGCTCTAAAGCCCCATCTGCTACAGACCTGTGCAGGCCCTGTGCGTGTTACCTCAGGCTCCGTAGGTCCATACATCCATGCATCAACCATGTTGATTTAGAGAGCTTGTTTCCTTGGTGTTCTCCATTCCCTATTGGATCTTATACTTTCTGCCTCCTATTCTGCATGGTTCCCTGAGCCCTGAGGGGAGAGATTTGATGGAGACATCCCACTTAGATCTGCGTGTTGTAAGGTCTTTCTCTCTTGGTGTATTGACTGGCTGTGGGTCTCCGTATTTTTTCTCATCTGCTTCGGGAGGAAGAGTCCCTGAAGGCAGCTGAGCAAGGCACTGATCTCTGAGTATAGCAGAAGGTCATCAATAGGATTCATTTTATTGCTACTTTTTTTTGTCTCTTGTTTTTGTTTTGTTTTGTTTTGCTTTGCTTTGCTTTGGGAATGGTAGTATTTGGATTTAACCTAAGTCCCCCGGCTCTTTAGTCTCAGATTCTTGGTCATCCAAGTAGTATCAGGTATGGGTTACATCTCTTGGAGTGGGCCTTAAGTCAAATTAGATATTGGCTAGTTGCTCCCACAAGCTTTGTGTCACCGTTGCCCTAGCATATCCTGCAAGCAGGACACCATGTAGATCACAGGGTTTGTAGCTGTTTTGGTATTTAAATTACTTTTGGTATCATGCAGAGTACTTTCCTATACCAAAGACACTATCACATAGGGATGAAGGCTCTGTGTAGGCACCAGCTTGTCTTCTCCATGTTCTATGTTGTGTAGCTGTTGTCTTCAGCAGTGGGGCCTTGCAGTCAGTTTGTGGAGAACAACAGCCTGTTAGGGGGTTCCCATGGGACCCTTTTGGCCAATGACTCAATTATATGTAAACTAATCCTAGTACTGGAAACTTCATTTGGTGGAAAGAGATGGCAAGTTGGGGCTCTTTCTCTTCCATTATTTGGCTATTTCGTTTAGACCGCCTGCATATATGATGTATTTTAGAGAGTTTCTATTGCGTTGGGTTTCCAAACTACCCTTCAAATGACCCTTAACTTTAACTGTTCCTCCCCACATTTTTTTCCTTAACCCCCGTCTTTCCTCTGCTTGCCCAGTTGATCCACCTGTGGCATCCAGCTCCCTCAACCATCTTTTTAACGTCCCTTTTTTTGAGGGAGCTCTATCTCTCACTCTATACCTAACCTCTGTAGTTCTACAGAGTACCGTGCTTATCATTGACTGAAAAGCTAATATCCACATATAAGTGAATGCCTACCATATGTGTCTTTCTGGGTCTGGGTTACCTCATTCATGATGATTTTTTTTCTAGTTCTACCCATTTACCTGTACATTTCATGATTTCGTTTAAAAAAAAAACAGAAAAGGCTGAGTAGTATTCCATTGGGTAAATATACACAATTTTCTTTATACATTTTTCTGCTGAGAGAAATCTAGGTTGTCTCCAATGCATGGCTCTGATGAACAGAGAGCAGCAATGAATATAGTTGAGCAAGTGTCTCCATAGTATAACGAAGAGTCCTTTTCATTTATGCCCCAGAATTGTACAGCTGGGTCTTGAGATCGACTCCCACCTTCCTGAGGAACTGCCACACTGATTTCCACAGTGGCTGTACAAGCTTGCAAGCCCACCAGCAGCGGTGCAGTGTCCCTCTTCCACATCTTCACCACCATGAGCTGTCACTTGTTTTACTGATCTTAATCATTCTGACGGGTGTAAGATGAGATATCTAAATAGTTTTGATTTGCATTTCTTTGATAACTAGGGATGTTGAACATTTCTTTAAAAGTTTCTCGGCCATTTGAGTTTCCTCTTTTGACAAATTTCTGCTTAGATCTGTACCTCGTTTTTAAAATTGGGTCATTTACTGGATACTTTTTTTTAAAGTTCTTTGTATGTTTTGGATAATAGCCCTCTATTGAATGTGTAGTTTATGAAAAATCTTCCCCTATTCTGTAGACTGCTGCTTTGTCCAAATGATAGTGTCCTTGATATGCAGATTTTCCATTTCATGAGGTCCCATTTATTAACTGATCATAGTGCTTGTGCTGTACTCTGTTCAGAAAGTCTTTTCCTGTGCCAATGAGTTCAAAGTTGTTCCCCACTTTCTCTTCTGTCAAGTTCAGTGTATCTGGCTTTATGATGAGGTCTTTAATATACATTTGGAGTTAAGTTTTGTTCATGGTGATAAGTATGGATCTATTTGGATTCTTCTACATGCAACCATTCAGTTTGACCAGCACCATTTGTTGAAGATGCTTTCCTTTTTCTGATGTGGATTTTTGGCCTCTTTATAAATAAAGTCAGGAGTCCATAGGTATGTGGATTTATGTCTACATCTTCAATTTGATTCCATTGATCACATCTCTGTTTTTATGCCAATACCATGCTGTTGAAATCAGGGATGGCGATACCTCCACCAATTCTTTTATAATTCAGGATTGTCTTATCTGTACTGTGTGTGTGTGTGTACATGTGTTTTCTTATAAAGCTGAGGCTTGTTTTTTCAAGATTTGTGAAGAATTATGTTGGAATTTTTATAGTGGTTGCATGGAATCTGTAGATTTTGTAGGATGGCCACTTCTACCATATTAATCCTATTGATCCATGAGCATGGGTGATCTCTCCATCTTCTGATATCTTTCTTCAGTGTCATCAAATTTTTATCATGCAAGTCTTTCATTTTCCTGGTTAGAGTTACTCTAAGATATTTCACATTGTTTGAGGCTATTGTGAAAGGCGTTGTTTCCCTTATTTCTTTCTGAGTCTGTCATTTCTTTATAGAAAAACGACTGATTTTTGCAAGTTAATTTTGTATCCATCTGCTTTTCTGGAAGTATTTTTCAGCTGTAGGAGTTCCCTGGTGGAATTTTTAGAATGACTATGAATATTATTATACCATCTACAAATAAGAATATTTTGACTTCTTCCTTTCCAATTTGTATTTCTTTGATCACGATCTGCTGTCTTATTTCTTTAGATGTAACTTCTAGTACTATATTTACTAGGCATGGAAAGAGTGAATGACCTTGTTTTGTTCTTGATTTTGATGGAATTGCTTTTAATTTCTCTCCATTTAAGCTGATATTGACTACGGGCTTGCTGTAAACTGCCTTTATTATGTTGAGGTATGCCCTTTCATCCCTACTCTCCCCAGTACTTTCATCATGAAGGAGTGTTGGATTTTACCAGAGATCTTTTCTGCATCTAATGAGATGATAATGTTTTTTTTTTTTTTTTGTCTTTCAGGTTGTATATGTAGTGGTTTACGTTTATCAATTTACGTATGTTGAAAAAATTTACATATGTTAAATCACACTGGCATCTCTCAGATGAAACCTTCTTGATCTTGGTGTATGATCTTTTTGATGTGTTCTTGGGTTTGGTTGGCAAGTATTTTATTGAGAATTTTTATGTCTGTGTTCATTAGGGAAATTGATGCGTAATTTTCTTTCTTTGTTGGGTTTTTATGTGGTTTGGTTTTTAGGGCAACTCATAAAATAAATTGGGAAGTGTTCCTTTTGTTTCCATGTTGTAGAATAATTTAAGGAGTTTTGACATTAACTCTTTTTTGAAAGTCTGGTAGAATTCTGCACTAAAATTCTCTCCCTGAGTTTTGTTTGGTTTGGTTTAGTTTGGTTTGGTTGAGAGACTTTTAATTCCTGCTTCTATTCCATTAGGAATTATAGGTCTGTTTAAGTTGCTTATCTGCTCTTGATTTAATGTTGGTAAGTGGTACCCATCAAGGAAATTATTTTTTTTTCCAATTTGGTGTAGTATAGGTTTGTTAAAGTATGTTCTTATCATTCTCTGAGTTTCCTCAGTGTCTTTGATTATCTCCTCTTTTTCATTTCTAACTTTGTTCATGTGGATATTTTTTCTCTGCCTCTTAGTTAATTGTGATAAGGGTTTGTTAACCTTATTGAATTCTCAAAAATCAACTCTGTTTCATTGATTCTTTGAAATTTTGTGGTTGTTGTTGTTTCTATTTTATTAATTTCAACCCTGACCACGATTGTTTCTTGCTGTCTACTTTTGTTTGTGATTTTCTGTTTCTGTTCTAGGTCTTACTATGTGTTGCTAAGTTACCCATATGAGATCTCTCCATTTCTTATGATGTAGGCACTTAGTGCTATAGACTTGCCTCTTAGCACTGCCTTCATTGTGTCCATAAATATGGGGTAGGTTGTGTTTTCATTTCCATTCAATTCTAGACAGCCTTTAATTTCTGTTGTGACCCATTTTTTCATTCAGTAGAAGATGAATGCAATTAGCCAACCTGCTTGGTTTCCTTGAGTCTGTAAGCTTTCTGTTTTTTCTGTTGTTGTTGATGTCTAGTTTTAATCTGTAGTGGTCAGATAGGATGCAGGGTACTATTTCAATTTTCTTGTGTCTGTTGCTTTGTGTCCCAGTTTGTGGGCAATTTTGGAGAAAGTTTGTTAGGTACTGAGAAGAAGGTATATTATTTTGCGTTTGCATGAAACGTTCTGTAAATATTTGTTGTAGCCATTTGGTTTATGATGTCAGCTAGTGTCAGTATTTCTCTGTTTATTTTTTTGTCTCGATGACAAGAGTGGAGAATTGAAGTCTCCCACTATCAGTGTGTGAATGTCAATAAATGATTGAAGCTGTAGTATTTCTTTTTGAAGTTGGGAGTTCTTCTGTTTGGTGCATTCATGTTTAGAAGAGCAATACCCTCTCAGTGGAGTTTTCCTTTGATAATATGTCCTGTCCTTCCATATATCTTTTAATTAGTTTTGGTTTAAAGTCTATTTTGTCAATTAAAATGGCTATATTGGCTTGTTCCTTATGTCTGTTTTCTTGGAATATCTTTTTCCAACCCTTTACCCTGAAGTGATGTCTACCCTTGATGTTAAGGAGTGTTTCTTTCAGCAGCATAAGGATGAGTTCTGTATTCATATCATCCTGTCACTCTATGCCTTTTTATTGGGGAAATCGAGACCATTAATGTTCAGAGATATTAATGAGCAGTGTTTGTTTATTCTTCTTATCCTTTTATTTTGGTTTTTTTGTGGCATGTGTGTGCTTATGTATGTGTACAGGGTGTGTACACGGTGTGTGTGTGTGTGTGTGTGTGTGATATGTGATGTGTTCCCCTCTTTTGATTTGCTGATCTGGGATTATTCATTCATTGTGCTTTCTTGGGCATGGTTAACCTCTTTAGGTTGGAGTTTTCCATCTAATACCTTCTGTAAATATACATTGCTTAAATTTGGTTTTATCACTGAATGTCGTCTTATTTTCTATTGTAAGTGAAAGTTTTGCTGGGTATAGTAGCCTGTGCTAGTATCTGTGATCTCTTAGTGTCTGTAGAACTTTTGTCTAGGCCCTTCTGGCTTTTAAAGTCTCCACTGAGAATTCAAGTGTTATTATAATAGGTCTGCCTTTATGTTGCTTGCTTGTCTCTTTCCCGTGCAGCTTTTAGTATTTTGTTGTTGTTGTTGTTATTGTTTTATACATTTAGTGTTTTGATTATTATATACTGAAAGGACTTGCTTTTTCTGGTCCAGTCTATTTGGTGGTCTGTATGCTTCATGTATCTTAATAGGCATTTCCTTCTTAAATAAATTTTTATTTTTATATTAATTACAGTTTATTCATTTTGTATCCCAACTGTAGTTACCTCCTTCCTGCCCTCTTAATCCCACCCTCCCTCATCTCCTCCTATGCCCCTCTCCAAGTCCACTGATAGGAGAGGTCCTCCTCCCTTCCATCTGACCCTAGTTTATCAGGTCTCATCAGGACTGGCTGGATTGTCTTCCTTTGTGGCCTGGCAAGGCTGATCCCCCATCCAGGGGAGGCGGTCAAAGAGCCAGCCACTGAGTTCATGTCAAAGACGGTCCCTGTTCCCCTTATGGTCCCTGTTCCCCTCACTTGGACACTGAGCTGCCATGGCATGGATTCTAGGTTATATCTATGCATGGTCCTTGGTTGGAGTATCAGTCCCAGAAAAGATTAATCTTGGAGGAGAAATGGGATAGGCCTGCAATTAGCCAACCTGCTTCTATGGCCAGAGTGGCTTGTGGGTTCCCAGGAATACTTGCAGGATCTGGGAGCTAGAATAAAGCAATGAGTGATGGAGTGGGGGTGGCGGAATGAGGCAGGGAAGGCCTGTGTGAGCCACTGGAGATAGGGAAAAGGGAGAAAGGGAGAGAGTCTGCTGTGGAACTAGTGATGGGGCTGAGGGACTGAATGTAGAGAGAGAGAGGTAGAGAACTGCAGTTCACCTACTGGCTTTTTAAATAATTTGTGACACAATACATTTTGATACTATCCTTTCATTTCTCCCACCTCCTCCCAGATTCTCCCCACCTCCCTACCTACCCAAAACAAACAAACAAACAAGCAAAAAACCCAAAACCCCCTAAAATTAAAAAAAAAAAACTAAACAAAAACCACTCAAAAAACATGCAGTACATTTTGTGTTGGTCAACTATTCTTTAGCATGAGGCCTGCCCTGGAGTATGCTTGATATACCCAGAGACATTCTGTCTGATTCTCTTTGCTGGATGGATTTATACCAGCTAGACACAAACTAAAGTCATCTGAGAGGAGGGGACCTCAATTAAGAAAATGCTTCTATAAGATCAGACGATAGGCAAGCCTGTAATTCTTAATTAGTGATTGATAGGGGAGGGCCCAACCCATTGTGGGTGGTGCTGTCACTGAGCTGATGGTGCTGGGTTCTGTAAGAAAGCAGGCGGAACAAGCCATGAAGCACAAACAGCACCCCATCCCCACCCCCATGACCTCTACTTCAGATCCTGACTCCAGGTTCCTACCCTGTTTGAGCTCCTGTCCTGACTTCTTTCCTTGATGATAGTGATATGAAAGTATGAGCCAAATAAACCCTTTCCTTTCCAATTTGCTTTTTGATCGCGGCATTTTATTGCAGCAATAGAAACCCTAACTATACAGAAACAGTCACTGTTCTATTGCTGTGAAGAGAAACCATGACCAGGCAAGTCTTTAACTGGGGGCTTGCTTACAATTTCAGAGGTTTAGTCCATTATCTTCATGGTGGGGAGCATGGCAAAAGGCAGGTGTGGTAGGTATTTGGAAAAGTAGCCAAGAGCTACAGCCTTACCCATAGATCAGAGAGCGCACAAGACTGGTTGGGCTTCTGAAACTTCAAAGCCCATCAGCACTGGCAAACTTCCTCCAACAAGGCTGCACCCCCTAATCCACTCAAATAGTGCCACTTCCAGGTGACTAAGCATTCAAATATGTCAGCTCAAGGGAGTTGTCTTTACCCTAACCACCGCATACTCTATTGGAGAAAACTGATATCCCAGTTTTCAATAACTTCTAAGTGGGATTGTTTCCACTTATCCGTGCTGACATCTGTCTGGTTTGAACCTGTGTAGGTCTTGTGTGTGCTCTCAGTCTCTGTGAGATCGTATGGGTATCAGTCCTCATGTCTGGAAACGCTGTTTTCTTGGAGTTGGCCATCACCTCTGGAACTGACAATCTTCTAAGCCTCTTTGGCATAGGTTCCTGAACTTCAAGGGGAGGAGCTTGATAAAACTATATCAATTGGAGCTGCATACTTTAGAGTCTCACAATCTCTGGACACTGTCCAATCATGGAGCTCTGTATTCATTACCATCTACTGAAAAAAAAAAAGCTTCTTTGATGGGTGTTGAGAGGTCACTGTGGGTACCGCAATATGTCATTATGAGTTGTTTTAGTGCTCTGTTCATTTAGCAGGATGATAGCAGTGGGTGATTATCCCCTAGCTACACCCAAAAGATAGTAATGGGCTATGGGGGGTGGGGGAAAATCAGCTTTTTTTCCCCCTATGTAACTGGCTGGAACTTATAGAGAGCTGTCTGCCTCTGCTTCCTAAGTGGTGGGGTTAAAGACATGTACTCTTATATCCACTTATTTATTTTTAACTGCATGAATGCATGTGAGGCTGTGTATGTATATGTACATGTGCCTATGAATGCAAGTGCCAATGGAGGCCAGAAGACGGCATTATTTCCTTCCTGGAGCTGAAGTTATGGAGCACAAAGCTCCATATAGTGAACCATCTAATGTGGTGGTGGGAATTGAACTCTGGTCCTTTACAAAGCCAATACAACACTCGTAACTGCTGACCCATCACTCCAGGATGTCAGCTGTAAATTTTGATGGAGAACACTTAGCCGTATATTTACAATTCTATATGTGGTCACCTGTTTCAGTATCTTGGAGAAAAAAAATGAGGACAGAAACTATGCTGAGTGGGAACTACAATAATTGGAGACCCTAAGAGAGCCTACACCTTTAGATTATATCAGTGTTTCCCCAAGTGCAATGAGTACACCACTTGTGGCATAAACATGATATTTAAGTGATAGGTGGATGAATGATTTTAATGACTTTGTGCTTAAGTGTTTATTAGAAAAGGTACCTAGCTAGTACACCCAAACTTGAAATGCTTTGCAGATATTGTTGCTTAGAGCAATAATCTTTCCTGTATTGCAGAGACGTTTAAATAAGAAGATTAAGTAAACAATATACCTCAGAGTGTCGTATTGAAACCCATGACAAAAAAAACATTGAGATGGTTTTCAAATGACTGAAGTCTGAAAATTGCTGGACTAATTTCTTACAGCTAGAGTTTGAGGAGTCTGGAAATAAGAAGTTTAGAGACATCAACTAGCACACATGTTCCAAGTCCCGAGTCACAGTATTTCTTCCAAATAACTGGATCCATTGACTTTGTGAGGCCATATGTGCAGGAGATAACACTGTGCTGGGATGGAAAACAGTGTCTTCTTACTGAGGTATGATTTTGATGTACAAATGTTTTCTTTGTTGATGGATAACATTAAGCTTTCAAGAGCCATCAAATCCACAGGGGAGAGCTTTGGATTATTGCACTGTGCCTAGTGAGTACTTCCATGTGGTTTCAAAGTTTAGCTACTTTTAAGAATTTTAAAAAGCATTTCTAAGTTAAAAACTATAAATTGAGGCAGGTCATATGACAGTTGAGGCACTGAAGGTGAGTAATAGTACAAGGAGAAAGGGAAATTTGCTATCATCCCGTCCTTTTATTGACTGGAGTAGAATTCCAATATGGCAGACAGAGTGTCTGGTTAGCGAGTTGGGAAGTAGTCAGAAGTAAAATCTTACAGGAAGTTACGTGGGTGGGTTGATTTAAAATTAATGAGACATTAATAATACAAGACATTTTCATTTTTACGTTTTATTTTTATCAAAACAAAATAATTTAACCATATAAAGAAGGGGGGCATTCCCCAACCAGGAAGCCAAGTGCTTCCTCATCATGAGCAAGGGCTAGAACAGTGAGCCCTGACAGAGCGGCCTGTGCTTGGAAGCACGAAGTTCACTCTCTAGTGCTCTCAGTAACAGGACTGACTTTTCCTGGCTCCTTTTCTCCCCATGGTGATGCAGTATGCTCACATGTTCGTATGTTTCTTCAGACCAAATTATGCACATTAACACATTGAATGCAGTGTATGAAGAAGACACACACAACTGTTGAAATCTACCACTCAAGACTGTTATAGATCCTGACACCTATATCTAATGAGTTTTGAAAGAGATGGACAAATGTAGTGCTTCAAAAGCCAATGCTTCTTGAACTGGAGTAGAGAAAAACAGAGGCCCATCTTGTCGCAGTTGTAGGAATTTGATCGCCCATAGCCTGGTGAGCCATTTTCTCCCTCTGACTTATTAAATGACATCTAGGGAGTCAAGCAGCCACACATTCCCGTAACTATAAAAATCTGCTTCACCAGGTAAATTCTGTGCAAAATGCAAATTCCTATGCTGGGGAAGAAATGAATAATGCAATCATTCTAAGTAATGGATGCAGATGCAAGGAAATGCTTTTTGGCATGAGGCTGAGAACCATTTATCTCTCATGCTGAGGACAGTGGTCACACCACACTGCTGCAAGGCTAAGCTTCCTTCAGATCCCAGCTTTGGAAGGCAGCATTTAGCAAAGGGAACTTCCAGTTGGTTCTAAGTTACTCACTGAGTTGTGGGCTGTGCTTTACTATAATCCAAACAATCACTCTTTCTCTTTCCTCTCTCCCTCCCCTCCCTACTTCTTTCCATCCCTCCTTCCCCTCAGTCTCTCTTTTCCCCCACATCTCACTCCACCACCCCCTCCCCACCACCACCACCCTGAAAACAAACCACGGGTGGTTCTTGGGCCTTAGCTTCCTCTGAGATGTCAAGCTTAGTCCTAGCAAGGAGGTGAGAGCGGCTCCCATGGCACCTTACAACAGGAGGGTCAGGGTGGCCACCAAAACTCAGAAAGCTTAAAGAGCTGACCAAGTGGAGAGATGAGAGACCTTGCTCCTCCACGTGTCTCAAAACATAGCCAGGCACAGCCCTTAAGGAGGACAGTCAGCGGCCAGTGTCAGACACCATGAGCAGCTGCACTTGCATGCCAAGAATCCAGAGCCCTCTTTCTCGAATTCTGTGCCTGCACCCCTGGTGCTCATCTCCATGAAAGAAGCTGAGGCACCAATTGCTTAAGACATGAAGGTACATATGAATAACAGCATGGCAAACAATATGCAGGCCTTGTTGCAAAATACTTTTTTATATGTGGTGCTGGGAATTGAACCCAGGGCCTCAGGTACACTAGGCAAGCATTCTATCACTGAGTTACGTCCTCAGCACTGAAAATAGATTTGTTTTTCCTGAACCATCATTTGTTACGTATTTGTAATATTGTCAAACTGCACCAATGATCAACTGGTAATGCTAGAATTTTATTTTAATAACCCAAACTGAGTTCTGGGTTTTATGGGTAAAAGTTTTCTTTTGATTGTCTTATAATTGTATTTTTGCCTAAATAAAATTAGATTTATAAAAATCGGTGACTATTTGTAGCATTATAGAAAGGACTCTCCATTAAAAACAAAACAAAACAAAAAACATCTTACTTCAGGGTGCCTTCAGTAGCTAGCGCCTCCCATGGCCATTTAAAATGATCGTTTGATTGAAAAAAAATCTATTGAAATACAGAGTTCACAAATTGATGTTGATTTAAAGTAAGTGACCCCTGGGGAGCCTGGCACTGAGTGCCCAGGTGAAGCATCAGGTCTGCCCAGCTGCCCAGCTTTGTAAGAGACACAGGGGTTTAAAGAGATAGAACCAATATCCCACACTGTTGGTCCCAGGCTTGTGGGGTGCAGCTACCCATGCTGGCTCGGTAGAGGCAGAGCCCCCATTGTGCTTTTTGGAGCTATGATTATGACGTGGGGCTGGTGACCCTCTTGTGTCGTAACAGTCTCCTGGAAGTAAAGATCCAGGACAGTGGTTCTCAGCCCTCCTAATGCGGTGACCCTTTAGTACAGTTTCTCAGATGTGTGATGACCTCCAACCATAAAATTATTTTTGTTGCTGCTTCATTACTATAATGTTGATACTGTTATGAATCCTAATTTAAATCCAACGGTCTTAGGTGACCCCTGTGAAAGGGTCACTAGATCCCCAAAGAGGTCATGAGCCACAAGTTGAGAACCACTGATCTAGAAAGTGGTCCTGCGCCTGTTGTCCTGCACCTCTTGAGACAGAGGAGCCAGTTCCGCCTACATACACATTCTCTCCACTCAGTGTTGTGCTTTTGGTTTTGTAAATTCTGATTTAGTCAGGAAGTGGTGGCACGCACTTGGGAGGAAGAGGCAGGCAGATCTCTGTGAGTTCAAGGCCAGCCTGGTCTACAGAATGAGTTTCAGGACAGCCAGTCCTATACCAAGAAACCCTGTCTCAAAAACAAACAAACAATCAAAATAAAATTAAATTTAAGTTTCAAATTCTGACTTATAAGGTGGGGGGTGGCACTCCAAAGTCAGGAATTCGGGGTCGGGGTAGGGATTATCTGGCCCTTTCTTCAGCTCACATACTCCACAGCAGTGGTGTCAGAACAGAATTTGTGTATCGGCCTTTCCAAACTGCTCTTCAGCCTCTCGCTAAATGCTTTCCATGGGACACACTTCCAGGCTGTGAGGACACAGACGTAAAGGAGCTCATGGTTCTTCTCTCAGCTACTCCCACCAGGATCCAGACCCATAGATGCACTCCGCAGCTCTATCCAGCTCTCTTTCTCACTCATGTCTCATGCACAGAGCCAGCCATTGCTCAGCTCCCCCATTGCCCTTCTCGGGCACCGGTCATCCACAGGGCAGCCAATCACTTCCATTTTGTTTAGGAAGCACAGAGGCAATGCATAGTTCCTTTCAACCCCTCTGTGCTGTTATTGGTTAGGATTCCACAGGTGAGACACTTCTGAACAGCTGTGTGGTGACCACAGACGTGGGCTAAAAAAAAAAAAAAAAAAAGAAGGGGAAGCTGCTTTTGCATTGAGATTCTCTGTGGGTAACGGCAAAACTGGAAAAGTCGCACGAAAATACTTGGACTATACTTCTTTACAGGTAGGGATTTAGGAAAGAGCATGTCTGCACGTGTGAGGTGGGCGCTTCTCATGGTTGCCTTGCCTGGAAGCACAGACGTCACGGAGTGAAGCCAGAGAGGTTGGGCCAGAAATCACAAATTGTACAAAAGCATACCGAGGTGAGTAGAAAATCGTAGAGGAGTGAGCAGTGTAAACTTCTGGAAGGTTCCCTCTCCCATTTAAGGGGAAGGAGAGGAAGGCTGAGAGTCTGAGGCCTGCGTAGTAGGCTGGCTGACGCAAACCTGGCCTCTGCACAGCAGCACGCCACGTAGGAGTTTGATCTGTGCTGTTCGGAGATGCACAATGCAAAGGTTGATTTAATTTGACAGCAAAGTAACACCAAGCCCCCAAAATAAAATTAGCAAGATATAAAACAGCGTCAAAACTCCAATTAGTTTTATATGTCAAGGAAGCTTCTGGAGGAAGTTTGAAAGGCTCTAGCATGAGGAACAGGCATCAATTCAACCTGCACAGATTACTAAAATGTAACCCTCTAATTGAATTGCTCAGAGCCCAATATGACAAAAAGAATCAGAGGGGGGAAATGAATTTTCCTTTTTAAAAAAAATGACTCATTATAGTGACTATTTTACTTACTTAATGCAATGTTCCTTTGCAAGATCTAAAAAGAAAAGAAAAAACATAAGACTTTTGGGGAGGGGGAGGGGCAGGTTGTTTCTCACAGAAAAGGCACCAGGTACAAGGGCTGTACATGCTTGTGTTTTGGGACCAGAAACAAGAAGTATTGACCATTTGTGCAACATATAAAAGTGCCTTAGGCATTGTGATGGGTATTTACAGTGTCCATCAAGAAGATGGCTGACCCTGACCAGTTTTTCAACGCATCTGTAGTTAGTCTCTGAAGTGCGTAGACACATCTTGGTGTGCTTACACCCCATTCTTTTTCTCAAACCACCCCAATGGCCCCAAATTTCCTTGCCACTCCTAACTTAGTAGCACAGGGTCTCACTGGTCAGGAACGAAGTCGCATATGGCTCGTCTGGTGTGTGTCATCTTACTGGGTGAGGCAGTGGATTGCAGCTGGAGCTGTGTCCGTGGAGCTTCTTGACATGGCACTTCTGACCATCTCAACTCTTCTAGATCAATGTGAAGGGTCCAAGATCTGTCTGAGAGAAGCTAAAGAGAGCTATGGCTGGATCTGGGCATGATGTTGGTTAGAGTTGGCTTGAAGAAATCTCAGATGGCTTTCCCAGTCTATAGATGTTTTATAGAGTTAGGTACCATTACACTTGGCCCTTGGCCATAACCGCCATCTTCTCTGGAAGCATATCATATCTCTATGACCAGTCTGTCCTCATCATCGCTGCTGGTGTCACTGAGCTCCACTTGACTCTGCTTCCTCGTTCCTTCCAAGCTCGTCTTTCGGATGGATCTCAAAGGGGCTTTGGGGACCTCTGTGGGCTGTGCTTGGTCAGCAGGAGCGGTGATGCTCCTGGGGGTGGTTAACCCTTCAGCTTGGCAAGTCCCACCCTCACTTCCTGATGCAGCACACTGGATGGCCACTTCCTCACATCCATATTGGCCCCAGGAAGAAAACTCTCCCTGGGCCTTCGCTTCCCCCTTTTGTGAACTGACTGAACTCGGTCCTGAAGATAGCATTTCTACACTAGTTTTCCTGGGTGACCTTTGGCCAGGAGAAGGCCTCTCTGGAAGATATGCCTGCAGTATGTTGTCTGGCATAGCTCCTCTGTCTGGGGAGCTTTGTGCCACAGACTCCTCTTCAGAGGGCTCTGCACTGTGAACCCCCAGTGTTTTGTGTCCTGTTCTTATCTCCACAGAAACACAGATGGAAGCCACAGAGGTAGCGGTGTCATGGTGTAGAAATGCTCCTTTAGGTCTAAAGGAAGAAGGTGGCTCTGGAACATCTGGGGAGATGCTTGCCTTGGGAACAATGGAGCCTTGAGCCTGGGAAGGCGGCAGTTGAGTCCCTGGGGGTCCAACATCAAGACCCTTGTCCCGGGGCATAAGATCTTCCTGAGACACTGCCAAGAACATATTAGATTGCAGAGATAGTGCTGACTCCTTCTCCTGAGAACAGTCATTACACTCACTAGCAGTTGGAGAAACACCCTACAACAAAGTGCAAAGGGAAAGAAACAGGGGGAAAGGTTAATAGACATTGAGAAAACTGTGATCAGAAGCATCGTCTTGTAATGAAAGTGAGGTCTTTAGGTCTTGACAACTCTTTCCTGAGCGTGGCCCTCAACAGGATCCCCTGATAAGTTTCCATTAATAACTAATGAGCTCCTGATTGATACAAAATAGGCCACCGTGTATTCTTATGTGGTGTTGGGTGAAGGCAAACAGCTCCACTCCTCAGCTAGCCCTACACTTCCTGTCTCCAGTCAGCCGGATGGGTAAGGCAGGACATGTGGTGCCAATGCAGACCTGCCTGGGGTGGTGTCACACTACAGGAACATCTGTAGTATAGCAGCACCTTCTTCTGTGGGTGCTGACTTGAGGCTTTCCGGAGAACATCCCAACACTTTCAGAACCAAAGACGGCTGATTGTACGTGTGACATACGAAAGTCAGGGGATAGCATCCTGTGGGAGTCAACCTCCCACCTTGCTCACCTGGGCTCTCTTTGTTGTTTTTCACTGCATACACCAAGCTAGCTGGCTCAAGAACTTTTAGGGATTTCCCTGTCTCCACCTCCCATCTCCTTTATGAGTGCTGACGTTGTAGACTCTCAAGATAGGCACTCTGCATTGCTCTGGGCTCTGGGATTTGAACTCTGGTCCTCACACATGCCCAGCAGGTGACTTTACTTACTGAGCCATCTCTGCAGTCCCAATGTTGGCTAATTTTTTAGTGTAGAATGTTTGGGGATGTTTCTTGTCTGGTTTTAGTGTTCTGGGGGTCCCTAAAATGAGACTAGGGTATTTTACTGCATGGGCAGTGATATGGGAATGAAGGCATTAAGTCTAGATGACAGAGACATATCAGAGAGATACTAGAGAGATATCAGAGCAATATCAAGACCTTGGAATGATGATTCCCACCTTCAAAGATGGCTTGTCTATTTCCAAGATGGTTTCTGAGCTTGTGCCAGGAGAAATGGGTTCTGAAGTCTGTCTATAGTCACCTTCCTTCTCTCTGTCCCTATGACCAATGGACAAGTCTGTGCTGGCACAAGATGTCTCTCCTTGCAGAGTTAGACCTGAAAGAGGGAACATGTTTGTTTATATACATCTAGAATCAGGAACTAAGGCAAGAGTGATGAGGAGACTGTCTGAGCCTCCACAGCCACCTTCAGCTCCGTTAGCACGGCACTCAGCGTGCACGGCACTCTGATTCTCCAGCCGGCTCACACTCAGCCAACCGTGTTGTCTTTGCTTCCTTCAAGGAAAGAAATGGCAAAACCAAACCCCCAAGTTGATGACCATATATACATTGCAGGTAATGTTCCAGGGAGTGTCTGTTCTCATCACAGAGCTATCCTTCACCCAGGTTTCTTTGGGTTAATTTGAAATCACTTTGAGTCCTCTGGATCCAGGTAGCCAGACTAGAGAACTCGATAGACCACAGCCGGGGGGGGGGGGGGCGGGGTGGAGCTCCTTGGTGCCGACACTTGGTCTCCACCCAAGTGCCAGGCATCAAGGGGTGAGGTGGGTACCTGCCACATTGTCATTCACTGTGGCAGCAGTCTCCACATGGAAAGGAAGAGACAGAATCATCTCTCACACCTGTTCCCCTTTGTTCCCCCTTACCCGCCCCTCCATTTCCTCACAAGGAACAACAATCAGGCCAAAAGAACAATAGGGCAGTCCTTTTCGAGAGGTTAGATTGCATTATAAGATAAGCTGAAAACAAAATGCAGAATGCCTGGCTCCCTGGCAGATGCACTGGGCACACTGTCAAATATGCTCTTATTCTGATTAGAGTTGCACAAGCACAGAGCTCAAACACCCCAAACCTTTCTTCTTATTAGGAAAGCTAGCAACCCCTGCCCACCCAGCCATCCTTTTTCATTTTGGAGTCTTCTGAGATTTATCTCTCTCCCTCATATTTCTATGCTTACAAGTTGACCTACAACCTCCTCAAGGCCAGAAGAGAGCAACTATTCCTCTAAGACCCTCCCTCCAAGACTTCAGCTCCCTTGCACTTGCACGCAGCATGCTTGTCACACGTGTCCATCCTCTCCACCCTCATGTGCAGATCCCCAACTCCACACCTTGTTCAGGTGGCTACTTGAAGCCTTCCTCCTGCCTAGGTGCAGGCCGGGCTCCACTGAGCTGCACTGAAATCTAGGATTGCGCCGCGTTTCTTAAACATAATTGTTTTCCTCGGCATTAGTAAGTTTTGAGGTTCCCACCACTTCCTCTGCTTCCCTTTCTAGGAACATATTAAAATCACTTCCCAGACTCCCCAACTGTCTAAGGTTTGCTTTCTCTCTGCACAAGCTAAAACTCATGCCTTAACCATGTAATAAATTTCATGGGTTCATTTTTCCCCCATTAAAAAAAAATTGAAGGAAGAAGGGAGAAAGAGGGAGTCAGAAAAGGTTGGAGGGAGAAAGGGACAGAAAATTGAAGGAGGGAAGAATGAATGAAGGAGGAAGAAGAGACAAAAGAAATGGTAAATTAAAAAAAGGCAATTTAATGGGCTTCACAGATGGTCTTCCAGTATAGGCTTCACTATTATAGAGTCTATAAGTTAGAGACCTAAGATGAAAATTGGATTCATTGTTATGAACTTGTAATCCCACCACTGGGGGAACAAAGACAGGAGGAGCCCTGGGTCTTGCTGGTCTGCCAGCCTACCCAATGAGAAGCCTTCTCTCAAAATAAACAACGAAGATGGCACCTGATATATCCTCTGGTCTCCACACATGCTATCACCTCGCTGAATCATCTCCTGTGGACATGGGTCTCACAAACCCATCAGACACCTAATTCTCCTGGGCTTCTAAAAGAAAACAAGATGTATAGAATCACTTCATCCCTTGCATTTAAGCACAAAAATCTAAAAAGATCTTCTATCTCCACAGGTCAGCAGCTAGGTTTACTATGTACAGTAATCCTGAGCAAACCAGCTTTGAAAACGAACAGGGAAGCGCAAAGGTTTAGGAAGCTATAAGTTTCCCTTCAACATCACCTCAGTGAGCACCTGTGTGATGGTGTTGTCCTTTACAAAGCAGCCAGCTGCTGGGACTTCTCATCTGCTCAGTAAATAAATGGGGCTTGAGTTCCTTCCACAAAGTAGGCTTCCAGCTGAGAGGAACCTTGTCCTCAAGGGATTCTGCTGTAATGGGGACAAGGGGAGAGACACAGAAGAGAGTTTCAGATGGTGCTGGATTCATGAAGCAATTAGACAGAGGGTACCAGTACCGCAGAGTGTGACAATTAGAGACTCTGGTAGACAGAACACGGCATGGGAGGTAATGAAAAGCCTAGCCATAAAGGTGGGGAAGTGTTCGAGAGGATGATAAATGACACAGAGTGAGAGCATTGTCCACATGCAAAAGGTGTTTCAGAAGAAGGAAGAGCAGAGGCAGAGGTCCCCCAAAGAGAGAACGGAAGGACAAGGAGACTGGAGAGAGGCCAGAGACACCAGCACGCACGGGCATTGTAGGCAGAGGCAGAGGTGAAGTCAACAAGGGTTTCATCTCACAACAGACATGTCTCTTGGGAAGAAGCCAATGTTTTCAGTGTGGGCCAACATTCCTTTTTCAAAAATAAATGTTGATGCCACCTGAAGATTGGCTTGGAAAGAGAAAGCATGAGAGATAAGAAACCGGCCTTCAGGTTTCTAGGGTCATCTAGGAACCCAGATTCCAGGCAAGGAAAATCAAAGTGGAGAAAGCCAACGTACTCAGGGTCTGCCTTCTTCCTCACCTGGGAGGTGTCAGCATGGAGCTGTCACAAGGCTGAACACGGCTATGGCTCCACTGTGTGCCAAGGACAGAAGCTCAGTCTAAGTGGATCAAGCTTCAACCCCACAGTGACAAAATGACCAGGCAATTCATTCAATTCAATGAAGAAATAAAACCAATTAGTATAGAGAAGATAATCAGATTGGCCAAATGTCTTCCCAACAGGTTGTTTGGGTTTTTAGCTTAAGCAGAAAGGTCGGTGCACATTTGACCAATAACTTCCGGCTCATCCAAGAGAGAGAAGGGAGAAAATCTATTGATTTAATTTGCTTTCAACCCTGCAGTCTACAGAGAAAAGTGAATTATCTCTAACAATTGTGAAAAATGCCCAAAAAATGTCACTGAAGTGTGTTAAACTAATTTGGATTATTGAAGCAGGACACTAACTTGCTTTGAAATGAATGGCCCCTTTCAAAAAGTAAGTCGTGCCCCGGCCAAATTTTAAAGTGCAAAATGCCATCCTGTTTAGGTTTCAGCTCCACACCCTATGAATCACTTCCCCCACCTTCAGAATTATAGATTCTGCATCTCCACGCATCTTCAGAACCCGGCTGCCCACACTCAATTACAGGAATCTTATTAGAGAATCGTCTCTCATCGAGGCTCTCTGCTGTGTGCTCTTCTCCTGATTAAAGGCCACACTCTTAATAATTTCTCTCAGAAATAATTGCCGTGCCACGTCAGGAGGAAGAGACTGCTTAAGCAGTTACAGCAATTGCAAATTCAGCTCTCTTGAAGGCGCTATAAGAAACCGTAAAATAATTAAAAAGAAAACTCAGGCGGAGACAACATGACAAAACTGGCAGCGGGATTATCGGCCTCTTTAACGTCAAATCTGCTTTGGGCTGTCTCATTTCCAGGCCTTATTAAAATGCTAATAAATGTATTACTCAAATATCATTATCTCAAAATGTGAGTAATTTGAATAATTTCTTTTGGTCTGTCCCAAGAGCTCCCCAAACTCCATTCATGTGGAGCCCACAGACTCAGAAATATGAAGTAGGAAAGTGAGCTTCTAGGACCCAGCTAGTTACCCTTCAAAGCAAGTGGAAATTATAAACAGGAAGGCGGGTTCATCTCTGCAACTTGTAATTGATTTGAGATTAAATTGTTCCAAAGTGTCTCTGCCATTAAAGAACACATAACATGCTGGCAATTAAGACAAGCAATCACTTACAAGAAAGCTGGGCAGATCTTTAAAACTAATCACGTTGTGAATGGTTATTTGCTCATTTATTTAAGTATTTATTGAATCCATTTTAAGTCTATATTTTTGAACCCATATTGTTGAGGCTTGAATATTGACCAAACACTGAATGCAAGCCAATATTGTGCCAAGAGCTAATATGTTTGTGCAGAGGTTAAGGGAGGCTTATCCCCTTCATGGAAATTACTATCTAATGGGGACAGATATTTATTTTATTCTTAGCTATTGTTGTTGAAAAGTACACATATCACAGTGTGCATGTGGAACTCAAAGGACAACTTTCAGGAGTCAGTTCTCTCCTTTTGCCATGTGGGTCCCGGGGATTGAACTCATGCCATCAGGCTTGATGACACATGCCTTTACTCTCTCTCTCACACACACAGACACACACACAATGTCACCAAGCAGCTGTCATCAGCACTGTGAAAGATACAGCAATAAGATGCTCACACTGAGAGGTGATGACCCAAGCCCACCTCTGTTCACAGAAAGAGTTGAAACCGTCCAGGAAGTGTCTGTCCCAGGGGCTATGTCACTAATAAACCTGAATTATTCAGTGATGTAATTATCCGACATAATTTTCTTGGAGCCCCTCTTGCAGAGCTGGTGTATTGTCTGAGGGTGCCTTCATTTGTTACTGACATCTTATCGTCTGTGCAATCTCTTTAAGAAAACAGTATGGTGCAAAGTGATGGCAGAGGGCCCGATAGTCCTCTCAGATAGAGAAGGTGGGCAATGTCTGAGGCTGAAGTCAGCCAGGAAGTAACAGGAAGTCCAGAAGCTGGTGGGCGGTTGGAAATCCGGCAGAACCGCTTCAGCCTCCAGCTCTACCAGCAGGAGGGACCCAAGAGGGGACCAGAAAAGTATGTTTATCAAGGGACATCTCTGACGTTCCTGTTCTAGTGCAATCTGTGGAAAGTTCTCAGAGTCGTCACTGAGCCTTTCCTCTCAGAGGTCACTTTCTCCGCGGTTCTCATCACTCCAGTTGCTCTGATGAAAGGCAATCAGGCCAAGTTCTCTCCCCTCATGGACATCCTGTTCCTTGACTATGTTTAGGACAAAGCGGTGCTTAAGATCTTGTCTTAAGCCTTAAAAAATTTTTTAACATGTCCATTCTATAAAAGTGCACCCTTCAAATACAAAGTCAAAATAGGATTCCGAAATCATGGAAGGGAAAAAAAAAAACAGAAGATGATTAAAGAAATGTCACCGAGACCATTAAACGCTGAGGCTGAACCGGAACTGGCACTTTTGGAGCCCTTATTTTTAAAGTCTCTTGTTGCCAAGTGAAAATTGTGTATGGGTCTCTTCCTGGGATGCAATCAACATACCTGCAACAGAGGCTCATCACTCCTTAAGATTTACACACCCAGGAACGGGGAGAAATTATTCTGTCTCAGCAATTTCAGAGAACTGTGATTTAACTAACAGCTTTAGAGAAAGAATTAATACTCCTCCATTAATCCTAATAATAATAATAAAAAAGTGCAGGGAGATTGTTACAAGAGATGTAGGAGGGCCTGTCGGAGAAGGAAGGCCCTCCATACCTCAGGAACCCCTTCTGAAGACAACTCCGCAGAGCTCCAGGCCCAAGCCCAGAGGCCAGGTCCCAGGGCAGGTGAGATGCCCAAGGTCGACACAGCTGTAAAGAATCCAGCAGTCACCAAAGGCAGGCTGTGGCTTTTTGCCATGATCACATGTAGCCCTCTGTCTAGAATAGTTAGAAAACTGCGACCTTTGTGCCATTAGAAAATTTTGACTTTGGACCACCTTCACTGCCATCATCCACAGGCCTCGTTCCCAGAGGGAACCAGCACGTCTGGATCATGTGATCAATTCTGTGGATGGAGCTGGAAATGTTTTAAAAATTGGTTGTGGGATCAAATTCAACCTTGTCGGTAAAATAATCAGACCTTTCCAGGAACCATCACTAAGAATGTTTATCTCACATTTTATTGAGGAGAATCATTTTAGGTGGCCTGTGTAAAACAGTAACTCTCAACCAGAAAGTAATGGAGGAGTGTGGGGTTCTGGAGAGGTGTCCTCACTGATAAAGACCTAACAAATGGCACATTTGAAAAGGCTGCCTGGGTGCAGGGACATTGGGACCAGATCCCTGGAGATCCTCGTTCTGATCCAGCAGAGACAAGAGAGGACATAGGCGCTTGCTCAGCACATATGCCCAGAATGTGCAAGGAAAAACCCACACACTGTCATTTTATGTGCCTTTGTCATTGTTATTTTCTAAATATCAGCAGTGTTTACCCAACATCTCTGTGACCTGGCTTCTTCCCACCTAGCATTTAAGACGCTCAAGTCCAAGGACCATGAGGGTAAATTCAGCCTTGGATTTCCTTTTGAAACATATTATTTAACCAGGCATGGCAGATCTCCAGGATTTGTGACGTGGAGGCAGGAGCATCAGAAGTTTAGTGTCATGCTCCATTGTATGGCCTGTTTGGAGCCAGGCTGGGCTACACAAAGGTTTGTCAGAAGAAGAGGAAGAAAAAGAAAGAAAGGAGGGAAGGAAGGAAGGAAGGAAGAAAGAAAGCAGAAAATATAAATTAGTGTCTAAAATAATTTGCTAGACTGCTTTGGGAAAGTAATTTGGTAGCAGCACAAACTGAGATAATATTCATAACACCATCCAAGAGGCAATGTGTCTTGGAGTGAAAATGTTGGTTAGAACAATAGCTAGGGAGGCAGTAGGAACTAACATTAGAAATAAATGTATTTCTATATAACAGAGGTTAGGTAGCTAAATGAAGGGGACCCTCATGGAGAGACTTTTATGCCACTATATATAATATATTTTATATTTAATGTATAAAGAGAGTTTTGCATAAGATGTGTAAGAAGGAAAGAATTGCTGCCTGCGGCTCATTTTATTTTTCTTCCTTGTCGCTGTGATAATACACTACGACAAAAGCAAGTAGAAGAAGGAAGGACTGATTCTGGCTCACAGTTGAAGGGTGCACAATCCATCATGGTGGGGAGTCAAGGCAGTAGGAGCTTGAAGCAGAGAATGATGAGCTCATATTGCTGCTTCAGGTGTACAGTCCACAAACCCCTGTCCAGGGAACAATGCCACTCACAGTCATCTTCCTACCTCAACTAAGGTGATCGTAAGTGTGTGTGTGTGATCATGGACCAGTAAAAAACACATGAGTTAATCTATGTAATGGAAGAAGAGAACTGACTCCTACAAGCCTGACCTCTATATGTACTCTGTAACAGGCACACCTCCTCTCCCACACACATAAACCCATACACAAGCAACACACATACATACACACACACACACACTAAAGAATTAATTTAAAAGATTTTGTCAGGTTGACAATTCACACTAGCCATCCTACTGTCTACCACTACCTATGGTGTGATCCTTTCGTGTTAAATGTGTCTCTAGTGTCCACTCGTGTTGGAGAGAGATACATAAGGATACATCAACCTCACTATGTAGGCAGCTGTGGGGATGAGTTGTTGCACTTTCTTTTGCTGCTTTGCCACAGAAGTCTCTCTCTTATTTCTGTTCTCTTCTTTGATGAAAGGCAATCAGTGTAAGAAGCCTTCACCTACCATCCTTCTCTCACTCTGCCAAAACACACACACAAAAACCAACCAATCAAACAAACAAAGTCCTTATTTGAGTGGAGAAGTATACTTAAAACCTTTTGTTAAGTTAAAACTTTAATCATGGCCAGACAATAAGAGAATGCTCTAAAATGAAGACAGGGCAATTTGTGGAGAAGAAAGAAAACTAAATGAGGAGGGGGGGTTTAATTTTATTTAAATTCTTTAGTGCCAAAATTAATTCAAGAGAATCTACATTATGGGTCATTAATTTAAAACTTTCAAATGAAAATGGCAGAGAGAAAAGTACAGGCTTTGGGATATAATTGATGTGTTTGAGCCATTGCTTCATCGTTTCCGAAGATTTACACCCTGCAGAAGGAGGTGTTATCCTGCTTCAGCAATTCTGTAAGCAATATTACTTAAATAATGGCTTTGGGAAAAGAATATCTCCTATTAATTCTGACAGGAAAAATAATGTTGCAAACCCATTAGCTCTCGTCAGAGAAAAGGGAGGGTCCGGTGGTGAGAGAGCCCTGCGGCTCAGGCTGCCATCTTGATTCTGCTGGAGAAAACACTGGGGTAGCGTGTGACAGAGTGGAGGCCTCCACCCATACCCCCCATCTCTCCATGGTGCACACAACGTGGTAACACACCTGTGTGCGAGCCCACTTGGTTCTTACACACAGCTAGGGAAACATTTTTATTTCTGACTGTCCCTGCCAGAGCGGTTTACTTTTTTTAAATGAAAGGCAGACTACACAAGGATGTGTGTGTGTGTGTGTGTGTGTGTGTGTGTGTGTGTGTGTGTGTTAAAATACATCAGTCGGTTCTGTGAAGATTCCAAAAACGGCAGGCAGACAAAAAGTAAGAACAGATGACACCCCTCACCCCACCCTGCCCTGTAGTTAAATACAGGTTTACTGCTAATTATTGAAGGAATTAAGTTCTGCACCGTTGATGTAGTGTTCTCTTGGCTGAGGAGAAGGAATTAGAGCCTAATTATACAATGATGGCTGCCATGGCAAATGTCACAAATGCAAATTATGCCATGAGGGCACCTCACCTGGCTCAAGTGTCAGAAGTGGACAGCCTGAGGAATCTCGGAAATGTCACCTCTCAACACCGTTCAAGGAAGCTATGGAAACTCAGCCCAACTCCCCTGAGAGATAGGGTCAATGGAGCAGAAAAACACACTTGTCAAAATCTCACTAGGCATCGGAGCATTTCCCTCCTCTGCTGCAGGTTTCTGAAAGTCTTTCTCTCTGAAGTAGCAGACACTTTACTGGAGAGGCTGCCTTTCTTAGCAGCACTCAGTTCCTTGCTACTTCTTTGGTGAAAGCCAATTAATCTAACATTTCTCCTTTGAAGGTTCTTCTCTCTTTCTGAAAGATGTGTCAGTATATGTAAAGTCACGGTCAAAATCGGTCTTCAAATTAAAGTTTTTGGAGGAGAGGAAAATGGGGAAGAAGAAGGAAGGGGAAGAGGACAAAGAGGAAGCAGAAATAACACACTGAAATACTCTTTGAGATCCATAACGCCATGACTGAATTCAAGCAATACACGCACAGGCTGAAGAGATAGCTCATGAGCTGAAGTTGATGGCCTTGCAAACATGATGAAAAGCTGAGCGTAGTAATGTGCACACTCGGCACTGGGTTAGTGGAGGCAAGCTGCTTGGTGGCCTAGCCTTATGGTTGAGTCCTGGGGCCCAGGGAGGGCACCTACCCATAAACACAGGTAAAGGACAGCTGAGTAATAACACCTGAGGTCACCTCTCACCTTCCATGTGCTTAGGGCCACATGTACACGTTCGTGTACAGAGACACAACTCAAACACCCCTCACATCCACACAAACAACTGACTCCGACAAAACATTACTTTTTAATGTTCCTTACAACTGAATGAGCCTGTCAGAGGCAGTCCATTTCTCAAAACATAACTGAGTTATTTGGGAGAGCTCATTTTTCCTTGCATCCTTAAAAAGGAGAAATTGATCCATTTCAATGATAATAGCCAAGGAGAAAGATCTTCCCTTGACTCCCCCATTAATCCTGAAAGGGCAGGGGTGGGGGAACACGCTTATGTCAAAGGAAAAACGGAGACAAGAAAGAAAATATGGGAGCTGGCCCCATCAATTTTGGTTTTCCAATCACCTTAGGGAGAAACAAAATTAGGTGCAGTCTTTGCAAGAAGATAGATACTCAGAGAGAATCATAGTCTTGATCAATCCCAAATTTCAGAAAAGCAAAGAGGTGGGAGGGTCCTGTTCTCATTCATTCTGAGCACAGAGCTTTAGCGACTTCCCGTTCCCTCACTTAAGGTGCTGGCCTTTTGCTGGTCCTTCTTCCTGTGCTGTGGGAGCTAGGCCTTGGGAAATCCAGCACACAGAAACTTCTTCCAAACAGTGTTAGTGGAAGGGGGTGGGGCAACATTGTTGAAAGTGAGGGGGCTGAGACATAGGGAGAAGAAGAAAAAGTTGACCGAAGTTTTCCTTAAAAAAGAAGTGCTTATGCAAAAACTCATTCAAGAAAGAACACTTTCTGATCTACGCATATATGAAAGAAACCAAGCGACAGATGAGGGCTGTTGGAGTGCTTGGCTTCATCTTATACCACTGAAGTAGTACTTTCGACACAGAAGCTTGGTGTGGTTTCTATGGAGTCCCAGAAAAAATAAAGGGGGTAGCCGTGAGTTCTTTCAAAGCCAAGAGGAGAACGGAGTGCCAGAGCAGCTGGGCCCCCACTATGAGTGGATCACATGGTCTTGAACTTGGAGGCTGTGTGTGTTGTTTAAAAGCTGAAGCAGGCATCACAAAGCAAAGATGATAATGGGATAGACGGAACCACATCTTAGAGAATCCTACAAAGTCACTTTACAACCCCATGCCAGCTTCAGAAACTTTCTCTTTTGTGCTATGAAACTGGAGATAGAGAGCCTTCTTACCCCGGGAGCTCTTTGTTAGACATTCCCTAAATGCAATCAGTCCAACAGCTCACAAGTTCACAAGTGAATGCAAAAATATGGATGGGAAAAGAGATGCAACGCAAAGTTAAGAGAGAGAGTTAAAAAGTAAAGTCCAGCCTTGGGAAGAATCTTTAGCTGCTGAGGAGGCAGGCTGTTTGATGAGACTCCAATCCTGCAAGCAAAAGGACCTGAATTTGGCCCCCAGAGCCCACACTACAGAAAGAGGAAAAGAAAAGAGCATGGGAGTAACTGCCTGGAGTCCCAGAACTAGGCGGACTGGAGACGGGCAGATCTAACCTTCAGGGCTCACTGGCCAGCTCCAGGCCAGTGAGACAACCCACCTCAACAAACAAGGTGTACACACACACACACAAACACACACACACACAGTCACACCTAATAAACGAAATTATAAACTTATTTCTGTATCTCTCCTTTTTCTTTTTTTTAAACGAACGGCAATTGACATAAGAGAGCCACCTAGAACTATATGCAAAGGCATTTTAAAAAAGCTATCAATCTAGGACAGCTAAATGGTCCACCTGATAAAGGTGCTTGCCACCAAGCCTGACCTGAGTTCAAGACCCTGGAACCCACGTGGTAGAAGGAGAGAACTGACTCCCACAAGTTGTCCTCTGACCTCCACATATGCACCGTGGCACAAGCTGTACCCCCACTCCACCCCCACAAATAAATAAATGTGATTTAAAAATAAAGTCTGATTTTCCCCAAAAGATTTTACTTCAACACTCACCACTGGAGTTTTCTGTGATTGGAGAAGCATGTCGGAAAGAATGTGGAAGGGGCCTTCTCCTTGGTGGAAGAATGTAAACAACACAGAATGTTCCCCTTGGGGAGGGGCTGGCAGGTGTGAGGAGGCTGAATCTTGGAGACTATATAGAGAAAGTGAAGGCACATGGGGGTGGGGGGTAAACACTTAGGCCTTCCCAGAGAAAGAGAGGCCAACTATGAGAAACGTTCAGCTGTCGCCAGACTCCTCTCCTATGGATGGTCTTGGGCAGGGCTGAAGGGCACCATGGCTCCCTTAAACCCACAAACAGCTGACCGCTTGGATGTACAGAGTAGAGACAACCATATATACAAAATGACCCTCCTCAGACTGCATCCTTACACCACGCTCAGAGAACACTGACAATTGAATGGACTAAGGTCACACAGAGGCAGTGAAAGGAGACTCCAAAGTCAGACATGGCCGGTGAGGTTTTATCGTGGGGGGACTTTTCCTGGTTTTTAAACCACGTGGATCATAAATTAAACCTGGAAAAGGAATACACGACTTAGGGGGTGGTAAGCTAGCACAATGGTCTTGAAGTAAAATAGCTGTTTGCGCGAATGCTGACTGAAGCATGGTGAGAAAACCGTGTGAGTGTCAAGGCGTGAGGTCTGGAAACGAGAGAGGGTTGGGCTTCCTCACTTGGGCCCCTCGTGAACATGAGGACAGTCCATGTGGAGATTGGGGAAGTGAGGTACAGAGAGGCACTCCAAGGCCTTCTAGGGAGCAATGTGGTAAAAATGGCACTGCCCTCTACATGCCTGACTGTCACTTCAAGAAGTTTCAACTTCTTTTAAAACAGATATTAGCCTAGGTTACCCAAGCTATTTGTCCCCTACAGAGGAAAACAGCGCTGAGCACTTTCTCACAAGAACCTCCTCCAGCCCCATGTGAGCTGCAAATACTTCACTGTGAGCTGTCAAGCGTACTTCACTGTGGCAGAAGTTTCATCCAGGAAAGAAGGAACTCCACACCCAGGCTCTGATAAAGGCAAGGTGGAGAGAGTGTGAGGAGAGGAAGTCAAGTGGGGTGGATTAGAAGACGGAGAGTAGGATTTTCTGCCAAGATGCAGCCTGCCTGTGTGGTCACAGTCCCTGATTGGGGCTTCGAGTGTTCTCCTCAACTGGAAGGCACATCTTTGATGCCCTTCCTTGTCCATTTCAAAGAGGACGGGCAATTAACCCTTTCCTTTTAGAAAGAAGGACAAGGGATTTGGCCTTTCCCAGTGGACATCTTCCATCACTCAGCCAGCCTCGGTGCCCTGCTGAGGCGGCCACATCTTGAGGAGGTAATAAGCTCATCAGCGCCCAGCCGTCCAGGTGGACAGAAGAGAGAGACAAAAAATCAAAAGCACTGATTTAAGAGATCCCAGGGTGTCAGGATGCCCGGCAGGTGGGAACCAGACTCCAGTCTCATAAGAGGTAATCATATAAGTTCTGGAATAACAGCCTAAAAGTCCACCTGGCTAAAAGAAAGGCCCCAGCCAGCCGGGGCAGGCACCAGCAAGAAGTCCCCAAGTAACCAGCAGGAGGAAGAGAAATCAGTTTTGAAAATCCCCACAGCGAGAGCTGTGCCAAAGAGGATACAAGATGCTACTTCCCCCATCTATGTTGCTGTAGGGAAGGGTTGCCAACAAAATATGGATGCCTAGTCCATGTGAATCCCAGGCACATAACAGTTCATTGTGAACATGGGTATTTCTTATGTAATATTTGGAACACATTTTTGTTTAGAACTATATATGCCAGGGTGGAGAGTAGGCTCTGAGATAAAGAGCACTTGCTGCTTTTGCAGAGGACCTAGATTTGGATCCTAGCACCCACACGGAGGCTCACAACCATCTATAACCCACTTTCAGGACAACCAATACCCTCTCCTGACCTCCAGGGCCAGCAGGCGTGAATGTGTGCACAGACACACGTGCAGGCAAGATACTCACACATATAAAATGTAAAAGAGACATACATGTGCTGTTGTCCACTTAGAATTCAGGTTTAGCTCCTAGAAAGCAATTTTAACAGCGTCTGCTATTTGTATTTGCTATTTTTGATCACCTTACATTAGGATGGAGGGCAGAGATACAGGTCAGAAAAAAGTCTATTTGAAGACTGAGTCGGACAGCCAACTATTGCTCTCACTCTTGCTCTAGGTTCTGGATAATTGGGGGATTGTTAAGCAGGGGCTGGCTGTGGGGTGCCCTGATAACTTGGAATGAGCAGGAATTATCAATAAATATTCCTTTATTGAAGGGGGCACTTTGCAAACATCTCTAAGTATGGAAGTCCCTGATGGCCCTCAAAAGAAAATACCTATCAGAGAAGGCACCAAGAAACCCAAGACATCAAAGCAAAGTGGAGCAGTGCATGGCCAGCACAGACCTCACAAACTTCCTTAGGGTGGTTTGTGTATGTGTGTGCATGTGCACATGTACATGTGTGAGAGCACGTGTGTGTGTGCATGTGTACATGTACAGATATGTGTTTAAGACCAGCATGAAAAACAATCTTCAAAGAGTCCATTTTGAAAAATGATTAGTACATCTGATCTCAAAAAAACATTTCTGTTCTGCCATTATTTGAGAACCCAAGGCTATCCATTTTCTTCCCAGTGGCCCCCTCACCACAAGGAGAGACCGTTAAATAGAGTCTATTACTTTGAAGGTTCTTTCAGGTGGAGAGCCCAAAACAGCCTCCCCTAAACTTCAGGAAGGGATGAGAGAGCTGTGGCAACCAGATGGGAATAATAACCTTTAAAAGGCACATTAGGAAGAAAGAAGCCTGCAGGTTCTGAACAAGGCAGCCCAGCTTCAATAATTGCAGGTTGGAGGACATTTTCTATATGAGGGTTTTGTTATGCACCTAACTTTCCCCTCAAGATCTTTAAAATGGAAGAGGAAAAAAAGAAAGAGAGAGAGAAGCAAAGAACCTTCTCTTAAACTAAGATAGAAAATAATAATGATAATAAACCCCACAAACTTTTGTGATAGAATGTGCCCACAGCACATTCCCCACCAGAAACATCTTTGCTCACCATCCGGGGTCAAGGGACTCACAAGAAAAACCCTCACACTCACAGGAAGGAGACAGACTGGCCCTCAAGGAGAAACGTCCCCAAAAAGGATAAGTCAAGACTTTCCTGCCAGCTGAGCCTGGTGACTTGCATCTGTAATCCCAGTACTCAGGGAGCCGAGGCAAGAATATCACTGTGAGTTCTAGGCCAGCCTGGTCTGAATACTGAGTCCCATGTCATCCAGGGCTCAGAATAAGATCACTTCTCCAAACAAACCAAGAATAATCAGTGCTTCTTTCTTCTCACAGCTGGAGCAGGGACAAAGGAGAAGGAAGATGTGATAGGAAGAGGAGTATGGCTGGGCCAGAGGTGGGTAGGCTTGGATGTACACATCCTGTGGCTTCGTATATACAGAAAAGGGTACAACCAAGCCATGGCGACTTCTTTAGAGGGACCTTGGGCAGGCCCAGGGGGAGGAATGAATCCATGTCCCCAGTCAGACTTGGAAAGCCACAATAGGTTGATGGTAGATGATAGGTAAGAACTGACCAATGGCCAGGACAGGAAAAGTCAATATTCTGATTCAGCAACCTAACCATGGTGTCTGCCTGGGTCATTTGAAACTTTTACATACAAATTCAACCTTCAAAAGCCCTATCTTAAGAAAGTTTTAGACTATTTGCTTCTGAAATACGTCTTCCTTCCTTATGAAGACCCAAGGCTATCCATCTTTCTGCAACAAACATCACTGGCCCCTGATTGCTGGGAGAAAATCTGCTCATGAGCTGCTATTAGGATGTTTATTTGAGGGAGAAAGCTGTACCCACCTTCAAATAAATAAGAAGTGAGGAGACAGGAGCTGGTGAAATAGTAAGAGGCAAATAATAAAATTTTAAAGTAGGTTTTAGCACAGAAATGTACCCTATGGTTCTTTATGTTTTATAGACATCATCTCATCTCCGATTATAGGTTTAGGGTATATTTTCTCAGAGAGGATTTTAATGTGGTTTGTATCAAATATTTTCAAGGGAAACATAAGTAATTTACTTCTCCAGTCACAGTCTGGGCTGGTAAAGACCGTGGTGGCCTTAGCTTCACATCATAGCTCTGAGAAAGTGAGTATTGGCTCTGCTACAGGAATACCAAGCAGATCTTGTGTCAGAAGAAGCAGGAGTGGGTTGCATGGCAGACCCCCAACCATGGAGGGCAGAGTGTGCCTCTAAGGGACAGCTGTGAAGGAGCAAGAGCAAACATGGCATTGGATATTTCTAGGAGACAAGAAAAAACTCGGAACTTCTGAGGCTAAGAAGCCTGACTGTGGGGAACCCAACAAGTGTGACCTTGGCCAGGTATTAGGGGACAATAACCACAGAGTTGGTGAAATGGCTTTCCTCTCTGTGGCCCCCTTTCCTAGCACTAACAGGCCCTGTCTAATCATGAGGAAAACGTTAGGCAAACTTGGATGGAAGGTCATCCTAGAAGATGCCCGGTTCTCCAACCATCATCACAGAGATATTCTGAGCATGGTTCTAGCCAAGAGGGGCCCAGAGAGGCAGCTGTATGTCATGTGGTATTCTAGATGGGATTCTGTGACAAGGAAAAGACTGGGGTTTCCTGACGATCATGGATTAGAATGTCACCAGCTATCCCAAAACCACCATACTCCCAACCTGGAAAACCAGAACTTCACAGACCCGTCATAGCTTCTATTTAAAAATGTATTTAAAGATGAAAAACAACCCAAGGCCCTCAATGTACTTGGAAGAGCTATGCAAACCCCTTTCTCTTGGGGGAGAAGTTGAAACTAGGGGATTCTGATCACCTCAGAACATGGACTCTAAAAACCTTCCCGAAGCCCACATTTTCTCCTGGTTCTCTTCTATGATCATGAGATATCACTCCTTCCCTGGTCATCTTTGGAATAAACACACATTTGTTTCCTGTCTTCATTTTTAGCCATCTCCTTTAGCAATCTCAGGGACACTGTACTAACTGTTAGGGCTCCCACAAGCAGACACGTGGGGCCTTTATTTAAAAGCAGCAAGAGTTCCATGACAGGAAAGATGACTTCATTGGTAAAGTGCTTGCTTTTCACACAGTAGGACCTTAGCTGGAGCTGCACAGCCCATGTAGAAAATATGAACATGGGGACATGAGCTCAATCCCAGCACTGGGATGACAGTGCTGAGCCCTGGGCTTGGTGGAAACCAGTCTAGCCTACTTGGACATCTCCAGGCAAGAGGAAGACCCTGTCTCAAAAAAACAAGCACAACCTAAGGGTTGATCTTAGCTCACAGTTCAAGGGTCCATCCTGGCTGACAAGTCACAGCAACAGGAGTGTGAGGCAGCTGGTCACATGGCATCCATAGTCAGGAAGCAGAGAGAGGTGAACGCTGCTGCCGAGCCCACTGTCTCCTTTTCATTTGCTTTGTCTCTACCCGTCAGCATTTAAGGCGGGTCTTCCATCTCAATTAACCCAGTCTGGAAACTCTCTCACACACATACAACCAGGGATTTGTCTCCTAGGTGATTCTAGATGCTGTCATTTTGGTGATTGATAGCAGCTCTCACATCCAAACCCAAGGTAGAAACCATTGCGCTGACACTGGCATTTTCTTCCTCATTCTTCAAGTGTGACCCTCATCCCTGTAGCCTGAAGCCTTTCCCTTCTAGCCCACCAGCAGCTACTAGAGTGCTTGGTCTCAGTCCACACAGTTCCCCACATAGGTGTCAGTCCACAAGCAGTTAAGGGCTAGCGGATGGCTCAGAGGGTGAAGGCGCTTGCCACCAAGACTGGTGACTGGCGTTTTATCCTTAGAACACACATGGTGGAAGGAGAGGACCAAGTCCTGAGAGTTGTCTCCTGACTGCCATATGTGAGCTGTGGCATGTGAGTGGTCACATCCAACACACACACACACACACACACACACACACACACACAGGCAAACAAATACATAAATGTAAATTTCAAAAGCAGTTAGATGAATCTACTGGGATGTAAACTAGCCTGTCTTCAAATTTTTATTTTCAGAATCCCAAATCCAGACCCCCACCCCTTTATCATGACTTGTAGATTCTGGGGGAGGCTCATCACAGGGTATACTGAAGAGCCCAGATTCTGAGAGAGCCCAGGGCTGAGATGGGCTCCACAGAGGAGCCATAGTCAGACAAGCATTGGAGGAAATCTCATTTTCTGATTATTCCTCCCTTCTGTGAGAGGGATAATGATGGGCTAGAGCCTTCTCTCGCTGATTATAATCATATTGTAAACCCTGATCATTACTTTTTTTTTTCAAACTCCTTTTAATATCAGTGTGCATTCATCAAGGGTTGTTGTTGTTTTTCTTCCTTCTTTTAAAGAAGCAGTTTCCTTTAAAGGCTAAATATGAAGTTTTAAGGTAGCAGGCCCTACATCTGAAGACATTTTGAGGAGCAGCTGTGATTACCAGCCCACACTGGGCACCCCACTGGGACAGGAAGCGGCATCCTGCCCAGGCCTATGGCATCCTTGCTGATGGTGGTGGAGGGAAGGGTCCCTCTGCTTGAATTTCCTCACAGAGCAGATATCTCAGCAGACTCTGCCTGAGTGAGGGGGGAGGGGGGCTGGGAAGGAGAAGTAAACACAAGATAATAGGACGCTTTCCTGGAGTTTGACAGAATCTCACACCTTGTTCTGCGTAAACAATAGCGAGGTGTTTCTCTGCTGCTGTTACTGAGCCTCTCCATAAGATTCGAGGGTTTGTCAGTGGCTGAATGTGGGAAACAGCGGCAACTCTGTGAAAATGGCAAGGCCAACCATGGCAATTTGGAGACAAAGAAGAGACTTTGGTCCTTGGGGTACAGATGGGGAAACAGACAGGTAGAAGAGGAAAGGCAGAGGAAGGGAGGCAGCTCATGAACAGTATGGAGCATTTGATAACAAAACTCTTAAAGAGATGTCAAAGAAACAAAACCATGGTCCTTAGCAGAGTTTCAAAGCAGATCCCCTTTCTCTCTCTTCAGCTGGACCTTCACTGTCCCCAGGACCGCTATAATGAGTAAAGGTTTGCTGTGCTGCATGCATCTTAACTTGTGTGGCCTCTTTCTGGTCTCTTTCCTTGGCAGGGTATGGAGCCACTTCCCAGGAGGTGTGCAGGGCTGCTGAGATGAAACATGTTTTCTCTGCTTTTCTCTGCAGCCCAGCATGGCTAGCCCATTTAGTTCTGGCCTAGGCAATAGGAGGGGAAGTAGTGCACAGTTTAGAAGGCACGCCTCTCACAGGAGTGTTCGTGCCCTTTCCTGTCTCCTTCCCATTCACTAGAACATAGGCCTAACAGCAGGAGCTGTTGCAGCCATTCTAGAATGAGAAAAAGAAAACCTATAGTAAAGAGAACAGAGGGAGAAGAAGAGGGTAGCCACATCCACAGCACACCATGGAGCCCTGTACAAGGCCTAGACCATTTATACCTAGCGGTTATTTGTGAGAGAAACAAAACTTCCTAAACCCATTGTGGTTTTGGTCTTCGTGAGAGCAGCCCAGACTTTGTCATATTTAATCCCACAATAATACAAAACATCAGTAAAAGCTCCACCTTTTGCCTGTTCTTCAAATACCAAGATCTTCCTATATCCTTGGTGAATATGCCTTGTCTGATGATCCCCAAATACTAATCCCTTATCATTCCATCATATCTGCAGATTATCTGGACCAGCAACCAACAAACAATGGTCTGAAGGCCAAACCTAATCTTCTGCTTGTTTTTGCAAATAAAAGTTTTACTGGCACACAGCCATGTCTATTCATTGCTAGATGCTTCCTCCAGCATTGTGGTTGAGTGCTTGTCATTCAGGCTGTGAGGCTTACAAAGTCAAAAATTATCATGAGTTGGTCTTCACAGAAGAAGTTTGCCAACTCTTGATCCAGGTATCTACATGCAAAGGTTTGGCGAAATCTCTTTGTCATTCAAGGGTATGTGTGTGTGTGTGTGTGTGTGTATGTGTGCATTTTTAGGTGCAGGTACACATGCACATATGTTCGTGTGTCAACCTTGGGTGTCATTCCTCAAAAACCATACACCTTCAAAAACTATGTTTATTTTTGAGAATGTCATACATGAGCATCTTATTTGTACCATCTTCACTTCTACCTGTTCTCCAACTCTCCCCAGGCACTCCCTTGCAAATGCATGGCTTCTTCTTTTTATATCTCAATAGAGATATACTACTGAACCCATTTACTGTTGCTCATATGTGTGGGCTCACTAGAACTGATTGACTAGACTGGCTGGCTGGCTAGGAAACCCCAGGTATCCACCTTCCTCTACCTCCCCACTGCTGGGGTTGCAGTCCTGTGCCACAACACCCAAACTATTTATCGTGGCTTCTAGGGATCACTCCCAGGTCCTTGTACATTCATAGCAAACACTTTGTCAACCCAATTAACTCTAGGGCCCTAAATAAAATTATTTACAATCAAGCTTTGCACCCAGCCTTAAGTGAAAGACTTATAAAACCTGGGGACAGCTATCTTTCCGCTCCTGTCCTCCCTCTTTCTTGCCAACAAAAGCCCAATGTTGTTTGGAACCCTCTGGAACACTACTCTGGACGCTGAAGCCAAGCGGCCTCCTGACCAAATGCAGACAGCAGCCAAGGTGGGAACTGCTGGAGGCACTACAGAAAGCCACCCCCCAGCAGTGGGTACCACTGTGGGCTGAACTGTTGTTTTCAAGTTTTCCTTATGGCCAAGCATGGCCAGCTAGCTCATCGGGTTCATCACACACAAACACGAGAGCCTCAAGGGCACTGCAGTGACTTTGCTACCCACAGGAAGCACATCAGATCCCAGGTGTGCAGAGGGCGGCTGGGCACTGGTGAGACTGCCAATCAGCTGCCCTGGCCATTTTCTCATCTTTAGGAGTCTCATTAAAGCACCCGTATTCTTGTCCAAAAGAAAAAGAAAAAGGCTTAAAAGTGCAGCTGGAAAGATGTTATAGCCCTTGCTGCTCTTCCAGAAGACTCAAGTTCAGTGCCCAGTACCCACATCAAAGGACTCCCAACCACCTGTAATTCCAGGTCCAGGGAATCTGATGCCTACCCTCCTGTGGCCTCTGTGAGTAACTGCACTCTTATGAGCACACACACACACACAACCTATAAAAATAAAAACAAGATGGGAAAACAAAACATTTAAAAGTGACTGATAGGGTTTTGCTATGATCAGTCTATAGTAAGTGTTCCTTGTATATTGTCTAAGAGGACCCCTGATCTGGCCTTTGTTGCATCATACAAGAGAATAGAAACAGATGACATCACGACTGAACAGTGAACAGTGCTGAACTGTTCAGTAAAGTTACTCATAAAGGAGCTTGGACATGGCTGTTGGTAAAGTTCTCCGTGTACAAGCAGAAGGATTTACATTTGATCTCCAGAGCCCATGAACAAGCATTGGTGGGACAGAGACTCGCCCCAAAGCTCATTGATCAGCCAGTCTAACTGCATCAGCAAGCTCACAGTTCAGTGAGATGCCCATCCTAAACATGAAAGTAAAGACTTGAGGAAGATAAGGTATCAGCCTCTGTCCTCTGCATGCACACACACACTTTTTTCCTTTTATTGACAATAAATCTTTCTCATACATTATGTTATAATTATGGCTCCCCTGCTCTTACTCCTCTCAGGCCCTTCCTACCTTGCCTCTCCTCCAGATCTACCCCCTTTCTGTCTCTCCTTAGAGAACAAACAGGTATCTAAAGAATAATAACAAAATAAGGTAAAACAAAACAACCAAATAAGAAAAAGATCCAAAGAAAAAGCACAAGAAACAGATATATTCCCCCACAAGAATCCAGTAAAAACACAAAGTCAGAAGCCATAATGTATATACAATATACATAATGTGTATCTGTAAAGTTAAAAGAAGAGGAGGAAGAGGAATGAGAAGATCTGACCTAACATGAAACAAAGAACCTCCAACGATGACATTGAGTTTATTTTGTGTTGGTCATCTACTACTGGGCATGGGTCATCTACTACTGGGCATGGGCCTACCCTTAAGAGTGATTTGTGTCCCCAGTGAGACTCCTTTGGAGAAAACTAATTTTTGTTTGCAAGTGACTCTGGGCGAGGAGTGGATTTGTGTGCCCAGCATTCCTTTCAGCTCTAGGACCGCATCCTGTGTGTGCTGCCACAGTCTCTGAGTTCATATGTGCACCAGCCCTGTTGACACACACATTCTTTTGTTTTATAATTTCATTTTATGTGCATTGGTGTTTTGCCTGCATGTAACTCTGTGTGAGGGCATCATGTCACAGACAGTTGTGATCTGACATGTCAATTCTGGGATTTGAACCCAGGTCCTCTGGAAGGGCACTCAGTGCTCTTATCCTCTGAGCCATCTCTCCAGCCCTGCGCACATATTCTTAAAATAACACAGCGAGGTGAAATTGACCCTGAACAGTCATGTGTAGGATACTGTTTAGGTGGTAGGACTTCTGTTTATATTAGAATAAAGCAAGCACTCTTGCCCCTCGTCCAGTCAAATCTTACCTGACCTTCCAGACATGGCACTCTAGTCTAGCAAGAGCCTCTGGCCCCATTTCAGTTCCGTCGAACCTCTCAGAGCACTAAGACTGAGACTCTCTGAAAAACAAAAGTTTTTCCCCCAAAAAATGTTGTTCTCAGAAAAGAAGGCGTGGCCAAATACACACTCCTCCATTTTATAGGGATCTAGCTCATCAGCTACCAAATGGTTCATACTACTGGGAAGTTAACTTGCATTCAGGAGCAAGAGCGTCATCCATTTTGGTTCTGACTCCGCAGGACTACGACCCCCTGTCAGGTGCCCACAACCACAAAGGACAACCAACACCCCACCATGTCCCATGGCAGGATGGGTTGGGGGGAAGGTGGCAACACAGTTCACTGTGGGCTCTGGATGTTCTCGACCCAGCCGTGGGCATATCGGGACACAGCCCCATCCTGAGCTGGGGAACATGAGTCCTTCACTTTGAATTACAAAACATTACTCAGAAAAACACATTAGCCTGATATGACGCCAATGGATGCTGGTTCGGTTTATTCAGAGACATTATCTGACAAAATTAGTTTTGGAAAAGGTAATGGGGGGTGATTTTAACACAAATACAGTCATTAGTCCCAGACATTTGGGATACAATTATAAAGCCCCACATGTTGCTGTAGACAAATCTCTTAAAGACTGCCTTAGAAAAGCAAAATGGAACATATTTTGTGAAAATTGCGAACAGGCATCTACTGGAAAAATGAAAGTGACTGTCCTAATGTTGAGTGAAAATGGGCTCTTAGGGCTGAGGATAAATCTCTATGATGGCATTGTCCTCGGGTTCTAAAGGCACTAAATCTCAAAGAGCTGGGATGAAAGCGGAGAGCTGTGCTCTGAAAGCCACATTAGGTGACTCAAGCCAGCGGCTCCGGTGATGACAAAGACGTTATTAAAGACGCACACTGCAAGTTCAGCTCAGCTGCCTCATGAAATGCGAGCGGAACACATGTCACCAAACTAACACTTTATGTAACAATTACTTAAAGGGACCCGGACCAAAGGAGTAATCAATCAAATGTGGGTAGTGGGAGTTGGGTGATTCATCTATATCTCTCTGTGTTGTGTTTTAGGTTGTCCCCCAGACTCTTTGCCTTCTTTGTTGAGACCAAAAAAAAAAAAAAGTATGGGACCTATATGGTAATGACTCCATCTTGGACCTTACAGATAACTGGTATCTTGGGTTCTCCTGGAGATGGCTTTCTAAAGATGTCCTGGGAGAGGCTGGAGAGATGGTTCAGTGGTTAAGAGCACTGTCTACTCTTCCTAGAGGACCTGGGTTCAATTCCCATCACCCACATGGCAGCTCACAACTGTCTGTAACTCCAATTCCAGGGGATCTGACATCTTCACACAGATGCACATAAAATAAAATATTTAAAAAAAAATGTCCTGGGAGAAGCACAGGTCAAGAAGAAGATACAGAGGGATGGCTTCTGTTGACAATCCCTCAGAGAGGTGAGAGCTGCAGACAGGATATGGGGAGAAGAGGGTCAGTGCACAGTGCTCCCAGCATCCACCAAGACCCTGGGCATGGGATCCATGGTGTGCAGAACAGAACCTCTTTGGAGGTAAAGCACCCCAACATCTGCCACCCTGTGTTACCCCTTGCCCCAGTGCTCCTTCAACAGACACCCTTCCTCAGCAGAGGATAGCCCACCTGTCACCTCCCACCTGGTCAATGAGTGGATCCAGAACTACACACAGCCCGATCCCCTTAACTGCCCCACCCTGGGACTTTGGCTAATAATCTCCCTAATGTAATGTCTAGGTGAGGATGATCTGCACGGGACCACACCACTAGAAACCACAAAAAGCCATCAGAGATGGACATTCCTGGTGGCCCAGGAATGACATGTAGGGACACTGCTGAAGATCCCAGTCCAGCTTGAACACCCTCAAAACAAGCAGATTTGCTTTAGAGCCTAAGTCTTTTTGAGTTGGATTTTAGCCTCTTGGTACCAGCCATAGTGATGGACATCCAAGCATTCTTCTAGCACACGGGGACACTGACACTTCCTTAGACCCCAGAGGATGAGGCAGGTGTGCACTCTGAATGTCAGCTGACCCCCAGCACCTTCCTGCTCACACCAAAGGTGGGATGAAAGATTTACCTAACCATTACCTAATGGCAGACTCAAAATGCAAGGCTTGGTCATCAGATTGCCTCTAGGAAGTGTCTAACGGGTCTGCATGTGAGTAACAAATCACAGATTGATGAGATAAGCTAGTCTTTTCTAGAAATAGCCATTTCAAGCCTGCATTGATTTCTCTGGCTTCCCATTCTGCTCTGCGCACTGACAGAGAAACCATCAATTCCTTCCGTATCTAACTCCTCAGATGGCTGCATGGCCAAGCCTCAAATTTATGGAGAGGCAAGATGAGGAGTGGAGAACTATGCCTGTGTCCTCTTGAGCTTCTGGGAACTCAAGTTGTGGAAAACAATGCGAGACTCGATAGCCCAGCTTAGGAAAAGGCATTGAGTGACAGGAAAATAAGCACAAAACCAAACCAAACGGGAAGACAAATCTTGCCCTTCAGAGACACTTCCAGAACATGTCACATCGGGCACACTTTGAGCTTCAAAATGCAGTTATTCAGACTGGACTAAGAAGGTTTCTCATTTTTTTCTTTTTCTTTCTTTTTTTAAATTATGCATTGCATTTATAATGAAATGTCACTTCAATTAATTAAAATTAAATACAACAGAACACAACAGATAGAAATTAATAACTGAAAATGAAGAGCTTCCTCTGCCATTTGGCAGCAGGAAGCATCTTACTCTACAGAGTTGGGGGGGGGGGACCAGAAATTACAGAAATGAAAATTCTACAGAATCTAGAAGCAACTGTCCAAGGAAAATAATTGTTTTCAGATTAAAATCTATACCACTGATTTCATTTGAGCCATTAAGGTGGGGGTTTGTGAGTCAACAACATATTAAATAGAATTATTTAACTCACTTGAAGAGGGGCAGATGCATACATGGCTTTGGCTCTTTATGGTCTCCATCGCAATGCTCAACATTTTAGGATACAATGAGATGCTGGGCTGCCCTCGGTAAAACAATATGCAAAGCCTGGTTGGGTGACATGCTTACTGCGCGTTTGAGGCAGCTGGGGCTATATAACCAGGACGTATGTCAAGAGAGAAAATAGGGAAGGAACAATTTGAACTCAGGGCAGCTCCCTAAGAAACAGCTGCTAGAGAAAGTAGCAACAGGGTGCTATGCTGGAGTCTACCACCAGGGGCATCGGAACACCAGCTCCACCAGGAGGGACTGGGGGAGCCTAGGCTGGGTCAAGGCAGCTGGGGACCTTCAGGATACCCAGGAAGTCCGTCCTGTGAAAGATGCCCCCAAACCACAAATGTACCTTTGGATCCAAGTGCCAAACTTGAAATGGACCTGGTTCCATGAAAAGCTGGGAAGGAAGGGAGGGGTACCCACCAGGAAGGGAGAGACACAGACCTTCTGGGATAAGAAGAAAAAAGCCCCCTTTCCCCAAGTGCCACCACACTCCCCAGGGGACCTCTCCAGAGTTGGGGATATGGAGAAGCAACTATCTTCCTATAGTCTCCTAGGCCAGAGGGGAGAAGGAAAAGGAGCTGTTGTCCCTCATATCCAACCTATGAACCCCAAAAGAGCTACAGCCAAACTGGGTTTGGCATTTGGCTTTCCTGGACTAGACACTGGGTGGGTGTTGGTGATAGGATGAGCGTCCCCTACTCCCCCCACCCCCACCCCGGAGCCATTCCTGGTGTGTGTGTGTGTGTGTCTGTGTTTTGATCATGTTTCTGCAGAGATCAGGTAGAGCTGGCTTTCTCTCTGCGTAGGAGCTAAGATTACCTACTGTCAACCTTTCACAGGCAAGCCACCAAGGCCCAGGAGCAGCAGTCCTTAGCAACAGGACTTCCTGTGTGAGGGTCCAGACCCCCTGCCTGCGGCTTGCCGCTGCCTCTGCTGGGTGGGCTGTGGCACTGATTCGGCTGTCTCTGTTTTACATTTGCTTTCTGAAAGGTTTTCGGTAACTCCCCGTGTCCTTCGTAAAATCACGGCTAGATCTGATCGAGAACAGTATCTTTCGAGGTTGGGGAGGCCTGGCCACATCCAGCACTGCCCCTCACCCCATCTCCCCAGGTCCTTCTGAGTCCGCAGGTCCTCTCTCTGTCTCCCATCCTGCTTTCTGCTCAACTTCTCTGGGTCTCACCCTCCTACCAGGCGCCCTGCTTGCACTCCTGTCCGTCCTTCCTCGGGGATGGGAGGGAGGGGTACATAATTCTTCCTTTAGTACATCTGGGTGGCATTTACGTGAAAGCAGCGAAAAGGAATAAACAAGCAAGGGTCGCCTGCGTGCTCAGACTGTAAGCTTTGCCTGTTCTGCAGGGGTCCAGCACAGGCTGGCAGTACAAGCCTAGCTGGCGATCAGCCTGCTCCTGGTTTAACCACTTACGCTCCGAAAACTATAAGCTAGGGCCCAGCAAGGGGTCCGGGTTCGGAGCAGACCTGGGATGTAGTGGTGGGGGGTCCAGACACTGGCTGGGGACCAGGTCCAGGGCAGCCAGCAGCCCGCAGCTCCTGCGGCAGTCGGTGCCCTCATTCCCTGCAGGCTGCGGCAGGGGGCGCCGTTGAAGCTTGGAAGACGATTTTCTAGCAAATACAGAGTCATGCTTCGCTTTTTTTTTTTTTTTTCCGGGTAATAAATCCACAGAGCTTGTTTTTAACCCCCACCAGAGGTTAAAGTAGTTTCATAAAAAGTTTTTGGTAAATTCATGGCTAACTTTTGGAGGTTATGTGAGGTTGTTGTTAAAAAAAATAAAAAGAAAGGGAAAGAGAAAAACAGCTTTTAGCTGTTGTTGTTCCCTCTCTGCTCATGTACGACCAGAGGCTCAGGAGAGCGGATGGGAGGGGGCTTGGAGCTTTGTATTTTTCCAGAACAGTGCAGGCACAGCCGCACCCCCTCCCCGCCCCCCGGAAGCCAGTCGGTGGGGCTGGGGGCCGTGGACAGCTGCCCAGGGTGTGCTCTGCACCCCAGCCTGCAGCCACCTGCCAGACAGCTGCCCCCGAGTCCCTGCCCGCGCCAGGCTGCAAAGCTGCAGCCTTCTCGGCTTTTCTATGGCTTCCAGCCCGCAGCCCCCTACCCAAAGCGAGTAGCGGGTGTCGAGAGCGCTGGTCGGGGTTTTTGCATGCATTTCCTGAGTGGCAGTCGGAGTAGGGGTTAAAGGGAATAAGAAGTTTATCCGATTGATGAGGAGACAGGAGGAGGCAGAGGGAAACAGCGCAGTTAAGGGAGGGGGCGTCGCACATTAACTATGATTCAGAGACTCAAATGCGCGGAGTTCGTTTTTCATCTGCCTTTAGCTGGAAGAGAAAAATAAGGAAATTATAGAAAATTGAGAAGCAAACATCCCTAAGAGCGCTGTGCACCCAGGGTGCTTTAATGAACACTTAATAATTTCAAACGTTCGTTTTTTAGAGGTGGCTTTTGTCCGTCTCCAGCACGCCAGGTGCCTCATAGCCATCAAACGCTAATGCTTTTGAGATTGGGACAAAAAAAATATGTATGTATATTTCTGAAAGTTAAAGAAATAAGCCAGCGTTTAAAGAGTTTTAGCAGAAGGTGGGGAGCGGTACCTAGGGATCTGTCCTTTCCTTCACGTATGAACTTGGGCACGACTCCCTGCCAGTGAGGATGGGGCGCGGGTGGCCTTGACAGTCACCTCTGACCCCACGGGCCATATTGAGAATCAGATGAGGGAAAACATTGGGCGGAAAACCCTCAAATGCGGAAGCAGGAAGCTGCTTGTTGTTGGAGCCGATTCTCCGACCTCCCTGCCAGCATCCAAGGTTGGGGTGAAGGCCAGCAGGAGTCGGGCGTCTGTCTGGAGGCCAGGGACCCTAAGCTGAGCACCTGGGACTCCCTGGGCTCCCTCTGGAACAGCCATTGGGGGTGTTCTTGAAGCATAAATACCCTAGCCTTGTTAGGTTACCCGCTCCCTGGCAGTTCCTGGCCTCACTCCTGGCTCACTCCCATGGCCTACAGATAGCCTTAGACGCGGGGCGAAAACGGTAGTGCGCCCCCTACTGTCTACCACCATGGTCACACGCTGCTGAGGGCGGTAATTTTGGAACAGTACCGGGGACCTTGAGGACCCCTGTAAGGTGGACCTCTCAACCTCCCCCCCGCCCCTTGGAGTGAGTCAAGACTTCTAGACAGGAGCCAGATTCGATGAATCACAGAGGCCAGGAGCTCTACTCCATTTTACAGATGAAGGCCTCGGGCAAAAAGAGACAGATGTCCCTCGCTTTAGAAACAAATGACTTCTAAGCCCACAAATGAAATTACCGGTCTCTGTAACGCCCCCGCGGCACAGGAAGCCGGGAGTCGGAGGGCAGCAGCTTCGGCTGGGCAGGTGAGCTGGGCAGATGTTCCGGCAAAAAAAAAAGTCCCATCAAAACAGCCTTGCTGTCAGCTCCCAGCCAGATGTGGGCACCTAACTCCTCTTGATGCAAAGGGATTAGGGAAAGGGTAGGCGGATGGCAAAGGGCTATTAGCATCAAAATCAAAGGTTTTCCATGACATCATCAGGGGGCTTAAAGGACTGAAGTGCAAATCCCCTTCTCTTTGCGATTCTGTCACCTAAGGTTGGTGGCATATCACCTGTCTCCTCCAGGAAGGTTGAGGACTCACTGTTTTCTGCCTCATCTCTCTCCTAACACCTTAGTTAGAATTAATTCTAAAGGTTGTAAACAAGAGGGGGCCAGTTGGGAATTGGCAGGTAGGGGTGGAGGGGGAGGAGGCAACTGATGAGAAAGCTGTTCAGGGCTCATCTCCCTTTCTACTCCATCTTCTGCTTTCATTTGGCTGCTGTTCTAATGTTTCACATGAGAAAATTCTAGAAAAAAATTCAGACTTCATTTGTAGCACTGTTGGGGAGGGTGATTTGCAGAAAGGCTTTCAGAAGAAGACTCGTCCCCAAGATCCGGTCCCCTTCTAGCTCCATGGACACATACTTATTTTTTTTCAAGTAGCCTCATCTCAACCGCTTTTCAGAATCCCACCTCCCAGCTGATCTGGTCATTAATATCCATGACATTTTTGCCTTCCCACTTTCTGTTGGGGGGGGGGAGGTCATGCCTCAGTCGGTAGAGTGCTTGCCTGGCATACAGAAAGCCCTGAGTTCAACCCCCAGCACACTATGCCTGTCATCCCAGCTCTCTGGAGACGGAAAGATCAGAAGTGTGAGGTTATCCTACATAGAGAGTTCAAGGCCAGCCTGGGCTACATGAGACCTTGACTGAGAGACAGAGAAAGACAAAGACATAGAGAGAGAGAGAGAGTCAGAGAGAAACAAAGAGAGCTAGCGCACAAGGTGCTCCAGTAAGCAAGACTATTAGTGATTGCTGAGGAAACACTTAGCCTTTGAGATAAGCAAGAAAATGGTGGTTGAGTGCTATGCGCCTCCACTGTTTTAGCACGCATGTTTTTTTTTAATCTTTCTGATTCAAGGAAGGAAGAAGGAGGGAGCACCAGCTATGCCCCAGCACCCCCTACCCCCCACCCCCCACTTCATCTGCAGTGGGGGCTGGATGGAGAGGCCTTGGGGACAGGTGCGGACGGGCCGCAGCCCTCCTCCTGTTCCTGTTTGTGCCGCAGCTCTCCTCTCCTCCTCCAGCCGGCCTTGTCAGGACCCCTCATTCAGGAGCTTAATCACATCAGAGAGCTCATCGCACTGCATCTGTAATGACTTGTTTACCAGCCTCCATCGGCTCCCCTTGCCAGACCCAGCTCTCCCAAAGGACAAGGGCCATGTCGTGTTCTCATTTGCCTGTCTTCTGCTCCCACACACTGCCTGGCACACAGCGGGGCCCCGGTAATTGCATGCAAACCTCAGGACTCATCTCCTTCACAAAGGCGTCATGGTCCTCTAGCTAGTCCCTGAGCACCTTGACAAGAGCCCACGGCATCTTCTGCCTCCCCCTTCCCCCCCCCTCCTCATGGGGTGTCAAGGCACCTGCTCATAAGAACATGCTTCAGTTCATTGACCTAGGGGTGAGACAGCGTCCCCAAGTTTGAATGGACGAATGGCAACATTTCTTGTCACTTGCCTGACCCCACCCCTCTTTTAAGTGGCCATCTCTCCTTTACTCTCTACAGATCCTCAAGGGTGGTTCATCCAATATCTCTGTGGATGGATTAACGACAGGTAGTGACCTAGACTAGGCCTGAGAGATTTAGCTTAGGGACTTGGGCTGGGGCAAGTAGCTGAGGTCACAGAAGCATGGGAAGGCTATAGAGGTTCCTGGTTGCTTGGAGACAAAGTAAGGGAGTCCAGCAGACATCAGTAGAAGCCAAACCAAGACAAATACAAAGCTTTTTCTTTTCTTTCTTTTTTTTTTTTTTACATGAGATAATGGCTCTTTCCTTATTTTTCTTGCCACCCCTTCTTATGTGTGTGTGTGTGAGAGAGAGAGAGACAGAGAGAGGTACACAATATACAATGTTCAAAATATAATACATTTTCAGTTGGGGACAATAAAAGCTTTAAGGGGCTCAGGAGATGGCTCAGTTCATAAGGAGCTGGCCTCAAACATGAAGCCCATAGAAACATCAATGTTAAGGTAGAGAGGGGAAAATTTGAGGGGAATTCCTGGTTAGTCAGCCTAGTGACACTCTCTCTCAAAAAAAAAAAAAAAGGTGGAGAGGGCTGGAGAGACTGCTCAGAGGTAAGACTGCTCTTGCAAGAGGACTGGAGTTCAAATCCCAGCACCCATTTCAGGCAGCCAACAACTGCCTGTAACCCCAACTCTGGGAGAGCTGAGAGCCCACTTTCTCTTCGGCCACCCTTCTCATTTTATCCCAGAAGTCCCCACTGTGGCCCTACATTCCCACCCTGACCCAGAAGGGACTGAGACAGCCACGTGTAAGCTCCTGCTCATGATGAAAATGGGGGTACCCCACCCCTAGTCTTTGCTTTCCATATTGCTGTTGGCTCACTTGGGTTCCCAGGGGTGGGCACTGCTTCTCTGAGCTTTCTGCCAGGAGGGAGCTGACTAACACTCAGGGCTCAGCAGCCTGCAAATCAATTAATCTCTTTTGCAAATCGCTAACCGGGTCTAATGAATTGGCCAGGCACAGAGGAAGTCCTGCGTGGCTCTGTGTCCTTAGCAGTGACAAGACTGTCCCTGAGCAGGGCTGAGACGCCATGCCTCTGCCGGGAGAACAAATCAATTAATATTTGGAAGGAACATCAAATTGTGCCCAGTGGACTGCAAGTTTGCTCAGGAGAAACTTCTCTGAGAACTAAACAGAAAAAGATTCTTAGCAGCATTCTCCGGTTCGTACCAGTGCCAATGCTCAGAACTCTGAGACAGGGAGGAGGCCTTGGGAGAAGCAAGGACGAGAGGCCTGGGGTTTAGAGGTTCCAGAGGCAGCATGCACTGGGGTGCATGTCTGGGGGGTGGGGGGGTTGGGAGCAAAGGACACAGCTGCATGAGTGAAAGGAAAGGGGAGGATCTCCTAATATGCTGCTGGCAGAGGATAATTAGCAAGCCATTTGGAAGCCGCTGCTCCACCAGGAGGCTGCAAAGGTGGCTCAGTGGTTACCACACAACCACAAAGTCTAAGCAGAGTACCTACTACCCCAGATTTGGGGAGGCAGAGACAGGCAGCTCTCTGAGGGCTTGCTGGCCAGGCAGCCTAACTGAATTGTCAAGTTCCAGGTTAGTGATTAACCCCATCTTAAAAATAAGGTGGCAAACAATAAGGACATCAACTTCTGGCTTGCCTACCAGCACCACGTGATCCCTCTGGAGTTCAGGGCCTGTGTGATGGCTCCACGCCTCCGTTTCACCAGAGGAGGTGTTGGATGGGCTGGTGGACTGCCCAAACCTCAGCCTCATTCATTGTATTTTAACATTCTGGAGGTAGTACCCAGGACTGGAAGTCTTTTTTTTATTTTAATTGGCAACAAAGTCTCAACTCTAGCTCCTCCAGCTCCATGGACGAATCTGTTCCTGGGGCCCTCATGAGCACCGCCAGTGTTATAGGCAGGAATGGGGGGTGCAGGAAGCACACACTGTCACTTCCAGATTCTGGTGTCTCTGGACACAACTGGACCAGCGCACGGGGAGGGTAGCAGAGGAAAAGAAGTTTTATTAAGGGAGAGCAGCCTGAGGCTGGGTGGCAGGTGCTGATAGAAAGACGGGGGGCCACTCTGAGCTCACTTCCACAGCGCATGTTCTCGTCTGTTCCTGAGACCCTTGAAGGGAGCAGCCTTTCTCAGCCAACAGGAATGTTTTCTTGTACTAATTGGACCCTACTCTGCACCCTTCTCTCCTGCCACGTGGACCTATTTTCTCTTAACATTAAGATCAGGCAAAAAGGTCTCAACCTGATGTTCCCCACAGTAGCAAATTTCTTTAGAGGCACAATGAACCTCAAACTCACAGGCCTTAGCTCATGAGACTCTAACTACAGTGTATTGACCAAAAAATACCTTGTTTGTAGAGTTGTTTATCTTTGTTATGTTGCCTTAGGCCAAACCATATCAGCCTTCCTCTTGAGGAAACCTGAGCAGTTTCTGTTTTTGTTCTGTTGGTTGGTTGGTTTGGTTTGGGGGGGTGTTTGTTTGAGTTGAGTTGGCTTTATTTTTATTTTATTTTTGAGTGATCTTGAAAGAGAACATGAGTAAATAGTTAATTAGGGCTCCTGCTGGTGCAACCCTGTTTGTTTTTGTTTGTTTGTTTTCCCCTTCCTCATTGTTTTGTTGCTTTCTTAGACAGTGTCTGACTCTGGGCTTGTCTCAAACTCGCAGTAATGCTGCCTCGGCCTGCCCGGGGCTGGAGTTAACCGCCTATGCTACGGCTTCTGAGCACACAGGAATGGTTTGAAGAGAGGAAAGTCCACTGATGGGTTGGCCAACTGTTAGTGTGGCCATGCAGGTGACTTTGTGTGGGTTGCTAGACATATACCTCTATGGGCCTCAGTTTCCCTATCTGCACCATGAGGACAAAGTCCATCTTCCCAAGATTTTTTTAGAGGTTTGAACACGGATGCTCCTTCTAGATGGGAAAGGTTGCTTCCTAAGCTTAGTTTTGAGAGAGTTTTCTAAAGACTCCCTTTAGAGACTCGGAGAGAACATCACCATGTTTATCTGCTGTAAGCCACGCTGACTCCCGGAAACTGCAGACCATAAACCCAATGTACTTTTTATCATTTCATAAAACATCTTCAATCAGTATGACTTCAGATGTGTCATCGGGCACAGGGCCACACTCAGCTCCTCTTCAGTGTTCCAATTTTAGTCTGTGTACTAAGAGGAGCAGCCTTCCAATCCACCCAGAGAAAACCCGAATAATTAATCTCCATTACATCAATGTTCTCCCTTCGCTTCCGCAAAACTCGTTTCTAAGGAAATATATAAGGAGTACCCTTTCTGCCACAGAATGTTCTAATGTACCCCAGCCCCAGCTCCAAGTAAACAGGACAAGGCTCACTTAATGGAAAGGGCCCTTTTACTGCAAGGAATCTCAACAACAATAATAATAATCAAAGCGGATGTGTCATCCATTCGAGAGAGATGCGTATAGGAACACAGCAACGGGGCCGAGCTAATTACCAGATTCTTTCTGCAGCCTTGGGTCAATAACTGCTATATTAGGTGAATGATAATGAGGCCGGAAGCAGCTTCGTTTCCAGCTCCCTGAGAAGAGAATGTCCCGCTGGAAACACAAACAAGTCCCCAGGATGTGGCCGCCATCCCCACCTCCCCTCATCACGTTCTGAAAGCGAGCGTACAGCATGTCGGAGAGAACACTGCGCCTCAGCGGCCTTGCTCAGATTAGGGTCAGCCCTTTGTTTGTACAGACTTATATGGTTTCAGTTGCTTTTTTTTCACCCTGTGTGTGTGTGCGTGTGTATGCAGGCACGCATGTGTGCATGTGCGTGAGGGCCAGAAGTCAGCTCAATCTGGGGCGCTGTCCATTCTGTCTTTTGAGACAAGGTCGATCATTGGACCCTAATTAGGCTGGCCGGCCAGTGAGCACCAGAAATCTTTCTGTCTCTGCCTCCTTGGCACTGAGATTATAGGTGCACAGCCTGTCACACCCAACTTTTTAAAAAGAATGTGTGTGTGTCTGTGTAAGGGTGTGTGCATGTAGGTGCAGTTGCCTGGAGAGGCCAGAGGGGGCGTCAGGTTCCCTGAAGCTGGAGTTATAGACAATAGTGAGCTGCCTCAGGTACAGGCTGGGAATCCAACACAGGTCCTCTGCAAGAGCACTCCATGGCCCTAAGTGCTGAGCTATTTCTCCAGCCCCAGCCCCAGCCAGGGATCAAACTGGGGGTCTTCAGACTTGTGTGACAAGCGCTTTGCTGACTGAGCCATCTCCCCGAGGCCCTTCAGGTATTTTTCCTAATGGGAATACGGCACACAAGAGCCTGTAACTGGATGCCGCCTGTGTGTGCACAGAAGTTAAACCTGAAATGCTTCTTCTCAGGTGAGACCCTGACAAGGGGAACACAATGGAAAAATCACTTTCACAACAAGGTTTGTTGGTGAACTTCCCCCATGGCCTTGAAAGGTCAGTCTCAGAGCTACCTGGCTCCAGCCGGCTCCAGCTGGCTCCAGCTGGCACTAAGTGGAAAATTGCCCCAAGCTGGTAAGGGAAGACTCAGATGTGCCCAGGAAAGGCCCAGACCCACATCGCATATGCATGTCAGTGACGTTGTTGGGCCACCTGTGGCTCCTACTCCCCTGACCTGGGAAGACTGCAACTCTATTATCTTGCCTAATCCCCATCACAACAGACCAATCCGTTTAGCTGTCACATGCCTTTCTGAGGCTTAGCGCTAAACCAGAAGGACCATGCCAGACCCAGAGGCAGGGACACCTGAAACCTCTTCACACCCTATCTTCTGTGGGTGGGTTTACTGCTTCTCTTCAGGGTGGCCTGGGTGGGCGGATGGCCCGCTGGCCTTTCCCCTCCTTCTCTTAGCTTGTCCACCAACACACTGTCTGTGGACATTTCTGCATTGACTTGCACACACAAGAATGGATTTTTCAGAATTTTCAAAGATAATTTTCATCATGGACAATTTTTTTTTTTTTGCCTTAGGGACTGACTTTAGAAGAACAGGCTCACCGCTCACCCTTCCAGACCCTGCTCCATTACAATGTGGGAAAGGACTGAAGAGGATGGAAGTGGCATCCGCAGCCTGGCACTAGCTACCTTCATCTCCCCAGGGTTTTCATCTGTAAAACAGAGGTGACAGCTGATGCTCTCTGAGATTGAAGATTATGATTCTGTGAAATTGAATTAGGCTCTTCCCACTGCTATCCAAACTAGATACCTGCTGTCGGGACTCTTCCATGATTGACACACCTTGAAAGCACAACCAGAAACCAAATGTCCAGTCCTGTGCTTGGTCTTATTTACTCTTACTTACATATTGTCTATTTATTGTCGGCAGGTTCTCCTGTAGCCCAGGTCGGCCTCAAACAGCTATATAAGATCTTGAACCCTGGTCCTACTACCTCAATCTCACAAGTGCTAGGATAACCAGCATATGCCACTAGGTCTAGTTTGACCTTATCTATCTATCTATCTATCTATCTATCTATCTATCTATCTATCTATCTGTCTATCTATCTATCGTCCTATCTGTCTGTCTATCTGTTGTTGTGCTGTGATCTGATCCAGCACAATTAGGCTGGCCGGCCAGTGAGCACCAGAGCTAGGCAATGGCTCTACCGTTGGGCCACACCCCAGGCCTTCCTGCTCAGTGTTGAAGGCCTGGAAAATGGCATCTAACTAAACTATCAGATGAAGTTTAGCTGACCTCGAAATCACGGTGTTTGGCTGTTTGCTCAGTGGCCACAAGGACTTACCACAGCACTAGGCCCTTGAGGCAGAGCCCGCTGGCATGGTCAGTTTGAGATTACGGCAAGTGAGAAAGCACCTGAGCCGTGCTAATGAGCAATGGGGCCTCTATCTCACTGCAACTAGAAGAGAATAATTCTCAGAATTTGTCCTGAGAAACAGCAAAGCCTAAAGATGGGAATAAACAAATAAACAAACAACAACAAAAACAACCCACAAAACCAAAACCTAAGATGATGAGCCTACAAAGAGAAAATGGGAGTCAACCCACTATTAGAGGTTATAATAGCAAGCTCTGCATTAACTGGGAATATCAATAAAAGACAATTAGGTATTGATGAGGTTGGGGTTCATTTTGTCACATTACTATCAGGTGCCCAAGGACCTACCCTCACTTCAATTGACTTCCATTGTAAGTTCCCTTAAAAGGTTGCTTTTGTGTTTTCTCCTCATAAACACCTTACAGGATTTCATCAATTGCTTCGAGGTACTTCTCTTGAGCCTGAGACCCCTGAGTCTCTCTCCCCACTGACATCCTTGTCGGGTTTCTCCTGTTCGTTTTTCACCTGCCCTGACTCCCCCCATGAGTGTGAATGAGGTGGATTTCCCGTGGTCACGTCCATCAACTCCACGACCTTCAACATCCTGGCTGTAATTTTCACTTAACAATCAGTTCTCAGCTGTCCCCTTCCTTACAGGAAATATGTGTCAAAACCCACCACGGGTGACCAGGACTTCAGACATTACCGAGCCCAAATGGACTCCGTGTTTACCTGGACACCATTGCCCACTATAGTGTTTAATTTATAAATGTGGACCAAAAAGAGAATAGCTAGAAATGAAATTGAATATTTATAACAACACAAGGTTATAAAAGTGGCTGAGAACTTACAAACTATTTCTAGAAGTTTCTTCTTAATGTCTTTAACCACTCTAGGTGATGGATAAGCGAGGCAGCAGAAGGTACAGCTGTGGAGAAGGGGAGTCTGTTGTGAAAATTACTCTTAAGGGCATGTGTGCGTGCAGGGTGAAGACAAAGAGGAGGGAGACAGACAAGAGAAGGTAGGAAGACAAGAACGGAGAGGCAGAGAGGAGGAATGGAGGACGGAGGGAGACAGGGCTGGATTCGCCAGCACTCAGCTTATTAGAGAGGGCTGGGGGGCTCCCCTGTCCCCAGCAAAGCAGCTGCTCTCATGATGAGGTACCCCAACATCTGGATTATAAGGTAGACATTTGCTGACTTGGTATATTCTGTGATTTGCTATTTAAAAACCAGTCCTTTCAATGAGACAGTTGAAGTTTGCAAGATTAAATCTACTTAACTGCTTTCTGTGACATATGCAGACACACACAGACAGACACAGAGGAACATACACATGTGCGCGCACGTACACACACACACACACACACACGCGTGCCCACACAAACACTCAGTGTTCATACTCTGTACTGGGAGGCCCAGAATGTCTTAGTATCCACATAGAAAGTTCTAGATCCTTCCTTGCTTTGCTAAAAAGTTGGCAGAGATACTACTGGGTTCAGGTTTAAGAAAAACAAAAAAGTTCCCGCTTCGATATTAAGCTACCATGGGCTACATCTGAGCAGAGGTTCTAGATTATATCCATATATAGTCCTTGGTTGGAGAAACAGTCTCATAAAAGACCCCTGTGCCCAGATATATTTGGTCCTTGTAGAGCTCCTGTCTTCTCCAGGTCATATTAACTCCCCCTTCTTTCATATTATTCCCTTCACTCTGCCGAAGGTATGGTTGTGAGTCTTAATATCTGCTTTGATACACTGCTAGATAGAGTCTTTCAGAGGCCCTCTGTGGTAGGCTCTTGTCCTGTTACTTGTTTTCTCCTACATCCGATGTCCATCCCATTTGTCTTTCTGAGTGAGAACTGATCATCTTACCCTGGGTCCTCTTTCTTGTTTATCTTCTTTAGGTGTACAGATTTCAGTATGTTTATCCTATCTTATAGGTCTATATACATGAGTATATACCATGTGTGTCTTTCTGTTCCTGTGATATGTTACTCAGGATGATCTTTTCTAGGTCCCACTATTTGCTTGCAAATTTCATGACTTCCTTATTTTTAATTGCTAAGTAGTATTCCATTGTGTAAAAGTACCACAATTTCTGTAGCCATTCCTCAACTGAGGGACATCTGGGTTGCTCAGTATCCAAGTGGGTACCCTACTAAGGGGAACAGGGACTATTTCTGTTCAATGGCGGGCTCTTTTACCTCCCCACCAACCCTGAGGGAGGAGCAGCCCTGCTAGGCCACAGAGGAGGACTTTACAGCCAGTCCTGAAGATACCTGATAAACCAGGGTCAGATGAAAGGGAAGGAGGTCCTCCTCTATCAGTGGACTTGGAAAGGGGCAGGGAGGAGATGAGGGAGGGATGGTAGGATTGGGAGGGAATGAGGGAGAGGGATACAGCTGGGATACAAAGTTAATATTAGCTGTAACTAATATTTAAAAAAAAGGCTGAACAATAAGGAAGACCATGGGTACGATGATCAATCCTCATTCAGAAAGACAAATGGGATGGCTATCGTAAGAAAAAACAGGGGAGAAACATGGGGAGAACACAGGGAATAGGACAGGAGCCTACCACAGAGGGCCTCTGAAAGGGTATCAAAGCAGATGATAAGGTTCATAGCCAAACTTTGGGCAGAGTTCAGGGAATCTTATGAAAGAAGGGGGAGATAGAAAGACCTGAAGGGGACAAGAACTCCACAAGGAGAGCACCAGAACAACAACAAAAAAAAATCTGGGCCCAGGCATCTTTTCTGAGACTGATACTCCAACCAAGGACCATGCATGGAGAAAACCTAGAACCCCTGCACAGATGTAGCCCATGGCAGCTCAGTGGCCAAGTGGGTGTCCTAGTAAGGGGAACAGGGACTGTCTCTGACATGAACTCAGTGGCTGGGCCTTTGACCACCTCCCTCTGAAGCAGGGGCAGCCTTACCAGGCCACAGAGTTAGACAATGCAGCCAGTCCTGATGAGACCTGCTAGGCTAGGGTCAGATGGAAGGGGAGGAAGAAGGCCCCTATCAGTGGACAAGAAAAGGGGCATGGGAGGAGAAGAGGGAGGAAGGGTAGAATTGGGAAGGAACGAGGGAGGGGGCTGCAGCTGAGATACAAAATGAATAAATTGTAATTAATAAAAGAAATAAATTAATCTTAAAAATTTAAGAAAAAAAGAAAAGCAAAAGTCTTCTCTCTCTGTTCTCAGGAGTACCTCACAGCCTGTAGTTGGTATAGAATCCTATGACTTGGGTCTCCATCCTTTGTAACTTCCCTGGACTTCTGCTTACAGATGGCTTCATTGCCACGCCATCTGTTAATCTGAATGATTAGCTCTGAGCTGTTGGAATGGTTTAGAGAGAAATCAAACATCTTTAAAAATATTTTTAAAAAACATTCTGTCTCGTCCTAAGTTTTTGACAGTAAGAGTCTCTAAAAAAAACAAAGAAAAAAAAATACCAGCCTAACTTGTTCTTGGATATGTGTGTCCTTGACCAGTATTTAGAAATGCCTTTTTTTAGGAGCCTCCAGGGTTCTGACCCATGCTTTCCCTACCTTAGAACTAGCAAATCCCTCATCCCAAAGTAATGGGGATTCTCAATTTCTTCTTTTGATTGCACCAAATTTCTCCAATACGGCCTCTTGGACTTCCCTAAGCATTCCTTAAACAAATCACCACATATTGCTCTGCCCTGGGATACAGCTCCTCCCCCCACACCTCCAAGCAGCCACACAGCCACAGGCACACACAGCACAAGTACATATACACAGTCACAGATATGTACAGCCATGGATACTCACAGTTACAGTATATACAGTTACAGCACATACAGTCACAGGTACACACGGCCACGGAACACACAGTTGCAGGTACACAGTCACAATAATCACAATTGCATGTATTCACACACTGCAGTTGCACAAATGGCTTTCTATCACGTCATCACGACCACTGGAAATCAGCTCAGATCTCTCCCTCCAGCACCCACTCTGTAAAAGAACACTCAGCACAGTCATTTAGAAATGGCAGACCACCACAGCCCAGCCTGGCTTCCTTTGTTAGAGCGTTTTGTCTTCAACACCTTTCACCTTGACGTGAAAGTGCCCTTTGCTTCTTTAAGATGCTCAGACTGGTGAGCAGTGGTTATGAAACCCTCTAACCCTTTCGTTTCCAAGTAGTATTTATTTTGACATGCTTTCCCAACTGCCAATCACATGTCCATCATGCTCTGTCAACCACCCTTTCTGAGGCCCCCTCAGACACTTCAATAAAGATACACAGTGATTAATTCTTCCTAGGCCAGGGTGTCGACCTCACCCTGCAAGCTCACACCTGCCCTGCAATGTCAATGCTTCCAACTCTGACTAATTGCAGGGACAGGAAGTCTTTGAAAATAGGCACTAGGGACCCTGTCCTCTGGCTTAGCCTGCTGCTCAAATATCACAAAAGATATTAGATGTTTAAGAGCCATGTTCAGGGTACTATTACCTACATGGGTGCAAGCCTGGACCTGGGTTCCCAGTGGGAAATTAACTTAGCTCCATCCATCCATGGGTTCTGTTTCTGTTGAGACCTTGTTGTATTCATTAGCTCCCAACTTTGCTCTTGGGGCTGTGACAAAGCCATGGAAGGCTACTGTTGGGTTGGACTATACAGAGCAGATTACCTCCAAGTGGAGGGACATGGAGGGAATGTCTGGGACCTCTCAGACATCCTGCTGGTCAAAACAGTTCCTCTCACCCCTCTCTTGAGGTTAAGAGAAGCTTTCAAAGTGATAAAAAGACAGTGCACGTTAATGGCCACTCTGGTCATGCTAAGACCCCTGTATCTATCGCTATGACCAAGCCAGTGCCCATGAACAGGGCCAGCACTTCTCAGAGGTGTCTGGGAAGGACTACAGAGAGCAGTTTTCTTTGGCTTACATTGCCCCATGGCTGGGGCCAGAGGGTAAGGCTAGGTACGTTCTAGGGAAATGTGGAGCTGAAAGTCTGCAAGCCCACAAAGCCACATAAGAGGCCTTGCCTATGTCCCCCTCCCAGCCTTCTCCTTAAAGGGATGCTGATGGGCCCCATGGCTACTGAGATGTTCCCTGAATGCTGAGACTCCCAAAGTATTACAGAGCCTGATGCTAAGGGTGAAGAGAGTGACTCCCCCCACCCCACCCCATGTATGTGTGTGTGTGTGTGTGTGTGTGTGTAGAAGCCTGGAACATCAAGATACGTTGCCTTATCTTTTGAGACAGGGTCTCTCACTGAACTTATAGCTCATCAATTTGGCCACACTGGCTTCTCTGAGAACCCCAGAGACTCTCCTGTCTCTACCTCAGCAGTGCTGAGATTACATGCTTAGCTTTTTGTGTAGGTAGAAGGGACTGAATTCAGGCCTGCACCCTTACCCGGGATGCTTCACTCCATGAGCAATCTCTCCAGCCCTGTGATTATGTTGTTAAGGCTTAGGCTAACTGCAATGTGCTGCCAGATGTGTTTACTACCAAGGAGATCCCAAGTGAGGAGCCCATCTACACGCTGATGTCTACATGCCCCATGCTCTTTGTTCATTCAGAAAGACACAGACAGCACTTATGTGAGATCAGATGCAGGGGAATTGCAAAGGCTGAGCAGTAGCTTCCCAACCTTTGGGATCTGTGAAAATGATGTTGGTAAAGAGTCCACAGAACCCACTAATTCATGGTTCTTAAGATGAGATGCCCTAGGTTTAGTGAGGACTCTGAATTCAGTGACAGATGTCCTTGTAAGGAAAAGGCAGAGGGTGGTTTTCCTTACAGTGACACAGGAGATAAGGTCATGTGACGATAGAGCTAGTTACTGGAAAGGTAAGGTCACAAGCTAAAGAAACTGGAATCATGGGGGCTGGAAGAGAGAGGGAGAAGCCTGTCTGAACCTTTGGGGAACTTGAGGCCCTAAGGCTGCCTGGGAGAACTGGCCAGGGATAGGAAGCACCAGGATTGTTGCCACAGTATGTGGGGGAGACAGCCAAGCTCCCTGCATCCAATAGGCATGCTGGATGAGGATGCACCCTTTCCTGGACCATCTCACATGGCAGCACCTACATTCGACCTCTTTTCCCCCACATTCCTCCTCCTGGCCAGTCTCTCCTGTGTGCCCAATACCCAGCCAGACAGCCACACCCTCCTCTCCATAAAAAGGCCTCCAAAGGGACCCTCCTCCTATTCCTCCTATGGGCACCATATTCCTCCTAATCAGCACGAGCGCTAGTCACCATGGGTCTCTCTCCACTCAGAGACACTCTGCATATGTCACTGTCACACTTGTATGTGTATTAACAATCAGCATCACTGGTTGCTTTGGAAGCTCCAAATTAAGGGCATACCCAGCAGCTATAGTAGTGATCTCATCCTGAGCATTTGGGTCTATAGGCCAGAGCTTGTGTGTCTTAGCTTTACAGTCAAAATCCTCCCCACCCACCGTGGTCCCCCAAGAATACCCAGCCACCAAACAAAGGCTAGGTCAGCCCTTGAACCAATCAGTTAACAACCAGACACAAAGAGATGGTAACTCAGATGCTGCTGGCCAGGTGGGCCCCAAAGCTCTCAAAGATAACCCCATTCTCCCAGTCAACCCTCTGTAAGCAAGACCAAGCCTGGAGTCGTTAGTGCTGGAGGAAAGAGGGGGTCACACGGTGATTCTGAAAACTTCACTGAGTCCTTCTAGGTGCTCAGGGGTGGGAGCTTGGAACATCTCTTTTCCAGAAGGCGGCCTCTATGAGTTCATGCTTCATTTCTCTCAGGGCCTTGTTCTGACTGCTGCCCAGGTAAGCACTGGACATGTGCCTCTCACAGAACCATACCACTTGTCTGTTCCCTGCTCTTACACCACCCACAGCCACTCCTGCTCCAGTCCCCAGAGCCTTACAATGATGGGATTGGCAAAGAATTGAGCATACTTTCTGTCTAGAGATGGGGGAGGTGGAGCACCAGGGGTCCTGGTGCAAGCATCCCCAGACCCCAGAGGGAGTCTGTACCTGTGCAGACTGGAAGCCAGGCTCTTGTAGCCAGGACTAGGGATATATTTGCACCACCCAGAAGTGTCTTGATTTCTTTCTCCGTGCCATTTCCATAAATCAGGGCTGATTGTCTCCCAGGTATCATGGCCCTTTATATGCCTGACCCTACTGGATTCTCCCTGATTATCTACTACTATCACAACATAAACACCAGGGCCTGGAGCCTTTGCTTGCTCAGTCTGGATTCGCTGCCAAGGGAAGTGTTACCTGCCACTTCTCCTGAAGTCCTCTCGAGGATCCCTCGAGGCTTTAAGTCCTCAGGTCGGTGGGGGAGACAGCTTCTTCTGGGCAAACAGGGCGGCTTGCACAGTCGTTTGGCTCTCTGCCAGAAACTCCCTTCACACCTGTGGGGCAGAGCAGTGTACACATAGCCACCAAGTGGAAGAATGTGTGCCAGGGACGCCAGAGAGGTCCTGCGGATGACTGGGGAACTTGGGGCTGGACTTGAAGTAGCTGATGAGCTCTGAGCAACCCCTCACCCACCCCCACTTGTCTTTTCTCCTCACCCCCCTCTCCAAGCTCATCATCTTACCCTGGGAAGTGAGAATCAAAACGGCGCAACCTGCAAGGCTGTGCAGGAACTAAGTGAGATGGTATTTTTGAAACATGATCTCACGGAGCCCAGGCTAGCCTTGAACTTCGGACAGAGCTGAGGATGATCACATACTTTTGTTCCTCCAGCCTCTGCCTTCTGAGAGCACCTCCATGCCCAGTTTATGCAGCACTGGTGCCGGAACCCAGGGTTTATACATGTGAGGAAGGCATTCGACCTACTGAGGTACATCCCCAGCCTGAGACCATGTTAAATGTTCTCCTCTTGCTGCTTAGCAGCCATTTAGGAAGGTGATACTGCGGCTAAATATTGGTGTTAGATTCTGGGCCTTCGCTACTTGCTGAACAGTTTTCTAGATAGAACTTTGTGCAGGGGTGAAAATGTTCTGCTGTCAGCATTGATCCACATGGTAGCTGCTGCTCTCCTGAGGCTACTGAGCATGTAAGCTACAGTTAGGTTAAGAGCCACTCATGCTCAATGCCAACACCATAGGCAATGTTGTGTTGGCAGCCTGCATCTTGAGGGTCTGCTCAGATTCCTCATCAGAGAGTCCCTTCCAGGTCATTGATCTAGTGTCCCCTGGAAACAAAATGTCACTCACAACCTAGAGGAAAGACACCAGAAGGGTGGAGAAAGAAGACCGAATGGGATCTCACTTGTATTGACTGTCATGGAGACCGCATGCCTCTTGGTGCATGCCCTTTGCAATGCACGGCACGCTTCTAGCAAGTAGATCTGTGTCATCTGCACGAGAACTTGGACTGGTTTTTAGGATTCGGGCTCACAATACTTTACTGACAAGTACGTACAGCCTTAAGTAGACCAACCATCTAGTCTAGCACCCATATCTTGCAGGGCAGAATGCTGAGATGGAGGCTCACTGCCATATGCCTAAAGATTGTTGGAATGCTCTTTTCACTGTTTGCAGATATGGCCTTCCGTTTCCAAGCATTTGGTGCCCCTGGAGCTCCACAGGACCTTCTGGGGAAGATGCAAAATGCTTAGCCATTCTCCTGCCTTGTTAGTTTGAGCTTCCACCAAGACCCAGCCAAGGGACCTAGTCACCAGGGCTTACTGCAGGATTTTAAGCAAGGGCTGAAGAACACAGCACCCTTTCAGATGTTGCCTTTTCCCCAGCACCAGCAATGAGAAAGTGGCTTTTTCATCTTCACTGGATGTCTGCATTTGAAAGAAACGTGCCTTCCCTGCCTGGAGCAGGAGCTGCCATCCCTTGGGGGTGGGAACATGCCATCCTCACCCCCACCCCACCCCAGCTCCTTCCCTGAAGCCTCTGTCCCATTTGTCAAGACCACAGATTCCCTGAAGAGCTATCAGGGGAGGGAGGGAAGGCCGCTATTTCACTCACCATAACCCCCTGAACCCACCGGAGCTCCTGCAGAGTGATTTCAAAGCACACAGACAAAGGAAGGAAAGGAGGCGGGACCTCTGGGACCGCGCTGCCAGTAAGTGTGCAGGCTCACCTTTGCCCCCGACACCACGGGGAACTGCAGCTGGCTTGCAGGCGTTAAGAATGGCACATAGCTTGGACCTTGGAGACTTCATTCAATCAAAGCCGCTGAGGGGAAGGGGGATCTGTCAGGAGACTTCCTGCCTCTCTCATACCCCGTCTTAACTAAAGTGGGGTCTGGACCCTGTCATTCTTGAGGACTGCCTATATGGACCCTGGTGCTGTCTTTGAAGGGGTGTTTCTACACAGTCATGGCCTGGGGCTGTTCCTATCTGTTTTTGATTCTCTCAGAGGTAGACAGCACACCCCACCCCCAAGCAGCTGCATTCAAAAAAAAAAAATTTAGCCTGGTTGGGCAGTTTTTCATCTCCTGTCATTCAGGGCCCCCCAAGGCATGCCAGGTGTTGTGGGGCAAAGTCTAACAGTTCTCCCCTGGGCGACAGCACCTCTGCCCCAAGGTTGCTGTTGGGGGCATGCATACCCTCTGGGCCAGTGGGGGCTGGGCTTGCGTGTGTATGCCTGGGACACTTTCTACCTCACCTTCACTTCCCGCGGATCACTGGTTGGTGTGGGATTCATGGTTCAGACACACTTACCTCTAAGTAGGACAATCTAAATGGTACAATTCCCACTCTAGAGGTCCTGCATGTCTGGGCCCAGACCAGCCCTTTCCCGGCACTCAGATACCTCCTTGAAGCCTTCTCCAGAGGGCTGGCTTACAACCCTCACTCCAAGCCCGGCTTTCTAAAGAATCCACAAAGGTTGATGTGAGTGCCCTCCTCAGAGCGCTTGTTTCAGTTTGAAGGGCCTCAAGTACACATTTGACCAAGTTAGGCCGACTTAGTACGTGATGCTGGGCCTGTTCCCACTCTCATGTTCTGTTTGCTCAGGGCTGAGCTTAAGATCAACTTAGTTTTCAAAGTTCGTGCCTAGTTTTCGACACTGAGCTGACCCGTTTTCTCATTTATACTTTTGGAAAGAAGCCACTGAAGACTGAGGTTTAAAGTGGACTTGAAGGCTCCATGTAGCCTCTTGGCTGCTTTCTCTGGGTCCTCCCTCTTTATGTATTTCACGATACCTGTGTTCCTTGGTCTTACGGAGACCAGACATGCAGAGCCTTTCTTGCCCAGGCCAGTACAGCAGGGATTCCTGAAGATTGGTAGGTTAGGGTCATGCCCTCATGGGTTACAGTTTGGGCGGAAGGCCCTTGGTTCACTCAGGAGATGGGAAGGCTGAGGCTGCTATTGTGAGTCTTGACACTAGTTAGAATGTATTAACCCCACTCCATGTTGTTCTACAACACTGCTGCAAAGAGATCTAAGGAGCGACCCGGCAGGTGGGTGAACAGGCCAGTCTCACATGTGCATACCCGGGGATGGGGGTGGGGGTGGGGGATGGTGCCCAAACCTGCTGTTCTTCTCTCACAGCCCTAAGACATATCAAAGCAGAGAGAAGCTGAGAGATGTCTGCGATCATGCTCAAAGCTGACAGGTCACAGGGTTTCAGCCACATGCTGCGGCAGGCATGCACAGCAGAGGCTACCTGAGCTCAGGACCACTGATTACCTGTCTGTAGCTTTACCTTAGCTCACAGACATCGTCGCCAACTGAATAAATTGCATCCTGACTGAAGAACAGCCCCACAGCCCTAAACAAGAATAGCAAGGGCACAGGGCAGAACTTTGAGATGAATAGAATATTGTCATTCAGCAGAATGCGCCTTTTAGGACTGCCCTTCCCTCACACAGCCTCACCCATCTCTCCTCACTTGGGGCCATCTATGTTGCATTTGCTGGAAGACTCCTCAGACAAGCCCTTGAGTGCATCATGCTTGTATGCAGTCACAAATTAATCAATAAAACCCAATTCCATGGTCCAGTGCTTGCTGTGGGCTGGCAAGGATGTATTCTGAGAACTCGGTGAATCTCTGGACCTCGAGTTAACATCACAGTAATTACGCATGCAAGCATGAAGCTTCTACACGTTTCCATTTCCACTCTCAAAATGGACCCCGTGTTTTTGACTCCCTATCCTTTAACATGTGTAGTTTCATTAATGAAATAGTCATTTTCATTACAGTGTTGGAATGGGGGGGGGGAAGGAAAGAGAAACAGAAGAAAATGGAAGGAGTGTTGGAATGGGGGGGGGGAAGGAAAGAGAAACAGAAGAAAATGGAAGGCCCTGAAATGAACTTCAAATGCAAACAGAGCAACTAAAGGCAGCAAAGGGGAGGCGGGAGACCCCTTGATTTATATAAGGTTCTTTCATGTAAATTCTATATGTGTTAGAGTTTTCCAATCAAGTCTTTATATGTGAAATATGTATGCACAATATATAAATATATACGTAATTTTAAAAATACAAAGTCATACCTACTTGCTAAAATAAATTAAAAAAACCATTTAATCCATGCTCTCTGGTTGTCTAGATCATAAAAATAAAACCAAAGCTTTCTGTCTATATGAGTGTGTATACTTATGTATATGAGAAATATTAGTCTTCATATGCTCATGATATTGGGAGACTGAAGTTAGGGAAGACTTCTTTGACAAGACCAACAACAGGTAACCACAGAAGGAAAGGTAGCCTTGTGGATACATCAAAAGGTACAACTTCTCACACAGCATCCCAGCTCTCAGGAGCTCATGCAGAAGAATCCAAAGTTTGAGACTGTCTTGGTCAAATTAGGCAAATCACAGCTTAAAAAAATCTTAGGAATGGAAACTTCTTAATCAGAAGGCACAGCAAACCGAATGAAAACTCTACCTCCAACCATGCCCTGACCTAGCACTCTAGTCCCATCACGGTTCTCCTTACGCCAAAAACAACTAAAACTACAATTAAGTTGTCCTTAAAAATTAAATATACTCAAATGTATTGGTAGTCTGATTGGAAGGTACAAAACTGTTAAAATTCAAAAGAAAGAAAACCTGGGCAGCTAAGACTGTTTTCATCACAAAGGTTTGGCCAAACCAGGTGAAACCTGTATATGTTCCACTGCTCTGCTTGGTAACACAGGACCTTGGCAGACATCAAGGGGGCTGTTTCTATTGCTGAGAGCTGAGACCATGACAGGATAAGCATTCACCACACACAACTGAGAAGTGGGTGCCCCCAGCCCCATACCCTGCATCAGTGGGATGGGTAGGGGAGAGAACCCCTTCCAGTCACTTTCAAAAAGAGAAGAGACCATCCTTTACTCATGTGGACCAGAAAAACCTTCACTTCAAGAGCTTCACTTAGAGCACAGTCTGGCAGGTAGTTAGCAGAAGCAAAGCATCTTCTCCCCTCCATTCCAAGAATGCTGCTTTTGACTCAGGTCTCAGTGTACCCTTACCATGAACACAAGGAACTCAGTTGCTGTGAGAACCAATATGTAAAACAGAGGACTTCAAATTCTGGGATCATCAAAAGAAACTCTAACATGTGGTTTAAAAAGAAAATGATTGAAGACCTGGATGGCTAAGTCAGTGACAGATCTGCCACGCTAAGCACAGTTTGATCCTTTGCACCAGCACAAAAATCCAGGCACCATAGGTGGTAGGTGGTGGAAGTCTGCAGTCCCAGGAGGCAGACACAGAAGGGATGCTTAGAAGTGCTGGGCCAGATAGCCAAGCTGAATTTATGAGCTACAGGTTCAGTGAGAGACCTCACCTCAGAGGTCAAGGTAGAAAGATTCTGAGGGAGATGCTGAATATCAACCTTTGGCCTCCACATTCATGCACACACATATGGGCTTGCACATATGTGTCCACACACACACATACACATTTACACACACTCAAACACACATACTTGATTAAAAATAGGAACAAAGAGCAAGAGAACAAAGCAGATTTTTGCCAACCAGGCCTGAAAATTTATTTAAACTTCTTGGAGATAAAATATAATATCCAGCCAGGCGTGGTGGTGCATGCCTGTGATCCCAGCACTGGGGGAAGCAGAGGCAGGTGGATCTCTGTGAGTTCGAGGGCAGCCTGGTCTACAAAGCAAGTCCAGGACAGCCAAGGTTACACAGAGTAAACATGTCTCAAAAAACAGAACGAACAAACAAACAAAAAACCCATAATAACCATAAACAACTACACCTGGTTCCAAGGTGACTCAGTGGGTAAAAGTGCTTGCCACCAAGCCTGACAACCTAAGCTCCACCCCAAGACACAAGAAGAGAACCCACCCTGCACATCATCCTCTGGCCTCAACAGACACAGAATAAACAAGCAAACAAATAAGTATAATAAAATATATTTTTTAAAAAATCCGATCGATAAAGGCAGGATGTCAATGTAGAAGAGGACACTATAGGATGCTACAGACTAGTGGTCAAGACGAGAGAGCATTAACTTGATTTGATATCTCAAATAGAATCCTGGACAAACGTATGGATGGATGGGCATTGTATGATGAAGTCACTGCTCCCTACAGCAGAGTCGATGAGTTGCCCAAGGCTCCCTTCCTCTTGCCAAAGAGAAGTTTTCCAGGATGGGCACTGTTAGTTGAAAATACCATTCTTTCTCCATTGATTTTCCTTTAAAAATCTTATCAAAAGTCCCTCTTTGTTTTCTTGTCTTCCCGGTCAGTCTTTGTCTATTCTGACAGAAATACCATACTGTCTTGAATTCATTGGCCTTTTATAGAAAGTCTTGGAAATAGATAGTGTATCAAAATGGTGTGATATTTGCATCAACATAGACAAATAGGTCATGTTGGACAAGCAGATGGCCACTTGCAAAACTCTGAGCTTCAATCCATGACTCACACCATAAATAAAAGTTAAGTGAAGATGGATCAAAGGCTGGAATTGGAAACCCAAGGTCCAAAATGGTAGAATAACATGTGTGATCATGGTTAGTATGAAACTTCTGAGTTCTCACACCAAGAGCAAGCTCAATGGGAGAGGAAAGGAAGAAAATGAATTTCATCAAAATTAAAGATGATCACTCTTTAAGATATACTGCTAAGAGATGTAGAACAGTGGTAGAGCATTTTCCCAACACTTGTATGGCCCGGGGTTTGGCTACAAGCATCCAAATGGAAGAATATGTAAACACATAAGAGAACTAATTGGAGCATGCATGGAAGCACATGTCTATGGTCCCACATTCAAATGACTGAGACAGGCACTTGTCTCAAAACAGGACAAAACAAAACAAAAAAATCCCTAAATACTTTTAGGCAGTCATGTTGGTGAGATGTTATGGGTTTAGCCTCTGAAACATTCACCACCATGACAGCCTAAACAGGACCTAAACAAGGACAACAGCAATAGACATGTTAACATGGATGGAGAAAAGCCGGAGGCCTCCACCCTACGCAAGGATCTACAGGCAACTAAGAAATGCTGAGCAAGGGACAACGGTCTTCTCCAAGGAAGATCATACCAATTGGTTATCCGATACCAAAGGCTGAACTGTGAAAATGTTGATACAAGTAACCTTATTCAGACTGAGCAGGTTATATTTACATATTTAGGAGTATAGTATGTGTGTGTGTTAACAACAATGAAAAAAGAAGGCCATGAGTTTGAAAAAGAATAAGGAGGGTTATATGGGAGTGTTCATAGGGAAGAAAGAAAAGGATAAAATGATTATATATATATATATATTTAAAATTGTTTTAAAAAAACTAATAATAAGTAAACAAAAAGAGAAGCTGCACACTAGAAAAACTCCTTGAACATCACCTGCTTGGTAAAGGTTGTGTCCAATCAAAGTGTACAGAGAATTCGCAAAACTCAGCATGAGGATGTGAGCAATGTGTTCCCAATGGGCAAAAGGCGCGAGCAGACAGTTCACTGGGGACATCAAGTGGGAAAGAGGCACCTGAGACAATATGCACTAGGACAGCACAGATTCCAACCGTAACATGTGTATGCCATACCTAATAAAACACACACACACACACACACACACACAAAAACGACAACAGAAGGGAATGATCATGGCAAGGTGGGCAAGGATGCAGGGTCCTTTTGCACACAGGTACTACTGCAGTGCCCATTTAACCAAATCAGACCTGGCCCCCAGGTTCTCCCCGCATCCCTCAGTCCTTACCCGTTACAGGCCCTGGCTGGCATGGGGACCCTCTTCCCTGAACTTTCCACCCCAAGACCTGGGATCCCTCTCCCGAAGAGGCTCTTCACTATATAGTCCAAACTTTTTGTTCCCGCCCCCTCTCTGCACGTGATGCTTGCTGTTTCTTCTTCTCCCCATTCTCTGCCTCCCTGTCAGCAGGTCAATTTCCCTGGTCCCGTTCTTTGGGACTACTGAACCTGCCCAGCATCTGCTCCCAATAAACCTGTCTTTATATATCATGAATTTGGCTTGAACTGGCTCATTTTGGCAATGGAGATAACCTACTAGGCATGATTAGCCAGCTTCAGAAGTCAGTTGCCCAACTTCCTAAAAACTTCTAGTCCAACCACTCCTCCCTCGGGGCTTTAATCCAGAGAATTGAGATCGAATGCACATACTAAGACATGATCACCGTGACAGTGCCACCTGAAACAAATCACACATCTGTCCTCTGGGAAGGATGACCTTGAGGCACACTATGCAGCAATCAAGAAGGAAGAAATCATTGCTGTGTAGAGGAATGTCTTGTGTGGGTGTAGCAGATGTCAATAAAGATCGGGTTGGCCAATTAGCTGGGCAGAAGGACAGGAAGTGGACGTTGGGACACCCTGGTAAGTAGAAAGGAACTCTGGAAAGGGAAAAGAGAAAAGCCCTTTCACCAGGAGACAGGGAGGAAGACAAACGTGTTCTCAGATCAGGGAGGAGAGCTGGCCACGTGGCTGGGTAAAGCAAGGTTAACTTAGGTGAGATGAGTCTGCCCAGCTATTGAAAAGTTTTTAAAGGTCTTAGCATCTTCATTTATACGGTTTAAAGGCCACCCTGGGGCTTAAGGTTTTTTCACCCAGAGATATAAGCCATCTGAGTTCAACACTGATGCAAATGTTATGGTTACTTTTAACTGGCAACTCAATACAACCTAAAATAACCTAGGAAGAGAATCTCAATGAGAAACTTATTGGATCAGGTTGGCCCAGGAGTATGTCTGTGAGAGATTGCCTTATGTTAATTGACCCAGAACAGCATGGACATCATTTCTTGCTGTTGGATCTTGGGCTGTACAAAAATGAAGAACTCAAGTTAAGCACAAAAAAGCAAGTGAGCAAGCAAGCATGCATTCATTTCTTCTGCTCTTGGCTGTGGATGCCTTGACTTCCCTGCTGTGAGGAACTGCAACCTGGAACTGTGATCTGAAAAAAAGTCTTTCTCCCCTAAGTTGATTTTTAGCATTTTATTTTTTATCATGTTTTATCACAGCAACAGAAATGAAACCAAGTAAATGATGACCCTCAGAATAATCAAGGTGTGTGTGTGGGAGAGCTAGCCCCAGAGAAGAACAACTCACACACACAGAGTGAACTGGTTTCTCTCAAAGTCTAGGAGAGCAATCAAATCTACAATGACAGAAAGCATATTGAAGGTTCACTGGGAACAGGAGGGGCAGAGTGGACAGAGAGAGGAATTACAAAGAGGTGGTAGGAACTTTGGGGGTGATTATCTGTCTATGACCTTAGTTCTACTCTTGGTGTCAGAAGTATTTATGTCAAAATTAATTAAATTATATGCCTTAAAGGTGTTTGATTTATTAAAGCTCAATTGTATTTCAACAAAGAAGCTATTTGATGAATTAAGAAAATTAGTAAATTTTTAAGGCTACTACTGGACAATGAGCGCATCTGCATTGTGTATCCACACAGAGAGACAAAAGTTACTAAAGGCAGAAGAAATCTAAGTCAGGCCTGGTGGTGCAAATTGTAAGTCCACACTCAGGAGGCTGAGGCAGGAGAATGACCAGTTCAGGCCAGCCTGGCCTACACAGTGAGACCCTGTTTCAAGAAAAAAAAAATTGGGGAGATGTCTCAGTAGACAAAGTATTTGTTACACAAGCATGAAGACCTGAGCTGTGCAAATACCTGAGCTATATTCCCAGATCCCACATACAAAACCAAAACCCAAACAGGAATGGTAGCATGCAATTGTAATCATAGCACTAGGGAAGAAGATATAAGCAGATTCTTGGGAAAGGTATAGACCAGTGAGAGACCCTGCCTTAAAAAGAAAAACAACAACAACAACAAAAAGGTGGACCTGAAAGCAAACCTGAGATTAATCTCTGGCTCTCATATACACAGGTACACATGTGAATACACACACACACACAGAAGAGAAGGTCTAAGATACATTACTTTCCTGTTTTCAGAAATAGAGGAGACAGTGGGATGAAAATGGTGCTTGAGAAATGAAGGTGGAGAATTTTCTAGGAAGATCATCAAAGGCCAGTGGATTCCTGATGGGATACATAAAAAACATCTAATTCCAAGCATCACAGTAAAACAATGGAACACAAACACTAATCAAAGAGCTTTAACAGTTGCTGGAGATAAAGATATATTTTTGGACACAGAAGTGTCAACCAACAAACTTTTCCACCAGAAGGAGAAACTAAAGATGGTGGAAGCAGAGCTTTGATGCCCTGAGAGAAAAAGAATATTTATGTAGAACCCTGTAGCCAGAAGAAATACTTCCCATCAGCAGGATGAAATGCAGCTATTTCAAACTGATGACAACCAGGGCAATTTTCTTCTCATCTGTAATTCTGAACTTGTGCTTTAGGCAGAAGAATATATCAGAAGAATGGCCCAAAATGCATCCAGAACTGAAAAAGTAAAATGGAGCAATTACGTAGGCCAAGATGAATAAGTGGGCTTTAAAAACTAAATGCTAGGCAGAAGAATTCACATGCAGCTTTTAACAGGTAAAGAATCTATACTATCTAGATTCTCAAAGGATCCTACAAATTATATTCACCATTTAAAAGTTTGAAAACAGCCAAAATTAACAAGCATTAAAGAAGAGTAAACCTCATTCACAGCAAATGCCAGGAAGATAGATGGGTGGGTAAGAGGTAAGTAGGTAGGTAGGTAGGTAGACAGCAAGACGGACGGATGGATGGATGAGATATATGACTGATATGTACATGGGTGGATAAGTAGATAAATGGGTGACTATATGAGTTACTGCTTCAGTGACATGCCTGCTTGCCTGCTGCTATGCTGCTCATCAAGATGGTCATGGACCCTAACTCTCTGGAACCATGAGCCCCAAATTAAGTACTTTATAAGTTGCCTTGGTCATGGTGTTTTATCAAGCAATTGAACAGTAACTAAGACAAGGCCCTTGTTCAGAATTTCCTTGCTCCCCTGTACCCAACTTTACATGTTCACCTTTAACACTCTTATAGAGCAGTTCCCTGATGAAGTTATCCTCTCTTGGCTCCCACAAGGTGAACCATTAAGACAAAGATCTTCAAATTCAATCATCTGTAGGGGTAGGCATGTAAGAAATCTGAGAAACATGGTTGAAGACCCAATGCTGAAGAGAGGTGGGGACTAAGGTATTCATAAAGAACAGCTCTCACCTACCAGGGTAGCTACTACTCCTACCTGGCCAGCTATGACTACTCAAGAAAGCAAGTCTTGTGTCCCCACAAGACTGATCTGATAGCTCTAGATAAGTGGGAAATACAGACACTTGTATGAAATCTGATTTTAATGATGTGACTGCAACTTTTAGACAGACCCCTTGCTTGATGGACTTGTCCCAAGAGCTTCTGCTGAGCTCTTAAGGCCTCCTAAAAGATGTCTCCAGCCTTTTCTAGAAGACAGTGCCTTTGAATGTTCAGAGGACTATCCCCAAGTCTTGGGATTGCGGAGAGAGTCTCTTTCCATCTTTGGATTTTAAATTTTTTTATGCAAAAAAATACATTACTTGCAAATATTAATAAATGTCTTAAAAAGCAATATTTAACACATAATCTCTCCACTAAAATTGGATGGATGTATTTTCAACTTGATTATCTCAAATATTTACTGTGTCCTGCCTTAGAAACATACCAGTAAACAATTACATGGTCAGTGGGACCATGCTGCATGGGCTATGCACAAAGAGGCAGATATAGAGCCACAGAACTGCAGACCAGCAGAATTGGAGCCTCCCTCTGGAGCTAAGCTACCATGTGAATGCCACATTCAGTTTCTGGGGATTTAACTTAGTAGCCATTTGCAGTTTCTGGTACCAGGCCAGCAGGGAAGGGAAAGAGGAGGCCACATATCTTACCTCTTAGAATGAAGCATCAGTTTCTTCTGCTTGGTATTCTCACGAGATGGCTTCACCCTCCTACGGCACAGTCCTTTCTTCCACTGTGGACTGGACACCTGGTCTTGGGCCCTTGTCCCTGGGACTGTTGGATAAGGAAGCTGAAAATACCAAGTATGTTGGCATTATGTCACTCAGAGCCCTCATGGTGGGAACAACTATTATGGGTTCCCTCTCTAGAGACAGGATGCCTACCTATAGAAATTAAGTCACCCAAATGTTGTATTACCAAACGGCCTGAGCCCGTGGGGTATTCGTAGCAGGCAAGTGGTTGTGTGCCACATGGAACCTTCCAGAATTGTGCCTAGGCTAGACTTCCAGTGGAAATGCTGGATCTTTGATGTGAATGGAGGGTTATCAGAAACCACTACAATTTGGAAGGAGAAGATTTTAAATCAGACTTTGGACCCCCACCCTGGGAAGAAACAAGATTATTTCATGTCTCAGTTCTCACCCTTGCCTTTGTTCCATAAGCCCAATTAGAACTGAGGCCTCAGCGCCCCCTTCAGCTCCCTGACCTCCTAAAAGGACTAAGATGTCAACGTTTTCAAGATGGGGCCATAAACTCATGGATTAATTCCCTGGTAAGATCTCCCTTGAACTTTTATCACATTCTCCTTCTTATCTTTGCTCTTAGGAACCAAGCTAGGTCTGACTCTAGTTGTTGTGATTACAGTGCAGCTGTTTCCCCAGGGCCTCTGAGATAATGAGCTTCTTCATTTAAGAGTGTTTACTTGTTCCCTGGTTTTGTTCTGCTTTGGTTTTCTGTCTGGAGTTTATCTATCAACATGAGTTTCTAGTTTCTAACTGGAGAGGTGGCTCAGTAGTAAAGAGCACTTGCAAAGTACCCACATTTTAGTCCCAGGGCCAACATGAAGTGGCTCACAACTGCCTGTAAATCCAGCTCCAGAGGAGCTGATGCCCTGTTCTGTGAATCAAGTACCCCACAGACACAATTGAAAATAAAATGTGGTTTGGTTTCATTTTATTTTTTAAGAAAAAAAATTATTTGATTCTTAAAAGACCTAGAAAGCCATCGGCAGTATAAATTTTTTTTTGTCTCTGTTACGAGGAATAGAATGAAATATTTTACCTGGATACTCTGGTAAAATATTTCTTTCTTTGTAGGTGATATGTGGTGCATGCATGTGGAGGCCAGAGATCAATCGTGAGTATCATTTCTCAGGAGCCATCCAGCTTGCTTTTTGAGTCAGGGTCTTTCACTGGCCTGGGATTCACTGTTAGGTTGATCTAAGCTAGTCCCCAGAGGTGTCCCTATCGCCATCTTTCCAGTGCCAGGATTAGAAAGACCAGCCATCATACTTGGCTTTTTAATGTTGGATCTCAGGGTCTCATACTTGTGTGGCAAATGCTTCACCAATTCAGCCATGGCCCGGGCCCTAGTCAATAGATCTTTACTGTGTTATTTTTATGAGCTTTGTTCATATCTGGGGCCCTTATTTTTCCCACCTCATGTGTGGCAGCTGTAGCCTTCCTTGGTAGCAAAAGATCTCATAATGGTGGTGATATCCATGAGCTTGCTCTCTCTCCCTTCCCACTTGCCTCTGTATCTCTCTTTCCCTCCTTTCCTCCTTCTCTCCTTCCTTCTCTGTCTTCCTGTCTCACTCTCATGTCCCCCAAGACCCCAGGCCTTTTTGGTGTTAGTTACCTCAGGGGCCTGTGAAGGCCCGTCTCCTCTTTGGCTTGTCTTGGCCTCTCCTCCACTGCTCTTGGGCAGTGCTCTGCCACTCTTATCCTGGAGGCTTCTATCAGGCAAGCATGAAGCTGAGTACCTGGGAGCTGCCCTCTGCTGCTCTGCTGGCAGGGGCAGGCTGCGGCTCAAGCAACACCATGTGAGCTGCGGTTCAGCCTTGAGTGAGGGGAAAGAGCTTGGAGTCTCACAGCTCCTGGGGGTCCCTAAGAGGTGTGATGAGGCCAGTTTCTGCTGGTTCAAGGAAATACCCTGGGACTTTGTGAAAGATGTGAGGAAATAGGGTGTTTGGGAGGGAAAGCAGGCAGGTAGCCCTTCCTTGTTCTCTGAAGGAGGACCTTCTAGGGCATTCTCAGGAGATATTCCCAGCTTCTGGGATGATGTCCAAGGGTTCAAAAGATTCCCATATGTTCTAGCTCTTGCTGGTGGGCTGTCTGTACAGAGACAATGGATGGCCTGGGTCTTACTCACTACATCCTGGGACACATGAGTGTCACATGTGCCAGGAGGCAAAATGGAGGCTGTCTCCAGGATGGTGACTGTGTTGGGGTCAGGAGAGTGCTCAGCCACTAGGATGCTGCTGTTGGTCCTGTCTTTTTTCTTTCTTCCGGTCTGTGCCTCTTCTCTTCCATCCCTTGACCTGGACCGGCTACGGTCCTCTGGGCTGCCACCTGCCTCACGTGGGCCTGAGCATGCTCCAGGTGGCCGGAGCATTCCCAGTTCTGGTCCAACAAAAAGGGCCTGTTCTACAGGCTGTGCGCTTAGACACAGGGAGTCTTGGCCTTTCCCAGGCCCTGGAGCAACAAATGATAAAGGGTTCTCTCCCTGTGGTAACTTGAGGAGGTACCTGGGAGCAAAGGAGCCACCTGACAGAGCAGCAGGGACACCAGGATCCCAGGGCTGGGCAGGCAGCAAGGAGTGGAGCCCAGGAGTCCTGGGTACCAAAGGAAATGGGGAATCCTTGTTCCTTAGTCCTGGCCACCTTGGGGTAGCAGTAGAACCAGCTGAGGAAGCATCAGAGAACTCTGGGGCCGTGATCCCAGGCAGGATGCTCTCATGTGAGCTGCCCAGCACCTCCTCAGGGTCACTGTCCTGTTTCTGGGGTGGCTGGAGGTCAGCCTGCACAGAGCTACCTGAGGTCTCAGCTTCCAGAGGCCCTGGATGCTCCTGATGGCCCAGCCCCTCCACCTTCAGTCTCTTCCTCTCTGAGGGTAACTTGTCCTCGGCGAGCTGGAGAGCCACAGACCCACCACTGGATCGTCTGAGGACGGTTAGGGCCCCGGGGCTGATTTCTTTTACAGCCCCGCCACTGGGGTCTGGCAAAGCTGTCTCAAGAGCTTCTAAGTCTCCTCCTTGATGTTGCACAGGCACTGGAGGCAGCTGGCATCCCAAGTCCAGCTTCCCATCTGAAGAGAGAAGAAGGCTCTTGCCAGTCAAGCAGAGGCCGTCTGTTCTGCCCAGGGTAGGGGATGATTTCTCTCTGGCCACCGCCTTCAGTTGCTTAGGAGGCTCAGCCTCCAGGGAACCCTCCAGGGACGGTCGACTTCCCCAAGACCCTGGCTCAGCTCCTACTGTGGTATCTCCAAGGGTAGGGATCCTGTTGTCTTGTGACAGGCCTGCACCCTTACCCTCTACTGCCGAATCCGGGGGAGAGAGGTCCAATTCGGTCCCCTGGCCCTGTTTCACCTCCCCCTGTTTCTGTCCTCCCTGGTGGTTGGTCTTCATCTTCTGGTAGAGTCTCTTGAAAGACTCATTCCCATACACCTGCCATTTCTCCTGGGAGAACATCTTTTGCTTCCTCTGGCTACACTTCTTACTGGCCCTGCCCTTGCAGGCCACCACCTCCTTTACCACAGCTCTCTTTCCATCTAGGTCCTCAGCCACAGTCGAGGGGTCTCTGGTGGGGGTACACGGCAGGTCCTCCACAGCAGCCTGCCTCACCAGGGCCCGAGGGTGACCACTGGGGATACCTGCCAAAGTCAGTCCTGGGCGGCATCCCAGCCGCGCGGCAGTGAGCCTGGGGCTCAGGGTCTTCTGCATCCTGGGAATGGCATCCTGTGGATCCTGTGGCTCTGGCCACCGCTTAGAACCTTCAATGAAAGGCAGTGAGTTGCTTCTGGTGACTGGAACACATTCCACGGTGGTGGAGAGCTGTGTGGGGACGGAGTGGAAGAAAACGGGCCTGGCCTTCTCCAGAGGTGTGAAGGTGGAGCAGGCCGGGCTGAGGGCCATCCTCCTGCGGCCAGGCTCCAGCGCCCGGATGTCAAAGTGGAAGGAATCCTTGTAGGTGTAGGGCATGGGCAGGTCAATGCTGCCCTGCTTGGACAGCACAGTCTTGCGGGGCCGCACGTGGTCCAGCTGCGGGTCGTCCACCACTGCCTGGTTGTGGGAGATGAGCTGGGCAATGCGTTCCTCCAGTTTCTTCTTCTCCAGCTCCAGGCTGGCCCCCGAGGCTCCCGGTTCGGCCCGGCTGCCGGCAGAGCCACAGCCAGGGCCTCCCTCCCCTTCAGACTCCGCGCTGTGCTCCGATAGACTGTGCAGAGGGCTCGAGGCCACGGGAGGCTGCTCCACGCTGTCTGAGCGCGACAGGTAGCCCGAGTCTGTGCTCTCACACTTCCTCAGCGGGCCCTCCAAGGCCTTAGAGTCCCAAGGCTTCTCTGGCCACATCTCCTGCTGTCGCTGCAGGGAGGACGGCTTTGTTTCCGGCAGCTTCCGCCGAGGCTGCGGGCTGGCCAGCGGGAACTCAGGCGAAGCCACCTGGGTCTGATCCACAGAGGACTCCCTGTGGGGAAACGTGGCCAAGAGGGGGGAAGCCGGTTCCACCTTCCGTGGTTCCCTGTTCTTAGCAGCGAGGGTGGCGTGAGCACCTGGGGAGAGGGCTGTCTCCGGAGCTCCTTCCTCCCCCCTGTCCACTGAGGCGGTCTCTCCGGGCCTGTCTCCCTCCTCCAGAAGGCTGCTCCCACTCCCTTCAGACTCCGAGGACAAGCGGGAGTTGTTGAGATGTGTCTGAGTCCGCCTGTGCTTATACAGGTTGCTCTGGGTCTTAAAGGCGATGCCACAGGTGGAGCATGGGAAGGGCCTCTCGCCTGTGTGAGAGCGGATGTGTTTCTCGAGCACGCTGGGCTTCAAGCAGTCCCGGCCGCAGTGCGGGCACAGATACTTACCAGCGTTCTTCAGCCTGCCTGTGTTGACCAGCGCGGACCCCACGCCCGGGGAGAGTACCGGCAGTGTGCTTAGGAGGTTCACAGTCAGGGCTGGGGTGGCTGGCTTGCCCACCTGCCCGGGACCCTGCCCTTCAGGCTGCAGCAAGGGGCTGAGGATGAAGGGTACGCTGGTCCCCTCCAGGCTGCCTGTCACGAGGGGTGCACGGGGCTGGAAGCCGCCCGGAGGGACTGTGTGGTACAGTGGGACAGGCAAGGCCTTCAGGAACACAGCCTGGGGCAGGCTCTGCTCCGGTGGTGGCAGGATAACAGGCCCCAGGGTCAGCCGAGGCGAGGCCTGCCCCCCTGGGCCCCCTGGAAGGCCAGGTGCAGGGGCTGGCTGGTCCCTGGTGGACGGTGTAGGGTGGGTGGGTTCTGAAGTCTCCATTCCTCATCATCTGTGTGGCCCAGGATTTATGTCAACCTGTGGGTGAGAACCACACTTTACCATGGGTGTCGTATTCTCCCTGTCAGAAGGTGTTACAGTACCCTCTGTGGACACCAGCGACAATCCCCCAGCACTCTTGTCAAGCTGTAAGTCTAGCAACTCAAAAGATGGAGGATTTCAAGTTCTAGCGCTATTTGGCTGACAGAGTGAGACCCGGACTCAAAATAAAACATGGAAAAAGAGCTAGGGGTAGAGCTCAGTGATAGATCACTTGCCTGGCATGCAGCAAGGCTCAGTGTTGAATACCCAGTGACACACACATACATTCATGTGCACACAGAGGAGCACCCTGTTGAGGTGGCAAAGGTCCACAGTGACTTCTCTAGCAAGTTCAAATCACTTGCTTCTCTACAATGCCATTTCTAGATCCATGAAGGACCCAGAGCCAGGCCCTTTTACTCTTGAGGTTCCGAGCCTTAAACTACAGTCAAAAACAGAACTGGTCTTGGGGGGGGGGGGATTGCTAGATTAGGACACTACAATGCCTGGCTGTGAAACAAACTTGAATTTCAGAAAAAGTATGCATCACACTTTCAATGTATGGAAATATGACCCAAATATTGCAGGATGGATTCTCATAAACTTGTCCCCAGACCCAAAGGCTCATGCTTATGCTAAAGCATATGATCTTGTCAAGTTTAAATGTACACGGGAACCCTGTATTTGGTCTCAGGACACTACAAGGAGTGCTCATCCAACCTCAGGATGCAGGTTGGGTCTCTACTTAAAGCTGAGAGTGAGTCAGGAGGAGGAGATAAGCTAATACCAGACCACATTCTATTCTTCAAGTCACTAAGGGAAAGTCAGATGGTGGAGGGACATGCTAGGTAGACTAGCAGCACCCATCCCCCACACGAGCTTCTGTGAGCATTGCACACACACACCCCCAACACTTCCTCAAGGAAACACCAAACTTCAGTCTCCAGCACCTTGTCCATGCCCAAGGCAGCATTATCATGGGATTAAGGGCCAATGCAAGCAAGCACTGGCCTGGGAAAGCTGATGCTAGATGTCTCAGAAGTTTGTGAGCCATCAAATTGTGTCAGATGTAGTGGCAAATGCCTGGAACCCCGGCATTTGTGGGGCTGTAGCAGGAGATTCATAAGTTCCAGCAGAACCTGGGCTACATAGCAATGCCCTGTTTCTAAAAACTGGAAAAGGAAGTTATATAAATATGCTATGAAATAAGTTATGTTGAAAGAAAGGATCCTGAACTACATATTTCCTTTCTCTCTCTCTGTTAAGCTATTAGTACTATGTGTACATGTGTGCATGATGTGTGTGGGTACACAGAGGTCAGAGGACAACTTTGTGGAGTCAGTTGTCTTTCTGCTTTTATGTGAATTCCCAGGGATTGAACTAATGATGACCTACTTTCACAGCAAGCCTCTTTACCTGCTAAGTTTTACAACCCGAGGCCTTATGACTAGACATATATGCACAAGAGACTGAAGTTCGGCTTCAGCTTCATGCTATATGCAAAAGAATAATGCAAAATAGATCAGAGACATGAATGAAAGATCAAACGCTACCAGACTCTTAGAAGGCGTTAAGTCTGAACTTTGAATTTGGCAATAGCTCCAAGACACATGCCAGAGGCACAACCAGTGAAAGAGAAAGTTGAAAAATGTGACTCCTTAAAAATGTGTGTATTAAGAACATGATCAAGAAAGTGAAAAGCCACACAATGGGAGAAAAACGTAACAGCTGATGGTAGAAAGAACATGAGACTTAGGTCGAGGCAACGGCTCGGTCAGGGAGCTGTCTGCCATGTAGGCTCGAGGACCTGAGCTTGGGTTCCTAGAACCTATGTGAAAGCCGGGTGCTTTCCTGTGCATGCCTGTAATCCCAGTCCTGGGAGGCAGAGACAGGCAGAGCCCTGGAGCTCAGTGTCCAGCTTTTCTTGCCAAATTGGTGAGCTCCGGGTTCAGTGTGAGGCTCCCTTGCAATCAGGTTGCAGGGCCAGCAGAGCCATTCAGAAGGTAAAGGTGCCTGTGACACTGCAAAGCCATCACAAAGGTGGAAGGCAAGAACTGACTGCACACAGCTGTCTCGTGTGCCCTGGGGCACATGCCCAGCACTCCCCATCATACTTGACCTTGCATGGTGAACATAAATCAAACACAGAAAACTCCAAAATAAGAAAAACAAATAAGGTGATGGGAGGTTGACGAAGACAGCCAATGTTGACCTCTGACCTTCACACACGCACACATCTGATCACAAATGGGTATACACATAATCATACACGGAACTCTTTAGGACTCAATGACAAAAGTCCTAACGGCTCAATTTTAAAATGAGCAGGACCTGCAAGAGAGCTCAGCAGACAAGGGCAGTTGCTGCCACTGGGATCTGCACGTGAAAGAAGAGAATGGACTTCCTCTTACGGTCCTCTGACCTCCATACATGCACCATCTCTCTCTCTTTCTCTGTCCACACACACACTCGTGCACACACACGCCCACATGTACACAAATAAATAACTGTAAATAAGTAAAGACACTGGAGAGATGGAGATGAGATGATCCCCAGATTGAGGCTAGGCTAAGCTACCTAGGAAGACCCTGTCTCAAAATAAGTTTTGAAAGAAAAAGCCAATGGGATAATTTCCCACTGACTAGCATGGCACAGCAAGGAGGGTAAACTGAAAATGACATGTCTTGGTAAGGGCAGCCCCGTGCAGCTTCTGTAGGACAGTTTGGTAGTTGTTTGGCTATTTCCTCTGAACTTGAACGCTCTCTTCTGCAGGAAGGGAGTAGGTTCCTCAGACACAAGGCTGGGGAAGTCATAAGGGCCAAGTCTGAGGTTATATTCACAGTAGCACGTGCTGGGGAGGAGACTTTTCGGAGGAGCCTGCCTGCATGGGCTCTGGGGAGGCAGCTTTCCCTACTTGTCACCCATGCTAGAGTGGACTTCAAAGGAATGTGACTGCCTTTGTCACTATGTAACTATGACCCCAATAAACTCATTGGTCCATCAAGTTCTGTCTTACTTTGTTTTGTTTGAGATAAGGTCTTGCATCTGACTTTTAATATACAACTATCCTCCTGTCTCAGCCTCATGATTTCTGGGATTACAGGCATGTGCCCCTGTGCCTAACTTAATTTCTCTTCTTCCTTGCTTCCTTTCTTCTTTTCCTTTGTTCTTATTTTGTTAAGGTTGTGCTGTGTAGTCCAGGCTGGCCTGGAATTCACCACCCTCCTGTCTTGGTGTCCTGGATACTGGGATTACAGATGTGTGCCACCAGGATTGGTAGATGAAACAAGTTATGTGAGAACACAGGGTTCTGCCTGCACCTACCACAGATAAGAGCTTGCTTCATTTGTGTTCTCAATAATGTACCATGATAGTCTGAACTATTACCCAATGGTCCTTCCCACCCCTGCCTTTTTTCCCCACCCCTTAGCATGGCAGTTTCCATTCATTACGGGGATGTGTCCCCAGCATGGTTCCCAAGGGAAGGTAATTCCTTGACACACTGAAGAGGAGTGGGAAGGCTCCAGTGGAGGAGACCCCCGAGAATGCATCACCTCATAGGTCTCACCATGGGCAACCAAGGCAGACTCCACAGGGAGCACCCGCAAATCTGACTTTGTTTCCTGAGTACTACAGCAGGCTCTGGTGTGCCTCCTCCCTTGCAGGCCAGGCTGCCCCAGTTGCTTCTGAAACGGTGTCTGAGGGTTGATGGGCTGCTGTTGTTGTCCCTGAGGCAGAATCAAGAGTCGAGACATCTGAGTTCTGAGCCCTAATCCTAAGGAAGGAAGTGCAGTGAGCAGAGAGAGCCTGAGCGACAAGGACTTCTCTGATAGTCCCACTGGGCGGGTGGGGAGGAAGGGAGGAGTGCTTCCCACCTCAGCCTGCCTCATGGGGAGTTGGGGGAAGAGGTAAGTGGGACCTCATGCCAGGCAGTCGGCAAAGAGCAGCAAGGTGGAGCAAGTGTCCTGATAGGAGGAGGGGAAGACAGCCCACAGAGTTCTCTGCTGGGGAAATAACCAGCAGACCTGCTGTCTTCCTACAGAGCTGCAGCCTTGCAGAGTGGGGAAGATGTTGCCGAAGGGAGAAGTCTCAGCAGGTAGCTGGGGAGTTGAAGCCGGGTGGCAGGTGGCCCTAGCAAACACAAGCCCATTACCAGGGAAAACAAAAAATTCCAGCCAGAAAGGACTGTCTTGGGTAGGAGGATCAGCCTTCGAAACAGTGCAGAGCCACCTGCATGCTTAAAGTTTGGCTTTCTGAAGTGGAACTGTAATCATAGCTGATCCCTACTAGGACCAAACAAATGATACCCTCCTCTTGGGAGACCACCACCCCAGTCCAGGGCAGACTCTATGGGACATAGCTGGTTTTAATCAGGAAAGGGTAAGTTGTGCCAACCCCATTAGACTGATACAGAAATTAAGGGGATGGGACAGGGAGGAAGGGGGTCCAATGTCGAATGTTCACTCCATTGTCGTCTCATAGGCTGCTATGCAGAAAAGGGGACGACCACCCTGCCCTGCCAGTTGTGTGTGGAGGGTCCAGTTGTGTGTGACCTGTGGAGGGTCACATTTTTCCAGCACAAATAGGCGGCATTATGGAGGACAGGTGATGCAAGGGAAGAGAAGTAGGAAAAGGGTAGCAATGATGACTTTCAAAGCTTCCCACAGCAAAAACAGCCCCTCAATAGGCCAGGGCAGAGAGAAAATGTAAGACCCCAGACGGGTTCGCAAAGTTCACCATTAGGGTGAGATGCAGGAGGGACAGTGAAGAAACCCTCCGAGTTGCTAAGAGTGCTAGAAGGAACCGGATGCGGAGGTACTGGCTTCCATGACAGCATTACCTAATTTCAGTCTTCTGCGCCATAGGCATCCGTTTGGTCACCTGGTGGGGACTCTAGGCTTTGGTATTCTTCCATTCCTGCATAAACTTCCCCCCTTTTGTTGGAAAACTCCTCATTTTAAGAAGGAATGGGATGTTCACATAATGTGTGAACATAATGTGACTCTTCTATGTTGCACATCCTCTGCTGTTACTTTCAAAACCAAAAAAACTCATTATTCTGTAATGGGTTGGAAACTTAATGTTCACACAAAAACTTACACCCAGATAATTAACGTCAGTTTATTCATCACTGTGAAAACAGAGAAGCGCCTAAGATGTACTTCAGTATGTGAAAGAATAAACAAACACTGGCACAGACAATTGAGAATTATTCAACAAGACAAAGAAATGAGCCATCAAGCCACAAAGAGACATAGGGAACCTTCACTATATGTTGCTAAGTGAAAGAAGCCACTCTCAACAAGTTGCCTCCTCTGTGACTCCAGCTGCAGACACTCTAGAACAAACAAAACCTTGGAACAGTAAGATCTGTGAGTGCCACCGGTTGGAGGGGAGGAAGGGGTGCATAATCATAGCTGGAAGGACACGTGCAATAATGAAGTCTTCCCCTGTGGTACTGTCCAGGGGTACCGGGCAGTACACCATTGTCAAAACCCAGGGCACAGGAAGGTGGCCCGGTGCGTAAAGCATTTGCTGTTGCAAACATGAGAACCTGAGTTTGGATTCCCAGAAGCCACTTAAAAGTGAGGCATGGCAGAGCCCACCTGTAATCCCAACACTGGAACTGGGGTTGGAGACAGGAGGATCCCTGGAGCTCACTGGACAGGCAGTCACAAAAGCAGTGATCTTTAGATTTGGTGAGAGAACCTGACTCAAAATACAAGGTGGACAACAACCAAGAAATTGACCTGACCTCAACCCCTGGCTTCCCCAGGCACACACACAAACCTATGAAATATGCCGCAGGAAAAGTGGCCTCTCGGGTAGGTATGGAGCTCTGTGACATAGCAGTGGGTTCAACAACTGTAATATACACACCACACTAACACAGATGCTGATAGACGGAGAAACTGCATGAAAGATGAATGTCAACACAGCAGGTAAGAACTCTCTAGGCATTTCCCTTCAGTCTTGGATTGTTTTTGCTTTTGTGAGGGGGAAATCTCACTCTGTAATTCAGGTCAAACTAGAACTTACTATGTGGCTCAGGCTGGCCTCAAACTAGAAGCATCCCTCAAATCTTATCTCCCTACTGCTGGGGTCACAAGCAGGAGCCACAAGACCCACCTCTCTATATATGCATGTGTGCATGTATGTGTACACACGAACTTGTGTCTGTGTAGGTATGTCTGTGTGTGTCTGTGGAGGTGTACATGCAGAGGGTAGAGGTCAGGTGTCTTTCTCCATCTCTGTCCACTCTAGTTCTTGAGGTAGGTCACTCACTGACTTTGGAACTCACTTCTTCATGAGGATGGCTGGCTGTGGAGCCTCAGGCATTTGCCTGTCTCTGCTCCCACCCACGTCCCTTCCTCTGCCAGCATTACAAGAGTCTCCAACAAGTACCACACACTCAGTTTCCTATGTGGGTCCTGGGATTCAAAACAAGCCCTCTGGCTTTTGAGAGAAGTACTTCACCACGGAGCCATTTCCCAAGCCCCCCACCATCCCTGTCACTTTTTGATTGGCCTTAAACTGCTCTAAAACTGTGTGCCAACTAACTTTTTTTTTTAATCCAAGCAATGTTTAGGGAAGCCACATGTAAACACTGTCCAGGAGGTCCTCATTATCAGCTCCAAGCAGGGGCTTCACAAATACTGTGTTCTGTCAGAGCAGGGACCATTCCAACCCACACACAGCCTCTAGATTGTTTTAGGTGTGTATCAAGGGCCCCAGGATGTGGCATGAGCTCCTGTGACTTCTTCTCTAATTTCAGTCCTAGCCCGGGACAGCCTTGGTGTCCCACCTCCCTGAACACTATGGCAGTAGCGATGGTATCCCAGTCAACCCTCTAGCACCAGCTGGCTTTGCTTCATGGGAGACCCTGCAGATAAAGAGGAGAAAGGTGGGTACTGGCTGATTGCCTCTGGTCCCTACTAGAGGCCACGCTTCTTCCAGGAGGTGGCCTCCCATCCTAATCATGGTGCTGAGGTGACAACATCCTTCCTCAACAGCTCTGCTACCAGCTAAGCATCCACACCCCTTAAACAGGCCCACTCTGTACAAACAGCCCCCCTCCAAGCTCTGGATCACTCATAAGCACATCTCTCTCCTTCCCTTCCCCACTGTGTGTGTGTGTGTGTGTAGCCTTCCAAGGCCCACAGTGAAACTGCAACTTAAATTATATGTATGTGTGAATTTTCCCACAGAAAAAGCTCCCTCTGTAACTTTTGCCATGGCCAAGAAGGACCTAGAAGGGTCTATGTAAGTGCAGGATTTTCCGGTTCTGTGTGGTTCCCCTGAGCACAAGGATCCATCTCCAAGGATGCCCAGGACCTGTCAGGCTCAATTGCTTGTTAGTCAGACTACAGCTTCACCTAAATTAATTCCATTTGGTGATGAAATTATGTTTTGCTTAAACAAATTAAGATAACTGGGCAGGCCAAGAGAGAGTTTACAAAGACGCAATGTGCAGAAAGCATGAGTGAGTGAGTGAGTGGGTCCAAGCACAAAACAACCCACATGACACTGCTCCTGTGGAGATGGGCAGTGGGTTGCAGAGGTTTGGTTGAGAAAGCCTGATGTCCAGCTGACTTTGCCTTAGGCTGGGCTTGGGGATTGGGCTCAGTTGAGAAAAGAAAGACAAAAACTAAGCTCAAATCCCAGGTTTGCCATGTGCTGGCTCAGGTTGCTTGTCAACTTGACAAGTTCTAGAACCACCCAGGAGATAGACCTCTGGGCCCCTGTGTGGGGTTGACTGAGGTGGGAAGACCCAGCCTGAATGTGAAGGGCTGGGATGCCAGAGGGCATAAAAGTTTCTTTTGCCAGACATTTTGTTGCCACAAAGAAACAAGTAAGGGGTACTGCCCCGATGGAGTTGCATGGCTCAGGGAGTTTCTGTGATCCTTAGGGATCTCTTAGAGTACCCATCACGGCCAAACGGGAGTGATCAGCTGAAAACTATTTACACACTGTTTTTCCCAGGATGTTCAGTGTTACCACGATCGCCTGTGGGCTGGCGCTCCTCTGTATGAATTGAGCCACACAGTTCTCATCTCTGAGTGCCCTGAACTCCCAAACTCAACAGCAACAATGCAAACTGAATTCCCCACACTTCACCACACACAAAAGGAACAGCCATTTCCACTGGGCACTGCTCGAGTTGGCAGCCAGGAAGCTCAGAGTCAGAGGAAAGGAGAGATGCAGGCCCAGGCCCCCTGAGTGGCTCAGCCATGTGTCACTCCCCTCATCCTCCATTTGTACTGAGGGCTGCTCTAAGCATACACAGTATTCTGGCCACAGGGTGCACCCAACACAGGTCACTTAGTAGGAGACATGACTCCTGTAAGTTGTCCTACTACTTTCACACAAGAGATGCATGCTCCCTCCCTCCCGCCCTCCCCACACTAAAGCGTATAAATACAATGAGAAAATGCTTTAAAGAACATGGTAAAATTCAACGTGGAGGACAGCCTGGCTGGGTCAAAGCACACCCTGCATCGTGATACTGTGCCTGAGAATCAAGATGCTTGTAGTATTCTGCCCTGTCTTGGCCAGAAGAGCTGGTCCAGGCTAGTGCAGTGGGTGGTGAGTGGCTATGTGGAAGCCCAGCAGAAACCTCGGACATACCTGTAAGCCAGTAACACAGAAACCACAGTCTGGGGAAAACTGTTTAAACCTCCACACAGATTCACAGGCCACATACGAGGTGGTCATTCTGCACAGCTGTGTGTGAGGATGTTTTTTTAACACAGTGAGGTCCGGATGAGCAGTAGGAGGACAGTCTCCTGGAGAGTGTCAAAGGGTCATTTGGACTAAAAGTGTCTTTGCCTTACACCTGGCCGACACCCACTTACTAGATGATGGGTCATGAACTGATGGATGTTAAAAGTCATCAGGTCTGAGAGGTCCTCGGCCCTTGAGGATAGCAATGTACCCACAGCATCTTCAGCTGTTCCAAGGTCCTCGCATCCCACGAGCTTGACCAGAGCTCCTTCAGCCTGTGGGAACCCCAGGCCAGTGTGGCAGCCCAAGCACCCCCATTGGCCTCCCTAAAGGGCCTTGGACACTCCACCGATGTGCATTTAAACAAGGGAAGTTTCTTGGGTTCTTATCTCCATCCAGCTCAATCACTTGTAGCCTTTTTCCTTTTGGGTAGTGGTGGTGGTGGGTGGTTGTGTGTATGCACACACACATAAACTCAGGCCTAAGAACATATATGTGGGGACCAGAAGTCAACTTTGGATATAGTTCCTCAGGCACTGGTCACTCTCTTTCATCAAGTCGGGGTCCCTCCTGGAACTCACCCATGAGACTAGGTTGCTTGACCAGCAAGCCTTAGGATTTGCTTGTCTCTGCCTCCGTTACTGACTGTTATTAGTGCATGTCACCATGCCCAGATTTCATGTGCAAGTGTAGAGCGAACTCAGCCCCTTTTGCGGCAATGAAATGGCATGCAGAAAGACGTGAAGCAGGTCTGTGACTCATAAAGACAAGGTAACTTCCAATTTAGCCTTCACCCATTTAAAACAAAGGAAAAAAAAGCCATCCATTCTATTCTAACGTTTGGCCCCTCGAGGACTACTGGATACCACTAAATGAAAAAAGTTGTGTTGTGGGATTTATATTTTAGTTAAGCAGCAAGAGATTGTTTTTAAAAATAATTATATAATGCGTTGGAAAATATGTAATGAAAAAGGGATGAAGAGGACATGTATAAGTGTAAAGGGGGGAGAAGGGGCTTGAAGGCGGCAGTTTTAAATGGGATGGGGGGGTGAGCCTCCCTGAAAAGGTTGAAACAAACCTGGTGGAAACCTGGCAAAGGAACACGCATGGGTGCCTGGCAGGAGAGACAAAGAGAAGATCCACAGCAAATGCAGACAGCAGTGCAAAGGCCCCGAGCTAGGGACGTGCCATGCTTCTCATCTTTGAGACATAATGCATGTATCATGTCCTCGGTATTTCAGGCCTTCACACAGTCTAGGCAAATGTTATTCCATTGTGTCACATCCTTGGTCCTAAGGCTTGGCCCTCCAAAGTAAAGTAACTGCATTTGTATATGCTTGACAATATTTTGTGACTCCTTCTGGGCTAGTGTTTTATTTCTCTGGGCCAAGGAAGAAGAAGAAGAAGAAGAAGAAGAAGAAGAAGAAGAAGAAGAAGAAGAAAAAGAAGAAGAAAAGAAGGAGGAGAGGAGGAGGAAACAGAGAGAGACTGATTCCATATACAAAATGGCCTGAAAAGTGGGAGATACTGGAGACTGTTCTGTGTTCAATGACAAGGGAGGAGATTGGCCTCAGGCTTGGGAGGCTGTTCTGTGTGACAAGTAGAGGGCAAAGGCAGGTCTTAATCCTTCCTACTTTCTGGAAGAGGGTGCTGAGATGAAAAGTCCCAGCCAGGACCGCTGTCCTTCCTCCGGTGAACACTGAGCCTCATAGACCCCAAGGGCAGCTGGAGTCTGTCCATGCTTCCTGCAGCCTAGAAACACACCAGATAAAATGATGCTGCTCCCAGTTGCCTTAGGTTATAAGCAGAGTTGCTGGGATGGGAGATAATGTAATTCAGAGCGCTGTATTGGGGATGGTTATTGTTTTATATAATTACAGTAATTTGCCAGGAAACCAGCAAACAGATAGCATGCTGAGTTCAAAGGGAGATAGGAAAATGTCCCCAGAGCCTGTATGAGTCAGAGCTCTAGAAGAGTTAACCCCACACACACACACACACAATGGCTGCTAATTTCCAAGGTCACCATGATTGGATTAAGAAAAATTTTTGGCTCTGTGGACCATGTTGTCATCCACAGAGTTTGTGCTAGAAAACTGGGTAGTCAAGTTAAAACAAAACAGGTCTTACGTATCAAGTGAGTTAGAGCTGCATTTCCAGTTATCCTGGCCTTCACGAGGCCCAAAGGCTGGGCACTTCTGGCTTAGAGTGCTCTGAGTTTAGCTACATGGGTGGCTAGGAAGTATGGTTTGTGTGGTTGATCCTCATTGGCAGTCTAGCTGGACTTAGAATCACCTTGGAGACCCATGTCTAGGTGCAGCTCTGAGGGCATTTCGGAGGACTACACCCTAGGCAGAACACACACCCTAAGTGCACACCATCCCAAGATTGAATAAAAAGGGAAAAGAGAGAGCCAGATGAACACTAGCATTTGTTTATCTCTGCTTTCTGACCCATCCAGATGTGAGCATGACTGATGGAACCTTCAAGCACTGAGCCGAAACACCCCCTCTATCTTACTTTCTCCTCTATCTTACTTTTGTCAAGTATTTTGTTAAAATAACATGGAAATTAGAGAGCACACTGCCACATCAGCTGTCCACTGCAGAAACACAGACATATCCTGCACAAACACTGAGTCTACAGTAAACGCGTCACACAGAAATGCATCACGGGAGCTGAAGATTTACATTTGAAAAGCTGTGACGAGGATCCTTTGACTGAAGATTGAGAGAGACAAGCAGTCAGCAACTCAGATTCCCCTGTCTCCCTGGAGATCTGGTCTTTAATTAAGCACCATGCATATACAATGAAGTATACCTTTTCTGGAGTATAGTTCTGTGCCTTTTGAGAAACAGGTATGGTACTGTAACCTCCAACATAGTGAAGACAAAGAAGAACATTCTTCCCAAGGCTCTCCAGACCACACTGTGGTGAGCCCCTTCCTTCCTCCCAACTCCCTGTGACCAAACATCTGTTTCTGGGCTCAAAGCTTGCCTTTTCTAGACTATTGAGGGATGGAAGTGTGGACGAAGTAACTTGTTCAATCCAGCCTCTGATGTTTGAAACAATACTGTTGAGACTCGCCCACATTGAGGAGTTATCATTACCCTTATTATTGCTGTGCCCAACCACCCAGCCAAAAGCAATTTATAAGAGGAAGTCTTGCTATGGCTGGCTGTTAGACGACACTGCCCATTGTGGTAGAGGGTCATGAGGGAAGTCATGACAGTGGGATTACATGGCCGAGAACTCTCTATCTCCACCTATCCAGAAGCTTGTTTGCACAGGCATTTCCTCCTTTTTACTTCAGCCTGGGCCTCCATCTCAGAGGACAGTGATCCCTATATCCAGGGCAGTCTTCTGCTTCAGCTTATCCTCTCCAGAAATACCTTCCTAGATGTGGCCAAATAACCTCTCTCCTAATACCTCACGCGTTTCATGATCTAATCAAGTCAACAATGGAAAGTGAGTCATAACAACTTCAACACAAGACTTGATGCCTCCAGACTCTCACAGTAGAATTCCCCAAGTGTGTAACAAAGCACAAGTCATATTGAGACCCAGGAAGGCCTCAAAGTGAGTGGGAACCAAGAGCCAGAGAAACCAATGCCAACGATAGAGGCATCAATCATCTGCCCATAGAAAGCCAACCATGGTAGACTGCTTCAGAGAACAACTATAGATAAATCTTGAGAACATGGAAAATGGGAAGACTGGAAAAGAAATGAACAATTTTTATATTTATGCTTGTGAGCCTAGCCTTTAACAGCTGAGCCATCTCTCCAGGGCAAAATCAACATTTTTTAAAATGGTCATTCTAGGAGAAGGAAAAAGAAAACATAACCAAAAGTTTCAATACTCCATATGTAGCTCACCAGGAAACAGAAGGGACCAACGGCAGCACGTAGAAATAGAGATCTAAAAACAAGATAATTAGGGCTAACCTCTGTGAACAACATAAAGAAACGCATAAGGAAACAGAGACCAGAGTGTTGGGGACCCAGGAGACTAAAAAGGATCTGACATTTGTGACATGAGAATTCTGGAAAAACAGGAAAAGGAAGGTGGGACTTATGAAATGCTGATAGATGGCTGGGAAGATGGCTGAGTACGTCAAAGCGCTCGCCACACAAGTGTCAAGACCTGATTGTGAAGCCACCTGCGTAAAGAACCTGTGTAAAGCTGGGTGTGCTGGCACATCTGTGATCCCAGCATCTTGTGCCAAGGTGGGAGGCACAAGATAGCTGCATGAGGGTTGAGGGCTGGCTAACTGGTCAATGCAACCAATGCAACGAGGAACAGAACAGATGCTGTTTCACTCAAGGTAGAAAGCAGTAAATGACACCTGGAGTTGTCCTCTGTCCTCCACAGGCTCACCATGCCATGTTAACATCTGTACTCACACACATAAGCATGTGCAGACACATACACATCATACAAAAATATTAATTTACAAACTGTTGAGATAACTACATTAATTCCAGTAATCCTAGCCTGTAAGAGATTGAGGCAGGAGGATTTCAAGTTCGTCATTACTCTGAACAATAACGCAAGGCTTTTCTTTTGAAAAACAAAACAAAAAAGTGTTCAAGAAAGAACAATGGAAACTCTAATATGGCAAAAGGCATAAACCTATATTTGTAGAAAGTAAAGTGAAAACGAAAGCAATATTAAATACAAACAATAACCCAAATATAAACCTAAGCCAACCTGTACTCTACCCTAAAAACAAACCCTAAAAACAACTAACCAGTAACCAATCCCAACCCTAACTCTCACCCCAATCCTAGTACCAACCCCAACTCCAATCCTAATGCCAATACCAACCCCAACCCAAATAATTCCTCACCAAATCACATCAGCATCATTTTTTTTTCCTTTAAAGATGGAGAAATCTGAGCATAGTGAGTATGAAGCACATTTACCCCTGGGAAACAATTGGGCAGCTTCTCAGACTCTGGTGGCCATCAGGAAGGGTAAGACATTTTTCATGGGATGAAAGAAACAACCAACTCTAACCCCATATCCATGACTCTTCCAGACCAAGAAGAAACAAGATGGTCTAAATAAGGGAACAAGCTAGAGCAGAAGTTCTCAGCCTTTGGGTTGTGACCCCTTTGGGGGTCACATATCAGATATTTGCATTAAGCTTCATGACAGTAGGGAAATTATAGTTATGAAGTAGCAACAAGATAATACTATGGTTGAGAGCCACTACCACATGAGAAACTGTAATAAACGGTCGCAGCGTTAGGAAGTTTAAGAGCAGCGGGCTGGAGGCTTTTCGAAAGGAGTGGGAATGGACAATATAGGAGAGGAAAAAGAAAACTCCTAACATTGCAGAAAGGAGCAAGAATGATGAAAAAGAGTAAAGCATGGGCTTAAAAACAAAACCAAATAAAACAAACAAAAAAACATCACTTTTGTCTTCTTAAATTATGTTTGATGGTTAGGGTAAGTATTGTACTATGGTTTGATATGGTTTTAAGCATATGTGCAGAAAATAATTTGAATGTGGTGGCATAAAGAGAGGGGAAGGCTGTGAAGCTGGCTCAGAAGGTGAAGTGCGTGCTGTATAAACACACTGCATTTGGTCTCCAAACCCACATTAAAAATTTGATCGTGGCCGCGTGTTCCTGTAACACCTACAAGAGCCTACAAGAGCTAGCATGAGTAGCCACGAGGCAAACAGTTGCTGTGCTGTGTCACTCGAGACTGACAGGAAGGAAGAAGTCTTTATTGACTCACCTCTTGCTTCATGTGTGTCTGGTATATATGCACATACCTGTATGAGCAAGCATGGAGTGCAGAGGTCGATGTTGAAAGTCTTCCTTCATAATTCTCCACCTTATTTTTTGAAGCCAGCTCCCTCTCTCTCTCTCTCTCTCTCTCTCTCTCTCTGAACCTGGAGCTCACCCATTTCCTAGGCTGTCTGGCCAGTGAATTCCAGAGATCTACCTGGCTCTGCCTCCCAGTGCAGGGATTCTAGGCATGTGCTGCTGCGTCAGGCCTTTTTACATAGATGCTGGGGATCCAAAGTCAAATCTTCATGCGTGGCTAGGAGGCACTGTACCCACAGAGCCATCTATCCCTTCTTTCTGACAGAGTTACCTCCTCGGGCCTTTTCAAATATGACTTAGCCACAGTCATTTGAATCCACAGATACAGTGCTTCAGAAGGCAGACTGTACCTAACATGATACTTACAACAACCATGACACCAGTGTAGGACCATCCCCTAAATCCTTTCAAACCACAGGCTACAAGTGAGATGCCGCTGCCCTCAGCCTCAGATCAAGGACAGTCCATACCACACATGTCTTCCTGTGGCCAGGAGCCCACATGAAAAGGCTCCCTCTGGGCAAAGGCGGCACCACCCTTAGTCTCAGCACTCGGGAGGCAGAAGCAGGCAGATCTCTGTGTTTGAGGCTAGCCTGCTCTATGGAACTGAGTTCCAGGACAGCCAGGGCTACACAGAGAAACCCTGGCTACACACACACACACACACAGAGAGAGAGAGAGAGAGAGAGAGAGAAAGAGAGAGAGAGAGAGAGATCCCTCTCCAAGCTCTGCTTCCCTGTGACCGAGGAACCCCAAACCTACTGACGCAGCAAGTGTCCAGATGTAAAAATGCATGTCCATACCCTACTTGCTGAGTGACTTCTTTAGAAATGTACTCCATAGATCCCCAACCAGCCCTATCTGCTCAAATCGGAGACCTGCACCCTTCTCTGGGAGTCCAAAACACAGTTTCTCCAGGAGCTCTGAGGCCCATCTGTGGGCCCTTTCACAGTACTACCTAGCACCTTTCTGCATAGCTACTCTCTGAGTCTCATTAATTGTTACTATGTTATACTTCACAGCATGGCTTCTGGGATGGTGCTTGTCTCCCGACTGGTTGCAGGTGACAACAGACTTGGTCTTGGCTATATGGTCCCAAGGAGAGATCCCTACACGATATTGGGATGGACCTTATGATGGCCTCAGACCGGAACAGGGTGCTAAGTTCCTTCCCAGTGAGAAATTTGAGTCTTGCAACCCCTGGCATGCCAGGGAATCACAATTAATCAAGCTGTCAATTGGGGTCAATTGAGAGAAAGTGACAACTAGAGCAAGTGCCTTGGGAGCTGGGGTGGCTCAGCCATGAGCGCAGCGGCGGTGCTGAGTGCAAAGACTGGGGTGTGAAATGGATTTTCCTAAGTGTCCTTGAGTGCTTACACAGAGAAAATGACAATCTCAGGTCCATTAACTCCCACCTCAAGTCATGCTCTGAAAGTCAGATGGCTTCCATGGCAGCCCTGAAGAATCTCTTGTTTCTTGGACCTGTGGGGCTGACAGAGCTGAAAATTAAACACAGAATTTACTGGTGCAAGTTGATGCATTCAAGGCCTTGTGAGCTTTTGGTGTGAGAATTGGGGGTAGGGGTGGGGTCAATGGGGACCACGAAACTTGGAATGAGGACATCTCAGACTCATAAACTCTGAACCCTTCAGCATCAACTCAATGTTTAAGAAGAGTTACCTTCAGCTGGGGGTCCCTGTGAGACTCTTAGCTGGGGCAGACACGTTGGAAGAGATGGCTGAGCCTTTACGGCCGTGCCACCATCACTGTCCGCCGTTGTGCTGAGACTGTTGCAGTGTGGCTGGGGCTAGGCTCTCAGTATAGCCCAGGAAGAAAGAGGTGCCACAACCAAGGAGCCTGTAACACTACCAGAAGACACCAAGCACCATATGCAAATGAGTCTGAGGGTTTCTACTAGGAAAGATGGGGACCAACAGCAGTGATCCCAAGAGTTCACTGACACAGTATCTTTCCTAGAGATTCTTTGGTTTAATGCGTCATTTGCACATGAAGATACAGCTTTAGTTGTGTTCTAGGCTGGGAGGCAAAGGTCTAGAGGTGGTCTCTAGCTAAGGAGGTCAAAGCACCAGGACTTCCCTCACATGACAAGGACAAGGGAATCCAAGGCCTGGGCCAACTGCATTTTTCATGAAGACTCGTAGCTGCACCTCGATGGAACACTCAGGAGAACGCCCACATCCCCCAAAGCTCTGTGGACAGGGAGAGCGGTGGGCAATGCCACCAGGAAGAGTTGTCCCATCAGCACAAGGTGGAGATGATCCCACAACATCCCACAACTATCCTGTGTGGCAGTGCTTGACTGGCAAAGACAAGATGGGCGTGCCCACCTCAGGCAACAGGGACACACCAACAAGGTGAGCTCCCTGGCACATGGAGACCTGTAACAGCAACTGCCAAGCCAGAGTGAGCCTAGCAGGGGAGGGGTTATCAGCCTGCTGGGGACATCAGTACCTCAGTACAATTAAGTCCCTAGCTCAAGAACAGGTAACCTGACTCCAGTCCCAGGGAGTGATCCAGGGCATCCACCCACCTGCCTTCTCAGAATGGAGTCGCAGATCCAAGGACCCTCCACTGCCCTGGACAGAGGCCCTCTAGGGCTACAAATATACATGGGTTTCTTGCCTTAAGCCTCACAAAGGATGCCTGTGGCATCAGAAGAGGGATTCCTCGGACTCTTCAGGGATTACCAGGTTCTCCAAGAGGGAAACAGCTAAAGGAGAGGAGAGGAAATCACGGGATCGCTGCTGAAGACAGAAGCCAAGTCAGTGGCCTGTAGTTGATAAGCAGTTACGCAATCGGCAAGTCACTGGGGAGGCTTTGTACGGCTCCCTGTGAACACTATGTGTGGATATCTTTGTCTCTAGAACACAATTAAAGCTGCACTTCTTGGCTCTGCTTCTAGCCTTTAAGTTTCATACATGAGATCCTGGTACTCAACTTTACATTCAGCAAAGAAAATATTCAGTGAGACCCTTGAAGAACTAGAAGAGTGATGAGCACAGCCTTCACAGCATACGGCATGCCCACCTTCTCACCCTGGAGATGGGTAAAAGCCTCTTCAGCAGGCAGGATGCTTCTTGTATGGCAAAAGCAGAGATCTGGGCTCTTGGAAGGGAACATGCTGCTGGGTCTGTTATAACTGTGTCAATTACAAATGTATTGTCATTCAACTCCCCACACACCCTTCAGTATTCTCTGTATAGGAAACAATGCGACTCCATCCAGCTTTTCTCCTTATTCTGTGCACAGAGCTAAGTCTTCCCAACAGAGGATGCTTGAGGGATACTTCAAGGGAAAAAAGTTTTCTAAACATTCCAAGTTGAGTGTCAGTGCTGTAGACATGGGTTTGGCCATGGAAGTAACCCAGCCACTGGCTTCAAGACATACTCAGCACCAGGGCAGCGTCACTCACTGATAAACAACCTGTCCACAGCACCCACAGCACAGAAGCCTCCTGAAGACCGGGTGTTCACAGACATCTGCTATTCCATGCAGTCTGCCTACAGTTAGCACATCCATGAAAAATAGCCCTGTTCCCAACTGTGATCTGAGCACTTGGAAGACCTGTGTCCCTGATACCCAGACTCTCAGCACACACTTATGTCTCTAGCTGTGAGTGGGCTGCCTCCAACCTGCGCTCTGGAATGTTACCTACTGTTTGCCCAGCCACTTCATACAAGTTTCAGTCAAGATAAACAAGCCAACAGCTCTCTCTCCAAGGGTTGAATCCAATCACCTGCATTAGTCTGGATTCCCTCCATATTTCTCGTTCTTTGGTGCTCTCTTGGTTCTCTGCTCTTGTGTCTTAGAGTGGCTATTGAAGAGCTAGCCACGTGAAATGTTTCCTGTGTTACCTGCTATATGGCCTCTACATCTTGAATAGATCCAGACAGCTACACAAAGAGAGGCTGCATCCTAAGTCATAAGGTAGCTGAAACAGATTTGAAGAATTAAAATAAGACCAAGTGTGTTCTTAAACCATACTGGAATGAAGCCAGAAATCAGTAAGAGAAAGGAAACAGGAGAAACTGCAAATGCTTAGAAATAAACAACACACTTGAAAATAGCCTGTGGGTCAAAGACGAAGTCTCAGAGGCAATCAAAAGTACATTGCTGAATAAAAGCAAAAAGACAACAGCTCAAAATTTGTGGCTCACACTTAAGAGAGCACCAAGAGGGAATGCATAGCACGAAATGTTTGCACTAGAAAAGAGAGTTTTAGGTAAAAAGCTCTGAGCTCCTTCTGCAATCCAGCCCACCGCCCCCCAAAAGCATAATAATCCTAAACAAGCAGAAGAAATAAAAAAATAAAGGTTGGTAAAGAGATCAATAAAATTGAGACAAAAATAACAGAGAAAAAAATCGATGAAACAGAAAGCTTGTTTTAGACAAGTTTAATAAAATTGATTTAGAATCTCTTCAAAGACAGACAAAGGAAAAGTGAGACAAGATACAAACTATCAATATCAGAAATGAACCAGGGGCTATCACTACAGACCCCACAGACTACAAAAGGCTCACAGGGGGGGAAAGTTCAACCCACATACACTCAATAATGTGCATGAAATAGACCAGTTCTACAAAAGGTATAAACTGCCACAATCCACCTCATCTGAAATCAATAACATGAACAGCGCTCTAACTATATCAAATTGAATTTGTGATTTCAAAACTCACAAATAAGAAGTCTCCAGGTGCTGGTGTAGAGAATTAGCTTCACAAAGAAATTAATACCAGCTCTAGACAGAAAGTAGCAAGGAGAGAATGTGCTATGTACCAAGATATCATTTTGACACCCAAAATATGAAAAAAAAAGTCAGAGACCAACACCCCGCATGAATCTAGACATAAATCCTTTGCAGAGTATTATTACTTGGATACTAACATATAAAAATAATTGCATACCATGACCAGGTGTGCTCCACCACATTAGCAGAGTAGAGGAGGGAACCACATGGTCATATCAATCAGCTCTGGGCAACCCAATACCCATCGTGACAGTACATGCTGTCTTCTCACGGTGACACACACCATTCACAACACTGAAAGTTATCCAGTAAGAGGAAATAATGAATGAAGGGAAATTATCCATTGTTCTGACTCAACAGACTTCTCAAGCTTCAGTACACTAAAATGGGAAAAAAAAAATTGTACAAAATACAGGCAATGGAAAGACACAGGGAGTCAAAAAAGAAAAAAAAGGAAAGAAGTATCCCTACTGGCAGGTACCATGATTATCTATGTATAAATTCTTAAAGAATTGCCAACAACAACAACAACAACAAAATTTTAGAAGTTTTGGACAAGAAGTTCCACAGGTACAAGATCAACATAAAAACATTAATTATTTTTCTCTACTACTTGTGAATTCCATCAAGATTCAAATCATAATGTCATTTAATACTCAAAACTGCTTATGTAAAACTGTAATGAAACATGCCGAGGGCTCACAGATTGCACCTTAAGAACACTGAAAGAATAACTCCAAGAAGACATAAGTAGTAGCAAGACTTATTGAGTCCCTGGGTTAAAAGACTCAACCTAGTAAAAAATATCAATTACCCCCCCCCCGCAATGTGTTTAAATATGTGGATCAAGTAGTGTTAAAATCCCAGTAAGAATTTCCTAAAATCTAAAAGGACAATTGAAGAGGAGAAACCTGGATTCACATGGTTTGAAAGCTCACTACAGAGCCATGGTAACCAAGGCCAAAGAACAGACATATGGGTCAGTGAAATATCACCACAACAAAAAGTGGAAGCATATGTGCATGACAGTGTCCAGCCGACACAGGCTGGCTTCAAGAGCCCTGCTCTGCCTCCCAGCACAGGACTAAAGCTCAAGACAGTTCAGTGGAGAAAGCCTAGCATTGCCGCATGTGGTACTGAGGGACCAACTCTTGAGGGTGGTGGGAGTGTGTGTGTCTAGTCCACAGAAGCAGAAGGGGAAACCCCAACCCGAGATTACCTTTGTTACACAAAAATGAGCTCAAAATGTAAAGTGGGCTTCAGTACAAAATGTGAAACTATGAATTGTTCGAGAAAAAAAAATTATCTAAGGTGGGACAGTCACACAGCAGGAACCATGAGACAAGGTTAGACCTTTGCTAGGTTAGACCTCATCAAATCCTTTGCTCTGTAAAAGCCTTTGCTTCTAAAAGGAGGAGAAAAGCTCAGCTGTAAATATGGGGGAATATATTTGTAATCAACATGGCTGCCTAAGGACTCCTATCTGGGCTTCATAAAGAAAGAATCCAACAACAATACAGGTAGAATATGAGTGAAAAGCATAAGAGAGAGGTCGAGAAGATGCACCCATGAGCTTTCCAGAAGAGCTCTCAGCCTGTAACGTCCTGCACAAACACTGGTGATTCCCAAAGAGACAGAAGCACATGCTCTTGCCACAGTCTGCACTCTACATGTTCACACTAGCTTCATTGCTGGAGACTGGGGAGGTATCTCAGTCAGCTAAGTACTCAGCATGCAAGCATAAGGACCCAAGTTAGATCCCAGATGGGCTCGGTGACACACACTTGCAATTCTATCACCAGAGAGGCAGGACCAGAAGGATCTATGGGGCTCACTGGCTAATAGCCTCATCTACTTGGCAAATTCTAAGCTAGTGAGAAATCCCATCTCAGAATGTATGGTGGATGATATCTGAAAGACACCTAAGCCTCTGGCCTCGACACACACACACACACACACACACACAGGAATACACACCAAAAAAATTAAAAGTAGACATAAAAAACAGAGGTGAAATAATAATAATCTCCAGATAATTAAGCTGAATGAGCAAAGCAAGAGCTACATTGCTGTGTAATTTCCTTTATCAAATCTTCCTTTAAATTTTTATGAAGTAGAAGCAGAGCTTAAATCCATTCATTTGTTTGTTTGTATATTTGTTCGGCTTGTGTGCATATGTGCTGGTGTGTGGGTGTGAGCCTGCCACATCACAAAAATATGGAGGCCAGAGGAAAATCATTCCCCATGTTGGTCCCAGGTACCAAATTCAGGTTATCAAGCTTGGCAACAAGTGCCTTTAGCTGCTGGGCCATCCCACCAACCCAGTATAAAACATTCCTAAAGTGACAAATACTAGAGCAAGAGAACAGAGCAATGGTTCCCCAAGGGGTGGGGCAGGAGATAGGACCATAGGGTGGCCACTAGGAAGTCCTTGGCAGGATAGCAAAGCCCTGTACCATTGCCATCAGAGAATCCAGATGAAACATACATGGAGGTCTGCTCATTTCTTACATATCTACAGTTATATCCATAAAACACGAAGTGATTAAAATGAAAACAAGTTAATCAATAGGGTCAAAATGAAGAGAAAGTTCCCACTGAGCCCATGCTGTTCAGCCCAATGCCCACAGACCATTGGTTCTGCACCCCGCCCTGGCCCTGCCCACCCTGCCCACCCTAGGGGCCATGAGTCCCACTGACTGGCTCTGACAGGCCATTTTCCATGATATAGGCTGCTTGATAGCCCAGGCTGGCCTGGAACTTGCCATGATGCTCCTGCTTCAGGATCCCATGCTGGAATGACTGGCATGTATCATGTCCCACTTTTAGTTTAGTTTTTGTTTGGTTTTTTAATTGCAGCACAACTTTCTATGCTTTTAAGTTTCCTTATATTAAAAGGAAGTTCATGTTTCTTTCCCACATGGGAATGCTTTAGTGTGGCTGGGATCTGGAAACCATCACAAACCTCAATTGACATGAAGGAGACAGTCAAGACCCTGGCAAGAGTAGTTAGTCGTTGCCTGACTCGCACTACAGACCTGCTGAGAAATGCAGCCACTCCCATCCTGAGACCATCTGTATTCCACTCCTGTGCATTGGGGTGACAGAGTCCTGAGACCCCAGGCACAAACCCTGTTCTTGTATCTTTGCTGCCTACAACCTTGAGACCTCTGTTCTCTGTTGTGTTTGCTATGTCTCACAGTAGGCTCTCTACACAGCCTTTGTCCAAAGGCTTGGGTGAAAGAGCAGCCATGACTGGAGGCCCAGGCTCGCTCCCCCTTGGCTTATCCCACATCAAGCCAAGGTCTTCCCCCCTTCCTTTTCCAGGCCTGCCTCTGTGTACACAATGTTTGTGGCCTCTGCCAGGGAAAAGGTGTCCCTGGCTGGTGACCCCTGGCCCCTCACTGTGAGCTCATTTCCCCAGGCAGCTGTGCAGCAGTCTGTCAGGCCTTTGGGGGTAACCCTGCACTCGTGGAGCACCTCCTTTGTGACCACCCCTTCCCTGGCTGCCCAGCCAAGTGCCGAAGGAAGCCAAGATTCACATTCTGGCCCTGGAATCTCCATGCGGACCCTCAGATTGCCCCCAAAACTCAAGGTCCACTCTAATTGGCATTCACCTGTTATCCCAAACACTTGCTCTTAGCAGAGAATATGGCTAGGGTGGCTAGGGGCCACAACATTATTTTTAACCAGCCCAGACATTTACTGTGCCTGCCGAGCTCATGCCATGTCTTAAGTTGCATCCTTTTCCTTGCTGGGTCAGCAAGTAGAACCTTGGCTTTAAACTCTGTCCTTTCCCTATGAAGAGGAGGGGTGTGTTGCCCTCAGACCAGGCTTCTCTGAGATTCCTCCAAATCTGTCACTGAAAAATAATTCTTCTGAGTGGTTGACCAAAATGGCTATAAACAGTATGACTATCAAGTATGTGGATGTTTAGGGGTGGGTCTGGTGTAATGGGGGTGTGGATAGAGGGGTGTATTTTCAAAAGCCGAGGGTTAACATATGTCTCTAGCCAGTTCACACCTTTGGTTTTATTAGGACACCTTTGATGAAGATCGGTTTATAAAGCAACATGTTTCCTTATTAATCTTTTGAAAAAATGTGGATCATTTTACTTTCTATGTATGAGTATTTTGCCAATATGCTGTTATGTGCACTGTGTGTGTGTGTGTGTGTGTGTGTGTGTGTGTGCTGTCCAAGAAGGATAGAAGAGGGCATTGGATCACTGGGAACTAGAATTACAAGTGGCTCTTATCTTCCCTGGGGTGGGGGTGGGGGGTCCTGGAAACCCAGCACAGGTCCTCTGCAAGAGCAGCAAGTGCTCTCAACTGCAGAGGCATCCCTCCAGCCTCCTTATTTGGTTCTTTCTGTTGAACAGAACATAGACTATGGGCCTGGTTTCTGACAACCATTGTGAGTTGCAGTAAACATTTTGACAGATGCAGCCATGGAGGTAAACACAACAGAAGCAAAAGATTTTGTTGTTTCAAAACACTGCTAGAAGCTTCTATATGTTGAGTCCTGCAACATTCACATACCGTTATGAAGGACAGTAGGTTCTCAGCCAGCGAAGCCCAGGCTCGTCCTGAGAGAGACAGCCACAGGTCCATGGAGGTGAGAGGAGTCTAAAAGAGCTCTCTCTCTCTCTCTCTCTCTCTCTCTCTCTCTCTCACACACACACACAATTTCATCATTCTCTATCAGTGCCTGCTCTGTAAGTACACTCTCAGCCCAGAGAGATGTCCCACACATGCCACACACCTCAGCAAAGAAGAGGAAAGAGACCCAGATGGTGTCCCAGAAGCTGGCATTTGAGTCAACTCCATGTTTCACTGAAGAAAACAAAACAAAGCATCTTGAGAGACCTAGGGGACACTCCAGTAGTGATGAAGCTCAGCTGGGCTCAAAAAAAAGGAAGTAAATTCATTTCTATGCGTTACTCAACACGACAGCAGCAACACTTAGAAAACAGGAAGCAGGAGAAGCAAAGACTTAAAAAGCCTCCGGGGACTGTGACTATTGATCTGGAAACCCAAGAGGCCCAGAAAGTCCGTGTGCAACATTCTGCTTTAGAGATAAAGCTGTTTTGGGCTGAGTGAGAACCAGGGCATTGGTCCTCCTGGAGTTGGGGTTGACGTAACGCTCAACATGAGAATTTCCGCTGTAGATGGCCATGGCAGGGAGCATCTCCTAGTCACTGGGATGTCGTTTGAATCTGTTCAATATTGCGGATATGTTTGCAGTCTTTTCTGTTTAGAATATTGCACCAAAATTAATCTCCTTCAAGAGGAGTTTCTTTTTCTGCCCCGCTCTTCACTCTGCTCTCCCTGAGTGTGGCAGAACCGGAGGCAGGGAGCGTGGACCCCAGGGGCCCTCAGACATCGGGGCTTCTCTAGTGCTGCAGTCTGAGAAGTAGAGAAGGAGCTAGTGAAAAGAGAAGGTCCTGAGACAAGGCAGGTCAGAAGCCCTGCTGGCTATGGACCCTGCAGGCTGATTGTTCATGACTTTGAAATTCAACACAGTCGTTACTTTGCTGCATTTTGACAACCGTAATTTCCAGGTGGATGTAAGCTTCAATCTTGTTTTCAGATAGATTAGGGGAGGGGTGCTTCCTCTGGACTGTGGGAGAATCAGACTGAGTAAATTCCCCTTTGAATGGGCCATTCAAGCCACCACAGGTAGAAGAGGCCTCCGGAATGTGAAATAGGGGTAGGAAAGATAAGCTGAAGCACAGGGCCCTGATGCAGATATATTAGGTCTCACAATAGACTCCAGTGTCTTCGGTGAAGCCCAGAACCTGAGGAATCTACCAGGTTCTCACACCAGCACCCCCTCTAATTTACTGGTACTATAGTATGTGTGTGTGAGAGAGAGAGAGACAGAGTGTGTTTGTGGTGCACACGTGTACTGGGTGTATGTAGTGTGTGTATGTATATGTATGTGCGTGGTATGTGGTATCGTGTGTCTGTAGCGAGCGTAGCCCCAGTACTCAGGGGATCCAGGCAGGAGGAGACATCAAGGCCATCTTGGGCTATTAGTGAGTTTGAAGTCAGCTTGAAATACATGAGGCTCTATCTAAAAACCCTGATAAATGAAACAATAAAAATTAAAGAGCAATCATACAGGACATGCTCTCTCTCAGAACATTAAGTAATTCTTGTAAGCATTTTGACAGAGCTTTCATACAGCACCAGGCAGCTAAGAAGCTTCGCTTGGCATCGTCATCGAAGGAAAACAAAGTTTCAGAGTTAACTTGTTTTCTAAGGCCATCTTTTTTCTCAAAGGAAAAAAAAATTGCTCCATCCTTAAATTGAGGCTCTTTGGATCAAACTGCAGTATGTATGGACTGTCTTTAAAGGTAAAACTGTTTAATGCAGCCAAATGAGCTAGCTACAAACTATGAGAGCAAGCCAGAAGCCCAAGTTCAAGGTTCACAACTGGGAAAAGCGTGCTCAAGGGCCAGGCCATGCTGTTCTTACACCATGGCCCCTTCATCCCTATAGGCAGCTATGTCAGGAGGAGCAACGGGCTCCCTTGCCGTGGGAGGCTTGGGGTTCAATTACAAGGCTTCCCTAATCCCACATGGACAGATACTGAGTGTGGGGACTCAAGAAAGACTCACAAACAGAGCAACATGCAAGGCTTCTGGTGTTTCCATAAGTCAAATCCATGGCGACCCTAAGATTTCTTCTAGGGGCCAGGGCTTAGTCACCACCCTTGCTGCTGACTGTCTCTCCCACTCTTCGAAGGACCGAACTAATGAGCTTCAAAGTATGTCTCCAACAAATGAGTGGAGTGGGGGACATTCTCACTTGTTTTAGTACTGATGCTCACACCACAATTCGAGATGAGCCAACACTCCCCATCCAGCTGTGAGAACCAGCTATTCATTCTCTCCTGGACACCCAGCAGCTGCCTCTGAGTCTGTGTCCCCGCCCCTTTTCTAGTTCCTCAGTCCCTTGTGCCACCACGAATTTGAGCATCCACCTCACACAGAGGGCTGCACACTCTAAGCCCTGGAGTCCCCAGTACGCTTCCAAGAACAAAGTTAACTCTCTGCCAGCATCCATCAAGCAACGCTGGATCAAAGCCCTCCTTTCCCTGACACCATTCAGAGACACTTAAAACATACACACCGGTGGAAACTCCGTAGAGCAGGAGGCCTCGCAAGCTTCAAAACGCGGTCAGGAAACAAAGCGAGAGCTGCCACACCCCGTGTTAGGCATCTCTGTGGGACTCAGCAACTCCCTGCATTTGCAAACGCGTATACCGGGGTTTCACATTGAGCTGGAGCCTTTGGGGGCCTGGTCCCCCTGGCAGCCTTTATGGGGTTCCTCGCAGTATCAAAGGCAGGTCCTAATCATCATCTTTGTGTCGTGAGAAACCAGGCTGTGCCTGTGGAGTGTCTAAGAAGGAGCTCTGCACGGAGTGTGAGGGCGTGCTGAGGGGCTGTTGTTCACCAGCACACAGGGAAGTGCATCCCCCGAAGTGTAATTGGGCCAAACCCCATGACATCACCTGTCTGCATGTTCTCTGACCCCTTAAATTATATATAATATATATATATATTTATAAACATTATATATATATATGTGTGTTTTAAATTTAAAGCATGATGAATCTAGGCAGTTTTTAATTATCCATGATCCGTGGTTATGGGGGTCAAGGGTCAGCCAGATAATCGAAATGGAAACTTCATTCCTCCCGGGAGTTTTTCTGCTTTCCCTCCTTTCCTCCCGTGGCTCCCCCAGGCATGGCCCAGGCTCAAGTGGAGCAGTGAAGGGATGCTGTGCCAAAAGCCCCATCCCACCCAGCCAGGACTCGGTCCAAGCTTACTCACATCCCTCTGTGACTTTGTATTTGCATGTGTGGAACCTTTATTCACGCTGACTTGCTTTTATCATTTAATTTGTCCCAAACTGTACTTCATAATAGTGTATTTTTATAACATCCATGAAAACACTCTGTAATTATCATGGTGTGTGTGTGTGTGTGTTCCTGTGTGTAGAAATACATTTGCATGCACATGTGGATGACAAATGTTGACATTGTGTATCTTCTGCAATAGCTCTCCATCTTGCTTTTTGAGACAAGGTTTCTCACTGAACCTGGAGATCACTGGAGCAGCTAGACTGGCTTGCCAATGAGCTCTAGGGATCTGTCTGTCTCCCTGGGATTGCAGACATGTTCCACTATGCCTGGCAATTTGCACAGGTGCTGGTGATCTGAACTCAGGACTTTCCACTTGGGCTTTATCCACTGAGCCATCTCTACTCCAGCCCTAAGTATCACACCGTCTTTTAAAGAGTTGTGTAGCGAAAAGTACCACCAACCCTAGGTTGGAAATGAGAACCAGAGGGCAACATCTTACAAGGCTGGTGGCACACATGAGAAGGCTGGGCCTCAATCTGTGCGTTTCTTAGGCATGGCCAACGCCACGTGAGGTTCACAGTTCAAAGAGTTAATAGGGACACCTGGGATAAGTGTGCAAGCTTTCTGTGACCCTGAAACAATTCCAAATAAAGAGGTTATTCAAAGACAGTAATAATAATTTCTATATTTAATAATGTTTATTAACAGCTATTATTTTTATCAGTAGGAGTCCCTTCTAAAGCTAAAAAAGAACTTATAAAAACAAATTTGACCAAGTACCCATAGGGTTTTGCAGACCAATCTTGGGGCATATCAGGCCAGATCTGCACATCTGAGATTCCCCATCCATTGGACAATCAAGGTGGGTTGTGCCAGGGTTGGTCTCTCTGGCCCAAAACCCCTGTAGGGACAGTGATGCCAGATAACAGAGAGGAGGACATTTTACACTGCCCTCCCAGAGTTTCAGGGGGTCCAGGAGAGGCAGAATCTCAAAAGATAGGACCCTTCTGATCCCAAAATAGACAGTTATACCCACTCTCACCTCCTCTGACCTGTGACACCATCCCGTTCCTGGGCAGCCAAGGAGCTTGAGAAATAAATGTCCCCAGGGCTCATTTTGGAACTGTTTTCTCACGTTGGCAGAGCTAACTCCATCATGAAAGCTGTGGCTCATGCTCTGGGGGAAAGGTACAATGGTCCACCCCCCAGGGCCAGTACACCAATGTTCTTCTGCAGGTAATTGCCCAAACGATCGCTGCGGGCTGCACTCACGCAGTGCCACATGTAATGAAAGTGGAATGAGTGACAGCCGAAAAACCAGGGGACGGCAGAGCATTTATTTCCCTAAGATTATGTTCCTGCTCAGGAAGCTGTGATGTGGCTCCTGAGCTCTTGGCTCTCCCATTTCTAATCACAGAGTGTAAAAATGAAATTGTTTTGTTTTTCTTTTTTTTTTCGGCACCGGAAGTGATTTTGTTGGCATCACCTACTGTTTGGAAGATTAAATTTTTTTTGAGGCCAGAAAGAAAGAAAGAAAGAAAGAAAGAAAAATCTCGAAATTTCATCAAAAATCAATCAAACGTACAAAAGCTTGATCTCCCTCCTTATGTTTTCACTGTTTCTTAACTATGGGATTGTTTTCTTTTTATTTTTAAGGGCTAGATGGAGAACAGTATGGCTGGCTAAGGCCCTGCCACACCCGCCATGATGGGGTGGAGAAGCTGGCTAATCGTTGCCTTTGGGGTGTATATATAAAAGCAGTGTTTAAACATTTCAATTAGGAGACCAAAACACAGATTTGTGTATTATCCTCAGCCAGCCATTTCTCCAAGCCAAGGTGACTTTTGTCCTTGTGAAAGCAGCTGACAACAGGTCCTTGATTCCAAGGGCTGCTCTGGGAGGTCTTGACCCTCCTTGGGACTTTGATTTGTGGTCTCTTGAGCTCTCCTTGTGGATGACTTCCCACTGTCTGTCCTCTGGCTGTGTTGCTCTAAGTTCCTTCAAATTCATTTTTGGAAAGAGGCAGATCAAAATCTACTCAATTTGCCTCATAAGCCAAAGTTCAGAAACACACCCGCAAGAAGGGATGAGCTGCTGTGACCTCAGCCCATCTCCTCCCTAAGCACAGGGCTCACCAGCTGGCTCCCACTAGGACTCTTTTTATTTTTATATATGTTTATTCTTCATTAAGAGTACTTTATGGAGACATTCATTCAGTCTTTAAGAAACAGAAGGCACTCTGGCCTTCACAGCAGTACAGAGACACTGATGCCACCCACTGAGGGAAACAAGCCAGGCGTGAAGACCAGGAAGTCCTGCATCCTGCCGCATGGGCAACGGAAGAGACTCATCCAATCAAGTTAAATGGTGATGAGTAGGGGGTGTTGGAGGAAGCAGCCAAAGGGATGAATGCTCTCTTAGTTACTTCCTCCTAAGTTTCTATGGCAAAACACTTTGACAAAAACAACTTAAAGGAGATTTATTAGGCCCACCGTTCAAGGGTATAGCCCTTCATGGTGGAAAAGTCATACTGGCAGCATCTTGAAGCAGCTGGTCTGTTACACTGCCTTCCGAGTCAGACAGCAGAGAACAATGCACGCATGTACTCAACTTGCTTTCTCCCTCTTGTTCCAGCCAAGACTCCACACAATGGAATGGTGTTGCCCACACTCACTGGTCTTCTCACTCAATAAACCTCATCTAGATAAAAACTCACAGGTACTGAAGACCCTATTCAGGGAAACAGGGACTGTTTCAGTCATGATCTTGATGGCTGACTCTTTGACCCTCCCCCATATAAGCCGGGGAGTGACAGACTGGCTAGATCCCAGGGGAGGACTTTGCAGCCAGCCCTGAGGAGACATGATAAGTTGGGGTTGGATGGAAGGGAAGGAGGTCCTCCCCTGTTGGTGGACTTGG
>CM053766.1:120685731-120720666 GCA_028658305.1 Pachyuromys duprasi
CTCACAGGTATGCCCAGATGTTAGTATTGTAGGTGATCTACAGTTGCCTACGATACTTGGGTATTTGGATTTGACAATCAGCGTCAACCATTACAAATACATTCCAGAGGTCTACACAAGATGGCCACTGCAACTAACAGCCCTATAGTGTCCATGAAACCATTCTTAGAGAGTAGAGCTAAGGCAAGTGTTCTTACAACTAATGTCACAATGATAGAAGATGCCAGAGGAATCTGTAGATTGTGGCAGATGTTTTAATCACCTTAAGGGCATGAAGGTTCCACAGGTCTGTGCTTATTCTCCAAATTATCCACTGCATAAAGTTTTTCTAGAGACTCGCTTTTAGTGCTGAGAATTCAGATAAAGTGGAATTCATCCCTTCATCATGCAGGTAACAGTCACCTCCCACTGTCCATAAGGGCCTTCCTCCATTATCCCCCAAGTCAATCCCTGAATATAGAGAATTCTCCTCTTCTAAGAGTCTCCAACTCAACTGTTATTCCAAGGACATGAGAGGGGCCTAGAATTGAGCATCAACAGTGCTTTGGGGGTCATATAATTAAGCAAGGCCAAGTTCAAGTCCAGTCCCATACCATCCTTCCTTTGACACTTAAGCCAGGTGTTACTACAGGACACGATTCTCTTGTGAAAGCTCCCTTCACTTCCTCATCAGATTTAGCATCTGAGCTAAAAACAATTTGTCACCTTCTTATCTCTAAGGCCACAGGGCAGAGAAGAAAGGTGACCCATAAATGAGCAAGTGGAAGCAGCCCCCACCTTTGGCCAAATCCTCAGGCATATCAAACACCACCACTATGCCATTGCTCCTGTTCAGACCATTGTGTTCTGAGCACACATGCAAACACAGACACACACTGGTGTGTGCAAAAACACATTAAGGAATTGTGTGCCCAGCCTAAAAGGGGCCCTGACTTTTTTGCAATTTGTCCCATTTCTTCCTCCTGGCAAGGACGCTTTTGTCTTTGCTAGACTCCTCTACTATCTATTGTGTGGTGCATAATCAGGATAACTGGAGAGAACAACGGATGACAAGGAAACTAAACAGGCAGCCTCTAACCAAAAGAAACCAGGAGGGAAGACTCCATGTGCTTTCTCAGGTGCCAGGCAAGTCATCTTCAACCATCATGGACTTGCTCAACAAACACAGGCAGAAGCCAAAGTTATTCCTAGGCTTCCCTGTAGCCAGAGGACCAGTGGAGAAGAGGGTGGGTCTGTCTCATTTACAGGAGACTGACAGTCCAGCCGAGACATTGATAAATGAGAAAATACGTTAAATTAAAGGGTACCCTGGTAGCGAATGCATGGGATCAAGAAATGGAGCTGTCAGCACAGTGAGACCCTCCCAAGTGAACCTGGAGGAGAGGAGGCCCCGCCACAGACATCTGGGCACAAAGGCAGAGAAGACAGAAAACACAGAGACCTTGAGATGGCCCCTTGCTTGCAAGTCACAAAAACCAACAAGAGGCCAGTAAGGACAGTGCTGGGAGAAGCCAGAGGGCATGCAGGGGACAAGTGGCACAGAGTCTCCAAAGGGAAAAGAGAAATGGTCTGCCAAGTAGTATTGGACTTGGCATGGAGTGGGGGAGTGGTTCAAAGAAATGCCCAGGTCAGGACAGAAGAAGGAAGAACAGGCAAATTGTGGTTTCCATGGGTGCTTCAAGCACATCTCCTGGAGGGCTAGGTGTGGACCCGTTTCCTCACAGCGCTCAAGAGACACTAGAGAGAGCTATACTGGTGGGGTCTCTTTGTTTGTAGCTCCAAGTCAACTGAGAACAGTTCAGAGGCTCACTGACTGAGCTCCATTTCCCGTAGGGCCACGTGTGCATTCTATAGAGTTCACCAGGGTATGTGGAAATGTATATTAGGAATCTCTGGAGAAGTGCCAGTTTCTGGATGCATCTGTTTCCTCCCCTGAAGTGAGAAAAACAGATCCAGGCCCCAGATGTCCCTTTCTACAACATAGGCCTGACGCAGCTAAGAGACATGGGGAGTCACTCCTGCCTCTAGGGTCTCGTAGTCCTGGGCACACTCTGAACCTTTGAAACCTTAGGTCAAGCCTTTCTCATCAGACCATGCAGTCCTTGACAATGCAGACAAACATCTACCCTGTTTCACCTAATTCCAAGGGGGTGCATGCTAAGCCATTGTAGGGAAGCACACGCTGTTCTGGAAGTGAAGGATGTCTGTGACTATCTAAGAAAGAGCTCGCTACCATACAGAACAACAGGGAAGTAAGTCATTTGCTCTCCAAGACCACAGTGACCAAAGTCTTCCTCCTGTGCTGTCCTTGACCTTCTGGGTATCAGGGGAGCTTACACCATCATTGCCTGGCATGTTCTACAACGTGATGATGACCCAGGGGACAATCAAACTCACTCTTCCAGCCAAAGACGTAGACAAGCCAGACAGTGTAGTGCAAGTAAGCATGTCACCTTAGAGGCCTTGGTGTCCACTCTCCATGAAGCAATGCACAGCTTCTGCCAAGCCTCTCACCCCTGAGGGAGCCACCCCATGAGCTGCACCCAGTCCAGCAAGGCGGGCCAGACAGAAACCGATCCCTGACCTTCCGGAAAGTCAGGCAGTAGGTCTTGAGCGTGTCTCATATCTTGTGAACTTCCTGTTCTCTTTGGGTAAATTTCCTTGAGATTTGGCTCAATAGAACAAACTCCGAGCTAGCTGGCCAGAGCCAATACACGTGTTCTCTGAAGCAAAGGCAGTGGGAAGCCAAGTGGGACACAGAGTTTAGAAACAGTTCATCCAAGACACTGTCTGGTGAGTTTCTGAGGACACCAGGCTGAGAATGGCGCTGGAAGCCAAGTGAGGTTTCAGTCAAGGTGTTCAGACCTGCCTCTCCTCTCAGAGGCAAAGCAAAACCTTATGCAAACATAAAGTTTCATCCCCATTCTGGGGAAAATTTTTCAACAGCCCTGTTTCTCTAGGTAATAGTGATGTCCCTGGTCCATAAGGTCTAGATTTGCTGCCTCTGTTTGCCTCCCATCCCTATTTCTTGTCATCTACAGCAAAGCCACACACTAGCCTCTAGTTTCTTGAACTCTTGCCTGTGTCAGGGTCCCCAGAGAGCCACACTCGTGGCCTGGAATACTCTTTCCATCCCTCATCACCACCTACTGACCTTTCGCATCCTTAGGAAAGCCCCGAAGCAGTGGTTCTCAACCTTCCTTATGCTGCGACCCCTTAACACAGATCCTCATCCTGTGCTGACCCCCAACCATTAAGTTATTTCATTGCTATTTCATAACCGCAATTTTACTACTGCTATGAATTGTAATGTAAATATCTAATATGCAGGTCGTCTGGTATGTGACTCCCAAAGAGGTCATGACCGACAGATGAGACTTGCTGCCCTAGATGCTGCTCCAACGGTCTCAGATCCCTATGCACCCATCACAGTGATAATTATTAAATGTATTGGTACTTGGTTCCCACGGGACATCGTATTTCCTTACCTGTCCACAATCATGGTTGGCTGTGGATGTGTTAGTGGGTAGATGGATATGTAGATGCATGAGTGGAAAGATGTGTGGATGAATAGATGGACGACTGGGTGGTAGATGGGCATATAAATGATGGCTGGCTGGATGAGTGAAATGTGGGATGGGTTGATGAGTGGACAGGTAGATGGGTAAGTGAATGGATGGATGGGTAAATGGGTGGGTGAACGGATAAATGGCTTTCCAATCAAACAATGCTTTCTCCTCTTACAATTTCTCCTTCACATTTGTTATATGTTGTCTCTTCCACATGAAACTACCATCCTCTCCTTGACTCACTTACTCAAAGCCTAGGCCCCCTCCCTCACATGGTGGATCCCAAGGGCCACTTCCTCAAGAAAGGCCCCAAGGATCCTTTTCCAGCTAGAAATGGTCATTCCATATTCTGAACTCTACCAATGGTCATCTCTGTGATAGTTTCTTGGGTGAATCCTTGCCTGTCTGTGTTTGCAATGGATTTAGCTCTATTCGTAGAACGTGAGGATCTTCAAAGGTGAGAGACATTCCCTTTTTATTGCTACACTAGTTAAGTGTACTAATGATACGGCCATGAGACTTCCAAGCTACTTGTGACAGAAGCACCTTACCAAATATACCACTCACAGATAAGGACACGAAGCCCAAAGCAGTGAACTGACTTGCCCAGAACCCACCAGCAGGGGGTCAGCAAGGGTGATTGCTACATCAGGCATCATGGCCCATTTTCTTACCCACACAAGAGTAAGGCTAAGCTTTGGTGGAGTCTTTTCCCTCATGCTGCCAGATGGAAAAGCCAGGGAGGCTGCTCTCCTGGGTGTCCCCTCAGTCTAGCCTCCTGCCCAGGAGAATATCTTCCAACACACAATGTCAGGGAGAACTGGAGACCAACCCTACTAACTCTAAAAGTGCAGGCTCCAAATTATCTTTGTCACAGCTAATACAAACTCCCATGGAACTTTTTTTTTCCCTATGGGAACTCCATGCCAGGATGCAGTGTGTCCCCACGGTAAGAAACCTGGCCAAACTGCAGAGCAGCTTCTGGAGTTAAATCTTCGTTTACTATGCCATTGATTGTGGCAAGTGGCCTACCTTTCCCAGCCCCACTGTATTCAGTTCCGGCAACACAAACCCCAGGCCTGGAGAATTAAGTTCTCAGTATTCACCCCAGGGCCAGATGTAGCATCAAGACCCTTCCCAAGGTTAATGGTGGTGTAGCTGTGGTTAGTCTCCAAGGGCTCTGGTCCTGGGGCAGCTTGGTAGAGGACTACCAGAAAGGAGGACTGCTTCCTTCTCTCCTGAGAGATTGGAGCCATGCAGTTTGCTGGGAATATACAGATCAAGGTGGCAGGTCACGCTCACATCACCACGCCCCACAGCCTCATGCATCCACCTCCACACCAGCCCCCTCACATCCGAATCCACGCCGAGAGAGCACGAGAACACGTGTGTGTCTTCACCCCAGCCCACGTGCACTGGGAACGCGGGCCTCCCAGGGACCCAGCGGCTATCAGGCTGCTGGCCTTGCCCCAGCTAGAAACCCATGGGCAACTGGGCACTGTGCTCATGGATCTCCTGCCTAGATGAGCTTGCCAGAAAGGCCAAGTGTATTTGCATATAATTTGCATGTGTTGACACAGCCCTTCTCATCTCTGCAAGGAGCTTTCCCAAGCTAACCTGTTATTACTGCCTCTCTGAAGTTGGCGCCGCTCACCCACTGCCAGGGAGTATGCTATGCATCCAGACAGGCAGGGTGCCAGCCTGTCAGATCACTCCAGTGATTCACCACCAACCGCCCAGCCTCAGTTTCTCCTCCGGACCACGGATACCAAGACCGCTCCATACAAAAGTTCCTGTCATAGAGTATCCAGACTGCAGTTTTGCTAACATGTAACAACAAAACTGATACATTTGTATCAGGGGGCCAAGAATTATGTCTGGGTGAGTGGGTCCCCTAGGCCTTTTGCCACTAGTTGTCAAAACTACAGGACTCTTAGTTAAATTTATATTTCCAGGGAACAGTGAGTAATGTTTTAGAAAACACAGCTTCAACATAACCTTCTTATATCAAAGCAATATTCACTGTTAACTGAAATTCAATGTCCTAGATTTTATCTAAACACCCTACCTGGTGCCGAGGCCCAGGGGCTCCTGTTATTATTAATATCCTGTTTTCTCACTGTTCTTCCAAAGCTGGGGGGGGAGGGGGACACGGTCTCTGTTTCCCAAATGTCCTGCTTCCTACTCTCGGATAGGAAGGGGGGTGGGGCAGGAGGCTTCAAGTGAGGCACATTGAGGATTGCTGAGGGGGGAGGGGGGAGAACGTGTGCTTCCCAGTCTAGGTGCAGAGCTAGACTGTGCTCCCCTCTGCTCTCTGTGAGGAGCCTGGGCGGTTATCACTGCCAACGTGAGGCTGGGCTTCCTGTGGTGAAGGGCACGCGTGTTTTCATCAACAGAGTTGGTTTCTAGGGCCTCCGCACAGGATGTGAGGCCCGTGGCAGGTCACAGAGGAAGAGGCGAGCCATGACAGGGGTTAGAGCTTGGGGACTGGGGTGGGGGAGGTACGTGGGCCAGGCTGCTTTAGTCCAGGGACTGGAGCAGGAGCTTGTCCCTGTGGTTACCTGTAGAGCCCTTCATCAGCCTTCAGTCTGTTTTTCCTGGTTCACACTCATCAGCTTGACCCCTGCAGAGTTTGGTGTGGTCTTAGACTTACTCTGTCACTGTCTCTATCTAAGCTAGGTGCCAAGAAGGCCAAGGTAGCGTCCAGCACCTGAGTTCAAGGCCCAGACTCATTGGCTACTCAGAACCACTATTAAAGGAGATAGTAGAGTCCGACAGTAGAGTGCTTGTAGAGCATGCGCAAAACCCACAGTTGCCCGTCATCCCAAGACAGGAAGATCAGGGTGTCATACTACATAACAAGTTTCAGGGCATCCTTCACTACCTGAGACCCAAGAGAGACCCATAAAGCTTGGGTATGAGCTGTGTGTGATAACTTGGGAAGGTGTCAGCTCTAAACCTAAGGGCTTTGCCAGGCCAGGCTTTTCACACTGGGAAAAAAGGAACACTATCAGTAAACATGTGTCTCACCCATGCATGAGTGACCATTTCCTTCAAGATTTGTGGAGAAGAGAAATTGTATGGTAAGACCAGAGGATAGATCATGGAGTGTAATAACAGATAAAATCCAAAAATTAAAACATAGGACTCCACATCCTTCCCCATAAAGTGTACTGCTGAGCAGGCTCGCACCCCTCAGACAAGCTGCAAAGACAGCATGACACAAAGCGCCACTCTTCCCTGCCCCCACCGGCCTTGATGACACCCTCCTTCTGGAAACTTATGTTTCCACTGAGTCTGAGGCAGCAGTGGATCTGCTTCTGTGTGAATGGCAACACTACCAGCCAAGGTGCTGAGGAAACTGCTAAGGCTCTCACCAGTTGCTAATAGCATGCAAATGGTCAGACCTCCAACAGAGGCCAAGGGCCTGGAAAGTCACTTTCCTGTTCAGTCTGGCAAGATGTAACCACGCATCTCTGGCTCAAGTACGGCCAGCCTAGAAAGGACCAGGGTCTGTCATGACAAATGGAGACCCATCCTCTGCCTCTGGTGCTCATGGACAGTGTTCCCGGCCTACAGCCTCCACCTGGCTGGCCCTCTTCTCCTAGGCTGAAGGTACTTCAGAGGAGGATAGAAGGAAAGTGGCCAGGGGACGTGGGATCGTCCAGGGGGATAGGGGGATAGGTCTGGGAATCTGGAGCGGGACAGCTCAGGGTACTTCTTGATGCAGCCATCTGAATGCCAGACTAAATTGGAGGCGAGGACATGGCACCAGAGGCGCTGTCCTGCTGGCCCACAGCCTCTGTTCTGTCCATTACTCACAAAGGCTTCAGAAGCTTAGGGATGGCAATTCTTCCCCAGGGCCTGGGATTAAAATGGCCACAATCGCCAGAATTTCCCTAAGCTCCAAATGTCTTCATTCTGTAGAGGGAACTCTTGTGCCTCTGAGCACTATGGGACTTCTCCCATCCCACTCTCAAGAGTTCAGCTGAGGCCTGGCCTTGGATTGGCCAACTAGAAGGCAATTAGTCAGGGACAAAACCTGCGTTACCGACCTCCATGTATGTTAAGACACGGCCATGGATTGTTCAGGTTCACTCTCAGACTGTGGGAGAAGATTCTGGATCAGTGAAGAGAACATCAGGATACTATCTCTTCAGGTAAGATGAAGCGAATGGGTTCCTGTGTTCTCATTGGTCGGTAAGGTGCTAGTGCACTAAGCCAGCTGCCTCAGATGCTGGATGTGACCTGGTCTTCCATTTTTCCATCTGCCTATACTCAACCTATGTTCACTGCCTCTGTCGTCTCCCCGGAAAGTATGGCTCCAGGCTAGGGACCTCTCTGGCTCTGATGTAGTTCTTCAAAAGAACACTTACCTCTTGAAAACAGAAGCTGGGGGGAGGGGGAGAGAGGTGTATAAAACTGACTTTGTCAAAGTCAGCATCCCCACTTCCAAGGAATGCCCGAGGGCCTCCCTTTCTTATTCTAAGCTATGACCCAACATCTCTCCCAACCCTGACCCCCACAACACACTAATTTCAGCTTGTACAACCTTTCCTTGAAGAAAAACAAGGCATAACAATTGTAGTTCTCCCTTGGCCAATGGCCAGACAGTGAAGGACTGGAGCCAAGAGACTAACGGATACACCCGGAGAGGCCAAGGGCAGAGGGCAAAACATTCTGGACACGTGTTTTGTCAGAGACCAGCCTGAAAGGCCTTGTGAAGAGTCCGTGCTTAAGATCAACACCTTCAGTCTGAATGGCATGCCAAGGCCCTTCAGAACCTTGTATGGAACATGCCTGTGACATTAATTAATGCCAGGCAAACTGCAACAGCAGAGTTTGAAAACTAAAAATAGAGCTTTTGCCAACTGACTCATCTCTGACTGCACAGAATTCTCTCAGCTTCTTCTCTACATGTGCATTATATTATTCTCTCTCTCTTTCTCTTTCCCTCTCTTCTCTCCCCCTCTCTCGCCCTGTCCTTCGTCCCCTCTCTCTCCTCTTTCTCCCCATCTTTGTTGTTCTTCTCTTCTTCGTGTTGGGAGGTCCCACTTCCGGAAGTGATGGTCCTACTCAGCTACCCTCCGACCCAAAAACATGCTTAATAAGCAAGGAAGTCACTGCTTTTCCTGGCTCCCAGGGTCCTAACCGTGTCATTTGTACTTCATATTTTCCATGCGGATGCCCCTGCCTGTTACATCACATACAACTCTATAGCTTCGTTTCCGATTACAGTCCCATCTATTTTAAACTTTGTTGATTTCTGCAAGGAAGGAAGCCTATTTCATACAGATTAGCTGGACAGCTGGGTCTGATTGCCTCTGATTACCTGGCTTTGGGCCACTAGGGAAAGAGGCTTCCTAAAGCCCCTTGGATGGAGGACCGTTCCATATGGCCCCCAAAGTGTGGGTCACTGCTCACACTGGGGAGGAAGGGCCAGCAGTGTTAGTCGGAAATCAACAGGTCAAGGCGAAGGCAGGCTCACACATTGCTCCATGCCTCAGGGTTTGGAGGCTGTGCTGGAAGATGGAGGAGGGGCGGGGACCAAAAACCCCTGGATTCCAGAGCTCTTGTGTGCCCCTGAGTGGGGGAATGTGTCAGAAACCACGGCGTGTGTTGGAAGGAGGCATCCATCATGCTTGCCTCACAGTCATCCAGAGGTGAGAGACCGGGCATAAGGACCAGAGCCCTTCACCTGGCCTTGCACCCCAGACCTCCAGGTGCATAAAGAAATCACAAAGTCCTCTCTCACCTTTCAGTGGTCAGTCCACAGGCAGAGGGGGGGCTGCCGCGCTCTCCTGAAAGCTGGTGTTCCGATGAGGCAGGATATGTTCCCTGCTCGTCCCATCTCTGCCTTCTCTTTGTGCCTCCTCTAGAGAAAAAACGAGTGCTGGAGAGTTAAAAAAAGAAGGATGGTGTGTGTGGAGGGTGGTGGGAGTCGGGGGGGTGCCGAGGCGGTGGGGGGTGGCGGAGGGACACCGGGGGTGGTGAGCAGGCTGCCCTGGTGTGGGTTCGGGGTAATGGCCGACACAGGGGAGATGGCTTGCCTGCCGGAGCTCAGCGCCACGGCAGCTTTGTGTGGGCGGCGGCAGCTCACGGCTGGGTTTCAAACCATTACACTGAACATTTGCAAACAGATAAAAAAACAAACCCATTGGGCACAAATGGAAACTTCTGCTTTCCTTCTCTTCATGCTCTTTCTCCTTCTTCTCTGCTTGAGGGTTTCCCTGGAGGAAGGTCGGGGTGGTTGCTGGCCCCTCAGAGATTCCGATCCCATCCTTTCTAGTCATTCCAATCCCGTGACCACCACGGCGTATAGGCAGGAGCCCTTGCACAAGATGTCCGCCAAGCCTTCGGGACCACTTACTGAAGCAACACTCCTCCAAGGTCTCTCAAAATCCAGACCAATCAAAATTCAGTTGGAAGCCATCCAACTGAAAAGGGTCTAGCACCTCCATATTGGAAGGTGTGCAGCCTTTCTGGGTTTTAAAACCACCTTAGAGCAAGCCAGCAAGAAGCTAGGTGAGATATGCTGTCATTACTGGGTGACACTCTTTCCAAAGGATACCCTGTGGACAGTGGGACGAGGTACTGCTTGAAAAACGGAATGGATCCCGCGTTCAAACTCCTTTGACAAATATCACATGCCATTGTATCCAGGAATAATCACAGTTATTTGAAGGTAAAGGCTCTGAAAAGTCCTGCAATAAAAAAAAAGAACATAAAAATAAAAATAAAGCTTGTTTTACTCTGTTTAGGTATTTCCAGAAAGTACAATGATAGGTATCAGTGTCCATGAGGCGGCTCAGGGTTCGCCAGTTCATGACTCCCTGCTTGGCAGCACGGACAGTTGAGACTACGGCTCTGTCACACACAGGAGCAACATAAGGATGACTTCAATTTCTCACAGCTGTGGGCAACTTCAGACCATAGCCAGCCTCCCTTGCAGGCAGGGCTCTCCTTCGTTTCTACAGCTCTGGAGGCCATTAGCACAAGTCAGGTTAGTTTCTTTCTATTGCTGCCATGACCAAAAGCAACTTGAGGAGGAGAGGTTTATTTCATTGTCCAGCAACATGGGAAGTCAGGGCAGGAACTCAAGGCAGGAACCAAGAAGCAGGAACTGATGCAGAAACCCGTGGGCGAGTGCTGCTTACTGGCTTGCTCAGCCCAGGGGTGGCACCGCCCACAGTGGTCTGTGATCTGCCACATCAATTATCAATCAAGAAAATGTCCCACAGTCTTGCCTATAGAACAACTTGATGGTGGCAATTCCTCAGTTCAAGTTCCGTCTTCCATGGTGACTGTAGTTTGTGCCAAGTTGACAAAACCTAACCAGTGTGTAAGGCAAGGGGGTGATCCACCCCTGCCCTCAGGCCGCTATACTTTCACATGGGCTCCTCTCCTTTGTGCAGAACAGTTTGAGTCTACTGTTGGCAACTGCAGCTAATTTGTTGCTCAGGGGACACAGAAATGCCTGAAACCTTTTGATTCTTATAGCTAGGGGTCAAGAATACAAACTAAGGATGCTGCCAAAGGTCCTTCAGGGCAGAGGACAGCCCCCACAAAGAGGATCCATTCCATAGTATCACCAGTGTTGTGTGGGTCCCCTTGTGGGGTGCGGGTGAGGAACAGGTGTGGACATTCTGGACACATTGGAAAGCAACCACAATGTCTTAGGTAAGAGAGAAACTTCCAGGTCATTCTGACAGCTTTCACTCACCTGAGAGACAGGATGGAAATGAGTGGGAATAAAGTCTCCCTGATTCTTCCATAGAAAATTGCTATGGAAACTATGAAAGCTCCCAGGCTGTCCAACAAACATGAATACCTGAGTTGGATCCTCACATAAAAACAGCTGTCCATGTGTGGTGGTGTGCTGGTAACCCCAGCTTTGGGGACCCAAAGGAGAGAAAGCCAGCCTTCCTTGTAAACAGTCCAAATTACATGACTTTTAAAATAAAAGGGAAGAATTCAGAAGGGCAAATAGAATAGACACGGGCAGCAGTTGAAGAGAGAGAACAGGACGGGTGCCTACCATAGATGTGCTCTGAAAGACTCCACCCATCAGGAGATCAAAGCAGATGATGAGACTCACAGCTGAACTTTGGGCAGAGCACAGGGAGTCTGATGGAACAGTTGGGGGAGAGAAGGACATGGAGGGAACAGGAGCACCACATGAAGACCAACAGAGCCAACAAATCTGGGCCTGGGGGGCCTGCAGAGATTGTTGCACCAACCAAGGACCATACATGGAGAGGACCCAGGCCCCCTGCTCAGATGTAGCCAATAGGCATCTCAGTCTCCATGTGGGTCCCCTCGTAAGAGGAGCAGGCATGGTCTCTGACATGGACTCTGGTGCATGCTCTCCTTGACCATTTCCCCCAGGCAGAGAGGCCTTGCCAGACCACAGAAGAAAAGAATGCAGGCAGTCCTGATGAGACTTGATAGGTTGGAGTCAGTTGGTAGGGGAGGAGTGCTTCCCCTTTCTGAGGACTAGGGGGAGGGATAAAGGAGAAGAGGGAGGGTGGTATCGGAAGGGGACTATGATGAGAATGTAAAGAAAATTTTTAAAAAATTTTTTTAAAGAAGAAAGACAGAAAGAAAAGAAAAAACTGCCTCATCTTGCTTAAGTACCTCTGACAAGTTGAACTCTGTGAACAGAGTAAAAGGGTATAGAAAAGCTTAGAAAAGCTTTGAAAAGCGTGTGAGCACTTCAGCAGATAATCGTTCATAATTAGAGCGTTTTCTAGACTCCATTAAAAAGGCTTTAAACAAAGCTGAAAATTATTTGTTGACCTTTACTCTGAAGGAGGCAAACGGTCATGTCGACAGCATTAATGCACCAGACCTAGCTGAGGATTTTCTTTTACAGAAAGTGCTAGCAGGAGTCACGGTTGTGCTTGGCACACGGCAATCAAAGGAGACCGTGAGGCCACAGCACAAACTGACGTCCTGGTTACTGCGCAGGCTCAGAGAAGACCGTGTTATGCTCTGGCCTCCCACTTCTGTAGGACCCTTCAGCTCAGGGTCCAGTCCCAGAAAAGGGTTGGTTGCTTGTTTTGTTTTGAGTAGAGAAAAAAAAAAAACAAGTGGACATGCCCTGTAGAGTTGGGAAGGCCAAGGCCAGCAAGGCACAGAAAGCCCACGAAGGCACAAGGAAGAAAGAATGTGCGAGGGACCCTCAAAGAGACTTTAGAGGATGAGTGGGTGGCTAAGTTCCCAGTGTGGCCTCAGAACAGAGCTACAAGCCTTTAAGTGTCATTGGGGACCCTGAGCCATCCTGTGAGCTCTACTCCTAAGAAAATTTCTCAGCACAAAAATCAAAAATCAAGAAGGAAGCCAAACGAGATGCAAGTTCATCATTTGTTGGCTGAAAATTGCAACCTCCACTGTGCACCTGAGGAAGGAAACATAGGATGGTAAATCACTATGAAAACTGAGAGCTCGGGGGTTCCAGCAAGCATAAACTCCTGAGCTGTATCCACACATAAAAACCACATCTGGTGGTGGGCCGGTAACCCCAGCTTTGGGAACGTGGAGACAGAAGGCTCAGATGATTCCCTGGCTTACTTGGCAGCCAGTCTAGACTAACCCATGAGTCACAAGCCAGTGAGAGATCCTGACCCAAAGGAAGTGGACAGTGCCTGAAGAAAAACATCAGAGGTTGACCTCTGGCCTCCTGAAAACATGAGCAAACACATAAGTAAAAAAATTTTAAAGCTCATGATTACAATAGAGTCTTCTTGTTAAAATTCAGCTTTGAGAATTCTGCTCTCAGACTCTAACCCTGGAGGCTTTCTCTTCACCTTGAAGAGCATGAAGGCCAGCTGTTGGCCTCCTCCCACTGCCCTAGGCCAAGATCACTGAGCAGAGTAACTCTTCCATTCTCTGATGTTCTACTTTTTGGTGCCAGGTTCTGTGCACTCTAAGCTCATCTTACTCCCCACCCCTCTGTGGATCCTAAGCTGCGGTGGATCTGGAGGGGAGGACAAGGACACAGCCAACTCTCTGAGATGCTAGAGTTTGCTCAGGACCTGGGACAGCACCAGAGCTGTTAGGTCAGGCTCCTTTAAGAGCTTCTGTCAGGACCCAGGGAACACCAACTGCCCACCTTTAGAGTCTGCTATTCTTTCCATGGGAGGGAACTGCTTTCTGCATGCCTTGGACGCCATTAGCTCCAACTCTTCATGGCTTTCACCAGGTTCCCACTGCCAGAAATTGCCTCTCCTTCCAGCTGGAGCTGGGTTGAACTGAGGGAGTCTCTTGATGGCTCACTTGGCCCATATGGAGGCCCTTGGCTGAGCAGAGCTTTCCCTCTGGGTTCCATCACTGGGAACCATTCTCATTTGCCTACACAGGGCTATCAGACAGAGCCATGCAAAGACAGCTTCCTCAGAGAGATCAGCATTCCACAGGCTCTCTAATACAGGTGCTGGGAAATGGGGGTCCTGGCTAATCTACCAATTCCTGAGGTTGGTACACATGGTTCAATGATGAAATCTCAGAATTATAATATTTACATGCATACTCAATGTAACTTTGACAGTACAGATCTATCTGATCTATAAAACTGGTATGAGTACCTAAAATATTAACCATTAGTTTAAAGAAAACTATAATGTTACCCCAAACTCACACAGATAGTCAGAAGACTCAGAATAGATAAAATGGTGTTTAAAAGAAAAATTGGAAGACTCTTGCCACCTAACTTTAAGACTTGCTTTATTGCAACAGCAGCCACATCGGTATGGTGCTTGACACACAGACACACAGCTCAACAACAACAAAAAAAGATGCACAGAAAAAAAGATGCAGAAATATGCCTAGACACTGTGCCAGGGTCAGACAAAGAGGTAAGAGTTTGATGCAGGAAGACTTGTCTTTTCAACAATGTTAAAGCAGTTTGAGTTGGTCAGGTTGGGAAGGGGTCCTTACTTTGTACAAAACTTAACTCAAAATAGATGCAGAATTAAACTAATAATTTTAGAGAAATTTAAGAATTAAGAAGAAAGCTTTAAGGTTTAGGTTTAAAGACAAGAGTTCTTAGATATTACACAAAAAATACAATGGATGAAATAGAATCACTAAATTAGACTTCGTTAATATTCCAAACCTTTGGTTTGCAAAGGATCCTACTTAAAAAGATGGAAAGAAAAGTTGTAGATTGGAAGAAAATATTTGCAAACCACATAACTCAACAAAGGCCCAATATCAAGAATATTATAAAGAACCCTCAAAGCTCAACAGTAAACACACACATCACCCAGAGATGGCCATGAATTGGTGCTCAGTGTCATTCACAATCAGTGTCATTCACAACACAAATTAAAAGTGTGATAAAGATCCCAAATGGAATCTTGGCACTTGAAAGTTTGAGGCAAGAGGATTGACACACTTCTGTGGCTTTACTGAGCTACAGAGCAAGTACTAGGCTAGCCAGAGATACATATAAGACCTCATGTCTAACAAACAAATGAAAATCCCAGGGCACGCTATCCCAGCACATCTATCAGGGCAGCTGAAATCTAAAATGCCAGCAGCTAATTCTGGTGAGTGGCAGACAAGCTGATCATTCACATGCTACGATGTGAATATAGAGTTGGATGGCCACTCTGAGAAGCAGTGTGGGGGCGGGGTTCTCACAAAATTAAACGTGTATTGTCTTGATTAGGGTTTCTATTGCTACGATGAAACGCCACGAACAAATGCAATTTGAAAAGAAAGGGCTTGTTTGGCTCACAGTTCCACACAATAGATAATCATCAAAAGCAGTGAGAGCAGGAACTCAAGCTGGGCAGGAACCTGGAGGCAGGAGCTGGTGCAGAGGTTATGGAGGGTGCTGCTTACTGGCTTGCTCATCATGGCTTGCTCAGCCTGCTTTCTTACAGAACCCAGAACCATCAGCCCAGTGGTAACACCACCTATAATGGGCTGCCTCCCCCATCAATCACTAGTTAAGAAAACGTCCTACAGGCTTGCCGACAGCCTGATCTTAAGGAGGCATTTTCTCTGTTGAGACGCCGCCTTTCTCTCTGATGACTCTAGTTTGTGTCAAGTTGACATAAAATTAACTAGCAGAACTGACCCCTTGTCAGTTTGACACTCAGACACATCACGTTTCAGTTAGAACCTTCCTTTCTCATTTATCCCCAAGATGGCATATTAATACCACAACATAAAACATAAACAATTTTTATCTGGGCATGGTGGCACACATCTTTAGTCCCAGCACTCAGGGAGGCAGAGGCAGACAGATCGCTGTGAGTTTCAGGCCAGTTTGGTCTACAAAGCAAGTTCAGGACAGCCAAGGCTACACAGAGAAATCCTGTCTCAAAAATCCCCAATAATAATGATAATAATAATAATTTTTAAAGTTCCACAGCGTTTGCAAATTCAAACACATTAGAAGTTCAGTCTCTTTACAATATCCAGTCTCCCTAGAAATACAAAATCTCTTTCAAAAGCTCAGCGTCTCTCAAATGTAAGCTCCTATAAAAATCAAAATTAAGTTCAATATTTTCTTAACTCAAGAGTGAAGACCGAGGGCATGGTCACAAGATAAAACCAAACTCCATCAGTGCCCAGTGTTTGGGATCCTGATCTTCTGGAGCTTAGGTCAGTTCTCTGGCTCTGCCCTCTGAGGCACACACAGCTTGCCTTCCAGGCTCTGGCTGGCTCCACTCCTCTACTGCTGTCCTTGGTGGTCATCCTACGGCACAAATCTACAGTGAAATATGATCATGAGATTGCAGGCTAGGAACATCTTCACCTAGATGGACAGCCTTGGCCATGGATGGAACCCAGCCTCACATGACCCCACCTGTGCGACAGTATGGCATAGAACCACACACAGTGACAGGCGAGAATATAAACACCTCCTGAATGCTGACTGAAGCCTTTAGAAACAGTTTATTGCATGGCACCCATATCCATTTCCACCTTTTGATACTGTACTGTAGTTACACAAAACCTCGACATTAATCAGGTATGGTGGTGCAAGCCTTTAAGCCCAACACTCAGGAGGAAGAGGCAGGCAGATCTCTGTGAGGTCAACCTTATCCTGGTCTACATAGAGTTCCAGGCCAGCTAAGGCTACATAGCGAGACCCTGTCTAAAAACAAGCCTTTGACATTGGAGAAGCTGGGTAAACAGTCCGTGGAATCTCTCCAGACTTTTTTAGAATTTCCAGCGTGCCTATGATTAATGACAAATAAAAAAGCTTCACACAAGAAGCTATCCATTGAATATGCTTCAGATAATTATATATAAAATAAAAACTGTAGGGCTGGGGGTATAGTGCAGTTGATAGATTGCCCACAAATCATGCATGAAGCCCTGGGTTTCATCTATATAACCATTAAAAAGGGGCATAATGGAACACACTTGGATGGAAGCAGGAAGATCATAGGTTCAAGGTCATGTCTGGATATATATGAAGTTCAAAGCTAACCGGGGATATATGATACCCTGTCTCATAAAAGAAAGAAAAGATGGAAGAAAAGAAGGAAATAATGGAGGACAAAGAGAGGGAAGCTAATTAAAGAAGAAAGGGGAAAGGAGGAGAGGAGAAAGCAGAGACTAGAAGGAAAGGAGAGGAGAGCGGAGGAGAGGAGAGGAGAGGAGAGGAGAGGAGAGGAGAGGAGAGGAGAGGAGAGGTGATCTCTGTGGTAGAGGCACGCACATAGTGTGGTCTGTGATGGCTCCCCTTGGGGAGCTGAGGGACCCATCCTAGCCAGGGCAGGATCTTACAGCAGTATGCCTCAGGAGTCCAGTTGTGTCACAAGGCAGGACATTAACGTTACTCTCCAGTGCAGCCAACTCTACTCTAAAACCTCAGGACCTCACAGTGCAATGGAGCCAACTTTCCAGTCATCCAGAGGCCTTGTTTCAACTCAGTTGAACCTGACTGGGATGACACAGCAGATATCTTCGTGATAGGGCAAGCTTCAGATGAAATGGCACATTTCCTCAGCCCCAAGTCCCACAACTGCAAGAAGCCTCATTATTTTTTGTTCGCCCATGAAAGGAAAATATGCTGCCAATTAACCATGACACAATGCTTTCTTATCACTGAAAATTTTTAATTTTACTTATTGAAAGAATTCTTTGAGACTTAATTAGACAGCCTTTTATCAAATATTACTATTGTGCATACATAAAAGGCCAGATACAGGCAGAATCATTGAGTGTTAGTCCTCAAACTACTTCATACTGAACTCAGTCACTAATTACTCTCAGATCAGACTCATCCTAACAGGATGATCCATGCTCTGTTCTCCGCTTTCATCTGCCAGTACTACTGATGTGGTAATCCAGAACATCTTTAAAAAGACTTAAAAGAGGGGCTAGGAGATGGCTCAACACATAAAGCTCTTTTCTACGTAAGCATGAGAGTCATATCCCAGGACCCACATCATTCATAGATAAACAGACAGACAGACAGACAGACAGACAGACAGAAAGATAGTCAGGTGGGAAGGGAAAGCACCAGGGGACCAAAGGATCATGAAACTTTATTAACCAAATATCCTAGACTAGACACTGAGCCCCAGGTCCAGTGAGAGACCCTGTCTCAAAACATAAGGTGGGGAGTGATAGATGAAAACATTAGACATCATACATTAAAAAAAATAAGATTAAGAATAATAGAAAACAAATTCTTAAATAAACTTTTGTCCATGTTTCTGCTTTGTCTCCTTTTAGTGACATGCTTAAGCATGTCCACCACAGTGTCCCTATATCTGAGATGCTCACAGAGGTGATAGGACAGATCCACAGTCCCACTCTGAATGCTCATCCCATGTTATGTCTGCGCTGCTCTGTGGCATGTGAATGAATGGTACATGTTGGCTGCAGAATGGAGCTTCAGGTCTGCATGTGGCCACTTGGGTGTCCACATACACACAACAATTCAACTATGCTAAGGTGTGTGTGTGTGTGTGCATGCCCATTTATGTGCTTAAAGGCAATGTGCATGAAGAGGGCAGAGGTCAACCTCATGCCGTTCCTCAAGTACTATTCTGCTCTGATTAGTTCTGCTTGGTTTTATAGTCTCTCACCAGCTTGAAGTTTGCCCAGTAGGCTAGGCTAGCTGGCCAGTGAGACTCCAGGGTCCACCTCTGTCTTCCTTCTCACCACAGGGATTACAAATGAATGCCAACAACCCGACCTTTACTTATTTACTTATCTTTGCACAGATTCTAGGGATCAAATTCAGACTTTATTGGTCAAGTTATCTACCCAGCCCCCATGTCATGATATGATATTAACAACATGCCAGGGACTGCAAGAGCCAGCCTAACTGAGAAGGACAGATATGTAAGTCTTTGAAGTAATGAAATGCAGACACAAAGGACAAATTAAGTAGTTTCAGATGACTCGTGGGAAGTGAACAGTGGAAAGGTGCACCTGGCTGCATTTATCAGAGCAGGTTATATCATGTCACACCAAGCAATCCTCAGTTCTCGGTGCCTTAAAACAAAAGGGGTTCACTTCAACTCTATCTTCTCTGCTGCAAACATCCTAGTATGAAGACCAAGGTTGATGGAGAAGCTACTGTCTGGGAAATCTGCAGTTGCCATGGCAAAGAAGAAGAAATGGGGTAGATTCCATAGGGTTCTGCAGCTTCTGCCCAGAAATGGCACATGTCCCTCTGCCCACGATGCCTTAGTTACTAGGGATACCCAGCTTCAAGAGAATGGGGGAGTGGAGTGTCGTCCACCATGTGCTTGGAAGAAGAACCAAAAATATGTGGAGAGGAACAGTTAGAAGACAACAGAGAGAGGCTCAGAGGGAGAGAGAAGAGAGGGAGGGATGGAAGCAGGAGAGATGGCAGATGCAGCACAGAGGCAATGACTTTCTGACAAGCACAACAACAGAAGATGAGGCCAGAAGACTGGAGGAGCCCTACCCTGAAGCCTGGGTGTGCACTGGAAGCCACAACTTCATCCCAGCCATAACCTCAAATGCCTGCAGACAGAATTAAACAATTAATTATGTAATGAGATGGTTGGGTTACACCTAATTGCCACACATGCTTTTGTTGAGCAAACACTGCAACACCAGAACATGGTTCTCAATCATTTAATTAGACTTCCAAAATGCTCCCAAATCAGTGTTAATCACAGTTTCAAAATAATACATTTCACGTGTCCTCAGATACATCAGTGGGTCTCAGCATTAATCCTATAATTAAATACATCAAGTAATTGATGCACATTTGATACCTGGTGGTTGGCATTTTGAAAATAATGTGTGTCTGAAAGCAAGCAACCTATGGGTAAAGTTCAAAGAACTTCACAGCTTTCCCTGGGATGGCAGAGAGGAAGGGAATGGGGATCTTGAACTTGAGGCATAAGTGACACATGAATTAAATGGAGGGCAGGGGATCTGATGCAAGGCCAGAGGAAGATCATCTTAATTACTTTTCTATTGCTGTGAAGAGACACTAAGGTCAAGACAACTTATAAAAGAAAGCATTTAATTGGGGACTTGCTTACAGTTTCAGAGAGTGAGCGCCTGACCATCATGGCAGGGAGCATTGTAAAAAAACAGGCTGGCATGAGACCAGAGTGGTTGCTGAGAGCTTACATTGTATCCACAAGCTGAAGGCAGAGATGCTGGGCCTGACATGAGCTTTTGAAGCCTCAAAACCCACCCCCATGACACATAGCCTCCAACAAGGCCACACCTCCTAACCCTTCCCAAACAGTTCCACCAACTAGGGACCAATCATTCAAATATATGAGCCTATGAGCCATCCTCATTCAAACCGCCACAGAGACTAACTTGAATAACACAAGGAAGTCCTACTATGCTCTCTTCTCAGAGACACCTGCTGTCCCACGTTGCTGCTGAAAACCTGAGGTTGGGCACTGTAGACTGGCCTGACTTCACAAGTCTTCTTCCACACAAGCATGCTGGTCACCCATTGACTTTCTGTCAGCATTGAGATACCCGAAAGCTTGAGCCACGAAGTGAAGCTGAAAAGGCTGGAGTGAACAAGCCAAGGAACTGTGGCATATGACACTGTGCGGAAGGCAAGGTGGTTTGTCTCAGACAGTGCTTTGTTGATGCATTCAAACAAGTGATCAAAAGGTGCACTGGGGACATGGTGAAGGCATATGAGAGAGAGTGAGGGACCTGAAGCAGTCTGGGTATTGCTGCTGCTTCCATCGCTAACCCCTGCTTTCTCCTCCTCCTTCTCCTCCTCCTCTCTTTGTCCTCATCCTCCTCCTTCTCTTCCTCATTCTCCTCCTCCTCTCCTCCTTGCCCTCCTTCTCCTCCTTCTCTCTTCCTCCTGATCTTTCTCCTTCTTCTCCTCTCTTCCTCATCTTCCTCCTTCTCCCCTCTTCCTCACTGTTCTCATTCTTTTCCTTATCATTGTCCTTCTCCTTCTCCCACCCACCTCCTCCTCCTCCTCCTCTTCCTTCTATGTAAAAGTACAGCACAGGGCTGGGGAGATGGCTCAATGGACAAAGCACTTGCTGTGTATGCCTGAGAACCTGACTTCACATCCCCAGAACCTACATAAAGCCAGGTGCATCTATAATCTCAGCATTCCTGTGGAGAGATGGGAGGTAAAAGCAGAAGCCCTGGAAGCTTGGTGTCTGTAGCACCAACCAATAAGAAACCCTATCTCAAGCAAAGTGAAAGGTGGGGTTGTCTGCCACACTTAAGCATCTGCACGTACGCATGCGCACACATGCACACACACACACACACACACACACACACACACTACAGCAGTCCGATGGTGGACCTAGACTACTTCTTGACCTAGACTGCTTCTTGTTGGTAGTACTTCCTTCTTAACAAATATTCTGACACACATGAACTGAGATGGCCCACTACCACATTCCAGGATGGGTAGCAGTGATGCGATTCAGAGCTCAGAACAGCATGCCCATGCCCAGAGAACAGGCCCCCAACTCTCACTACTCTGCCTACTGCTGTCTGCTCCACATGTTCAGTCAGTATGGTCCTCATCTACCAGGAAGCCTTGCTCAGTGGGGAAATGGTACCTTTCTGACTACTTAAAGGCTACAAATAGAAATGGTACAGCCATGTCTGCTGGTAGCTCTTTGCCCAGAATCTAGACATCAGGCTGTAACTGTCTGCAAGAGAAGTAAAAAAGTCTTTTAAATATTTGTTATTTTATATGTGTGTTTATTTGCGTGTGTGTGTGTGTGTGTGTGTTCACGCATGCAGTTCCCTCAGCAGCTAGAAGAAGATGTTGAATCCCCTGAAACTGCATTTATAGATGGTTGTGAGCCAACATGTGAGTTCTGGGAACCCAACTCAGGTCCTTTGCAAGAGCAGCAAGTGCTCTTTGCTGTTGTACCCTCTCTAGTCCCTGGAGGCTTTATTTCTATTCTGCATGAGCCCAGTGATGAAGAAGAGAGTAGTGCTCAATTCACCATCTCACCTGTAAGTCCAGAGGGTAAAGACACCAGAGGCTGAAGAGGAAGTGATAGCTATCGTCCACAGAGGAGCATGGTTTCAAAGTCAACTCAGAATTCCATGTGAAGCTGAGGACCACTATCACGCTGGTCTCCTGGGTCACAGGACAGAGCTGTGCTCCTGCCCATTATTTACTTCGGAGGCATGAGTGTGAAGGTTGGAGTTCTTAAGATGTCCCCAAAAGATTTCTAACCTGTGTCGAACCTACGTGCTGCTGCAAAGGGACCTTGGAGATGGGATGGAGCTGGTTTAGGATAGAAACTTCTGGATTACCCACTGGGGCCAGGGTAGAGCCAAGTGCTTATGCAGAAGAGACAGGAGACAAGGCACAGACTGTGGGAAGCCCTGGTCACTGCTGGTGGCCTTTGTGGGACCAGAAAGCAGCAGTGTGGCCTCTGGGGCTGAGCTATCTCCAAGTCTGAGGCCAGGTACCTGGAAGCACCTGGGAATCATCTTCCTCCAAGAATCTCTAGAAAGGAACACAGAGGTCCCCTTTTCAGGGAGCGTTGACTTAGAGAACTGCTGAAGCACTTTCTAACTCATTGTCCTAGGTGCCCTGGTTATCAGAGTAAAAGAGACAAATCTTACATGGGAATTCCAGCAAGGAAGTAATGGATGGAGAGGGTTGGGTGGCCATTTCTGGCTGTAGAACAAGATAGCCTCAGCTGGAGAGAGCTTAAAGAAAAGGAGGTTACCGCCCTCACATGTTGGATGGTCCCAGGGTGTGGTGACACTCTGGAGCATCATGTTGGCAGAAATGTATTCAAGAATGGTCACCTTGCAAGCCCAGGGAAGGTTTAGACTTAACTTTACTCTCATAAGCTTGGACCTGGAAATTGCATTGATTCCTCCCAAGAGATGCACTGTCAGGACCCAATTAACTACCAAAGATTCTGTCACCTCCCCGCACCTCCCCAGGTGACCAGTTTTCCAACAAACAAGGCTTGGAGACTACACTCAGCTGTTTCTCACTCATGAACGCATCCTTCTGGTCCATGTCCTGGTACTTTCAGGCCATCACAGCAATGCGGAGAGGGTTCGGGAATCTGTGGACTGTTGTAGTAACTCCCTGTCCATGCTCCAGAGAGAGTCTGGCCATCACTTTGCTACAGGGGTTGGGGCAGTCCTCAGCCTACTTGGCAGCCTTGTAGGGAGAACATAGCCACTGGAGATAAGAAAGATGGCCCTGCGTGGCATACTAGAGTGCTGGTCCCCCTGCAGTGGCCTTGTGCCATCGACATGCAAGTCCTGGGACCTGAGACTGAACAGAGTAGAACTTCTGCAAGAGAAGGAGGCCAGAGTGGTGCTCTAGATCTGGTCCACATGGCAAACTTGTGTCCCGTCTTTGAGGCTCGGTTTCCTGAGCTATGAATGGAGGGGAGGAGGGAAGATGAGTTTTGACGTGCCCTTGAGCTTCCATGTTCATGTGTGTGAGAATTCTTCATCTGCACCATTAGCCTTCATCTGCTACTTGCTATGCACCGGGTCCTGTGCCTGGAACTGTCAATCAAACCTTCTCTTTTTTTCTTCTTGGAAACTGTCAAACTGAGATCACATGGGCCCCTTAGCCCATTGCGGGTTGAGGTGGGGCACAGTCTGGCTCGGCTGACAGGGGCTGGGTACAGCTCTGCATTACTTTTTTTTTTTTTTTGCCTTAAAGCATCTTAGAATTTGACATCGGGTGAGGGTTTACATGGAAACTGCCTGAGATGTCCCCCAGGGCGGTCCCGTGGGAGTGGTCCCGTGGGGTTACACATGTCCCCTGAGCAGCACAAGGGGCTACTCCCTGGCTTCAAGGGAGGCAGTAGAGCAGTGTGGTATCCTGATGAGTCCTCGGCCTTTGTCCATGGGGCCAGCAAGGCTGGAAGTAGCCTACCAGCTCATTTTCCACTTGAAGGTGGCTAAAGGCTAAGATTGGGGTTTACAGAGCTTAAACTTAACCCACCCATCTGGTGATCTGGAGGTTTCATATGGGGAGGAACAAGAGCTAGGGATATGGCTTGGTCAGTAACATGCTTACCTTGTAAGCATAGGAACCTGAGATCAACACCCAGAATCCAGGTGAAAAGCTGGCACAGTGGCACGCAGTTACCATCCAACACCGGGGAGGAGAACTATGTGTGACCAGCCAGTTTAGCCTACTTCTTCACAGGCTCCAGGGCAGTGAGAGACTCTGCCTCAAAAATGCAGTGTCTGAGGAATGACACATGAGGTTGTCACTGCCTCCACTTGCATGTGAGCACACATGTATACGCACACACACATAAACATACAAAAAATAGGAACATGACCAAACATCCATTTCAGTAGGGTATGAAGAAGGGAAGACTGATCAAAGATGTTTCCAGAAGACATGCCACCATATCCAAGGAGCACCATATCCTTTACCATATCCAAGGTAAAGGCATGTCACCTCTCTGCCCATTAAGGACGGCAGATAAAGCGTGACACTGTTTATCTATCAGAGTGGCAGCCTTGTATATTTCCCAGGTGCACCTGCCCACAAAGGGTGAGACATGGAAGATGTTCCTGGCCTGTGACCATCATGTCACATGGTGTTAAGGTTTACCATGTAAAACATCCCCTTCACTTTCACATGCTTGAGTGCCTGGCTCCCAGCTGTATTCAGGGAAGCTATAGAACCTTTGAGAAGTCGGAACCAACTAGAGGAATCAGGCCTGGGGTGGGGGCTGGTCTTTGGCTTTATGCACTTTTTCCTGTGTCTGTTTCCTGCTCCCCTGAGATGTGAACAAACACCCACACACTACAATGGCCATGGCTGTGAACTATGCTGATGGACCATACCCTTGAAAACCATGAACCAAAATAAATCTTTCCTCCTTATGTTGCTTCTCCTGGATGTGGTCACAGGAAAAGTAATTCACAAACAGGGTCAGTGTGTCAACACCACAATGGTGATTAACCATGGAGATGGTTTGGAGACATCAGACATTGGCCATAATTAAGAAAAGATAGAGTGGCATTTCTAAGAGGCTTGCCTAGCTGAGTGAGGGCCATCACATAGTAGGGCACAAGTCAGCTGTTGAAAATTCTGATAAGACACTGCCTTTTTGGTTGTTATTACTTAGAAAGATATCTCTATCATATTATTAAGAAGAAGAAGAAAAAAAAAACAAGTTACAGAACAGCACAGGACGATGTTCCCATTTATGCAAAATTGCTCCCACAATGGGTCATGCGTGTGCCCGCGCAGCGAGACGCCGGAGTAGCAGCAGGCCAATGCTGCCCTGTGAGGAAAGAACCAGAGGGTTTTTAATTTTCATCTTTATGCTTTCCTGTGCGGTTTGAGTTCTTTCCAGTGATCATGCATCATTTTTATAATCAGAAAAAGTACAATAAAAACCATTTCCATTTTAAAAGAAGGGAATGAGCTTAATGAAGCACAAATAGCACCGTTTGCCAGAGCTCTCTCTCGCCAGGCCTGGTGGGAGAGAAGCCTGGAAGGCCATTTATTGCTCCAGGGCAGGTTATGCCTCATACCTCACTGTGGCTGCTCATGAGTTCCCTACCCCACCTCTCTCCCAAGATCACACCCATACAGAAAAACAGACTTCCTGTTCTGGGCCAGGGTCCCCTGAGAACCCTGAAGTGGAAAGGAATCGATCTCAGAGCACTGTTGAGTACAGAACAGAAAGAAACGCCTCAATGCCAAAGCCTCTGAAACCAACCCAGTCGGCGGGTATGGAAAGTTGTCCTCTTCTCTATCATTTGAGGTGTGGGGTGCCTCTTTTTAGGTGTCTCTGAGACCCCTTAATTGGTCCACATGTAAGTTGGCAGGTGGGGCTGAAGTCTGGACAACATCATGTGGGTTGGCTGTTGCTGCCATTATTAGCCCTGGTCTTGCTTCTCCAGGACTTTTGGGCTCTATCAAAAAGGCAGCAGGAAAGAAGGAAGTGGTGACTCAGATTGGTGGCCAGGAAGCTTCCCTGAAAAAAAGAAGTAGAAAGTAAGAATGGAAAGAACAAGAGCATCTCGGAACATCCTGCCAGAAAGCAGACCCCAATGTGAGCATGTCACTGTGAGGGGCTGGGATGCCTTGAGACCTCACTAGTACAGGACATGTCACACAAGGAAGATGCAGATACACTTCCTGTTTGCTGAGCTCCTACTGTGTATCCCACAGATTCTAGCTATACCTTACAACAACCTGAAATGAGCAGAAAAGCACCCTCACTTCAGAGCTGAATGTTGAGGCCAGAGATATGAATGACAGCTAAAGTCATGTGACAAGTAGAGGTTGGAGCACAACTCAGGATCCACACCCTAGAGTCCTAGAAGAAATAGCTAGAAAACCATCCCCAGGCTGCTCACCTAAAAGCTATGTATTATGTGCTCCAAAGGCCTGCCTAGCTCCATGCCCAACAGGGTTCTGAGCACTTCTTCGCCCACACAAGCCCAGCTTGGGTTCATCCCTCTCCAGTAGCAGCTTCCTATGCCACTGCCAGTCTGTGCCAAAGAGAGTGTCATATATCTCCAGAGGAACGCACATCCACAAACATACACTGACAGATTCATAAAGCTCAGCTTATTCATCTAGAGGGAAGGGAGCCAACGGCATTAAACATATTTTTCTGGCCCTCACCCCAGCCACATGTTAGATGAAAGGACCCACATCTGGTACCTGTGTGCTCAGAGCTCCAGGCTGGACACCCATAAAAGTTGAGTGGGGCCCTGAAAACTGGGAGTCTTTCACATTTAGGAAACCTACACATCTTCCAATGGCCACAGCAGTTCACAGCCTGTTAAACAAACACATCAAGGGAGGCACGAGAAGCCAGGCTGGAACTGGAATGTGCCTCTTGGCCCAGCCCAAAGGCCATGCCTCTCATGGAAACATGGCCACCCTCCCAGCCGTTGTCTCTTCCAGCCCCTCAACAGTAACAGCCTTTTATGTTTAACCTTGGTTGGGTTCTATTCCACACACAGGGCCCCTCTGGGCTCATTATGCCCCCCACCTCCCAAGCCTACGTGGGAAAGACTGTTGGCATACCCATGTTGAATGAGGAAAACAAGGCTATGAAAGTTAGTTGCTCTCTCTCTGTCTCCATGTTCCCAGCCCCAGTGTCTTAGGCTCTGGGAGGTCCCCTTGTTTCAGACAGCTCTGAAGTCGGCATACAGTATGTATATGCATCCAGTTTATAGTTTAAGAGGTGTAAATGTCCTGTGGTACACCCAGACCAGCCAGCAATATGCAAATAGGCACTAAGACACAAGGATGAACCTCAAGGATATTACACAGGATAGGATACATGCATCATATATACTGAGCAATCTAACACATGTAAGATGCTCTGACTGACAAATTCCAGAGAGGGAGGGGCAATGCTAGGCTGCTGGGTCCCTGATGGGCTACAACCAGGAGGCTACTGCATGGGACTAGCCTCCAGCTGAAGGGCAGTGCTGTAAACTGGTAACATCTAGGCTCCTGGAATCCCAGATGTGATAAAATGGTACAGAGGTATACACGTGTGACCCAAGTGTGTAGGCTTCTGCAAACGACAAGGTTGGCAGAGTAATGATTCACATGAGGCAAGAAGGAAGTCCAGTTCAGCATGACTCAGTAGCTGGTGTCGGTTCAGACGCCTAGAGTCTGACTCGAGGCAGTTTATTGTGGGCACATTTAGCTTTGTGGGTGGGGGGGGGAAGTTTTCCTAATGTAACACAATTTCTGATGTGCACAATTACATTGACACTCTTCTCAAAGTATGTATCATTTCTCCCATGAAGATGGGTTCTAGAGAGAGGCTATCTGTGTTATCTGAAGGGCCTGGGAAGGATCAGGTCTCCATCATACAGACAGTGTAGAAGTCATTTGGGCTATTAGCCATATCTTGCCCTGGTTGTGTGAGCTTTCGGGAGCCCCCACCTGCAGATAACACAGGGCACCTGGACTATTAGGTATCTCCAGTCCTGGTTGTAGGATCTTGGAGGAGAGCCTTGTCATACAGACAATGCAAAGGTCACCTAGACTATTAGCCACCTCTGGTCCTGCTTGTCGGAGCTTGGTCTGGCCTGGACCTACAGATAGCACAGATTACCAGGCTAGTAGCCACCTCTATTCCCAGGCTTCTGGGTAGGAAAAACATGTTATACATCTCTGTCTCTTTAAGAGACAATCCTGTGTGCATGGTTCTCTAGTGCTATATGAGCTCAAGGACTTTTGTGCTCCCAACACCAACACCACACACACACACACACACACCTGCTTACCTGGGGAGGTACAGCTCCAGAAGGATGCCCATGTCATTTTCACAGCTATGACAAGAGGAGTAGTTGTGTAAGATGTCATAATCTAGAAAGCCGAGCAAGGTTTCATGGGAACTCTGTGACTTCGGTAATTCCTTGTGATTCTAAAAATTGTTTCTGAGTTAAAAGAGATCAAGTGTACACTCATGGGCCAGTGAAATGGCTCAGTGGATGAAGGTGCCTGCCAGCAAGCCTGACCCCCTGAGCTCGATGCCTGGAGCTCATAGGGTGGAATGAGAAAGCCAGCTCCTGAAAGGTTTCCTCCAACCACCACAGGTTCACTGTGACATGTGCACACCAAATAGGTAAATACTTGCATTATGCAGCAGTATGTCCAGCCTGTGAGCAAATCTTGTTGAACTCTTGTCACCTCTTAGCCCCACGGAGTCATATACTCTTGTAGGTGTGTCCAACCTGAGATTCACAAGCTACATGCAACCCAAGATAGCCACAAGCAACACAAAATCATAAACTTTCTTGGGAGAGTTTTGTGATTTTTTTTTTTAAATAGCTTGGTTGCACAGCTCATGGCCAAAGATTTTGTGGATGGCAATGCCATGTCAAAGGATTAGGCGCAATGCTTAGCATTTCAGAGGCCACAGAGATCACAGGGCATGGCCAAGGTCAACCAGGATCGTGCAATCTGCCCCTCAACTTCCTCTCATGCCCCCCTACAGCACCCTAGTCCTTCCCATAGGGAACATAGATCCTCTCCCGCTCTATCTGGCTCCTTCCTCCTCTTCCTACTCCTCTCTCACTGGGCTTTGCTCAGGTGATCTCTCTTTAGAGAGGCCTGTCCCCGAGGTTGACCACATTGGCCATAGCTCATCAGATCCAACATTTCAACCCAGTTGAGCAGCTGACCACATGCTCTCACTATACCGGGCTGAAATGCAGTTAATCTGCGATTAAGAAACTCCCCTCATTGGTACTGCCCCACCTCCCTTTCTTTGACTGTCATCAACCTGACAGAACCTACGATCACCTGGAAGACGGGCCTCTGAGAATTCCTTTGGCAGATCATCTACACTGAGTAGACTGAGGTCTGGCCATTCCTCTGGCTGGGATCCTGGACTATAATAGGTGTAGAAGGGCAGGGTGATCCAAAGCATGCGTTCATTGCTCTCTGCTTCTCAACTGTGGGTGAACGTGAGCAGCTGGCTCAAGGTCCCGTGCGAACATCTCCTCATCACAATGGACTGAACCATGAGCCCAAACAAACTGTTTCTCTGGGAAGATGCTCATGTCAGAATATTTTCTCACAGCAACAGGAAAGGACAGTTCCTTTTAAAAAAAAAAAATCTTTTTTTTCCCTCTGAGACGGCATCTCCCATAACCCAGATTGGCCTTGGACTCCTGATCCCCCTGCCTCCACCTCCCTAGTGCTGAGGTCACAGGCGTGGGCCAGCACTTTCACTTTCCGTGACCCTAAAGTCTTGTTATATGCGAACATTCTATCAATCCTGTGCATGCCTGGCCTCACCCTGATTTTTTTTTTCCTCCATGACATTTTTCATGATATTCATCATCCTTTTTGTTTGTGCTTGCTTTTTAAGATAAGGCCTCTCAAGCTGTAGCCCAAGCTAGCTTCAAAATCAGTCCTTCTGGGATGACAGGTGTGTGCTGCCAAGGCCCACCTCTTCTTGTCCTGGATGTGTCTCTTGTTTGGTGTCTGTTCTCAGACTCACATGTGTGTCTACACGCAAACACATGAATGCAGTGCTCCTCACTAGGCCTAGTGAGCTACAGGTGGCAGGGGCAGTGATGGGACTGTGACTTGCCATCTCCTGCGCCTCACTTGGTACCTGGCAGCGCATGGAGCATGAAAGTTTCAGCCATCCCCTTGTTTTGGCTAGATGGTCACCTCACATCCAGATCCAATCACCTGTCAGCTGACTTATTACTCACCAAGTACTGAACACCACCATCACCAGAGCAGCAAAGGCCTGCTCTGGAAGCTGCCTTGTGTTACAAAGGTCCCAAGTAAGGTGTCAGAAAAGACACTCAATGAGTCCGGTGTGCTGAACATGGAGGAAGGAGTGAGCATGCTAGGAACATAGGAACTGAGAGGCACGGAGGAAGGAGTGAGCCCACTGGGCACATGAGGAGCTAAGAGCCACAGACATGTTAGAATATCACAGGAAGATCAAGCCTCAGCTCGCCTGAGGAGGTCCCTGTTTCCTCAGGTTAGCCAAGGGTTTAGGACCCTTTCCAGGAAAGAGAGATGCCTCAGAAAGTTTGGGGGACATTTCATGACCAGGGCAGAGGCTCTGATTTAGATCTGAACATCACACGTAGAAACAAAGACAAAACTGGACAGTGAGAGAGAGGGGGAAAGGTCATCACCCAAGGAACAGGTCCCACTTGGCTCAGAGGAGGAGGTGAGTGGGGCTTGGTTGCAATCATTTTTTACTCCAAGCAATCTAGAATCTGAGGCAGGAGAATTGCTACATAGTGAATATCAAGACTACATAATGAGTACCAGGACGTCCTGAGCTACCCAGTAAGACCCTGTATCAGAAAGAAAGAAAGAGAGAGAGAGAGAGAGAGACCCACAAATGTAAAAGGAGGGGTAGGAAATAATCATACTGAAAACCCCCTTTAAGATAAATCCAGAGAGATTTGCTGGTGAACTTGATGTAGGGTGAAAACTAGAGAAAGCAAGTTAAAGCTCACCCAAGAGTCCCACACATAAAACAGGAAACCCTGCATTGGAATGGACTCAAACAGTGAGCATGTGGGTGGGGGAGTTCCCTGCTGAGGAATGAAGAAGCTAAAGACAGCTGCAGTGTGGAGAGACCCAAGCATAAGAATGCACTTGGATCCCAGCACAGAAGAGCCAGGGAAAGTTGTCAGCGGACACAGCAACATGGAGACATACAAGCACAGAGACCAGCAGAGTAACTGCTGAGGAAGCAGAGAATCCACATCTGGGACCTGGCTTGGGGGTGTGGATGGGGGCAAACCAGAAAAACACTGGCAAGCTCATGTATAGCCCAGCACTGGGCAGCTAGAGACAAAAGGGCTGAGGGCATCTTAGGCTACTAGATGAATCTAAAACCAGCATAATCTACGTAACAACATCCTATTCCAAAGAAACCACAAACCAAGAAAAGCGGTATAGCGCATCGATAGAGAGTTTACTTGGCATGCACAAGGTCCAGGGTTCAGTTCCCAGCAACCACAACCAAAAAAAAAAAAAAGTGTCTCCAGAACAGAGAGAAACCAACTGTGCTTAAGGTCATTGACAGAAAGAGCACACAGGCCTGGTCTGTGGCAGCATGGGCCCTCCAGCATGCAAGAGCATCACCTGTGGGAAGGAGGTGGGTGAAAACTGAAGAGAAATGGGGACAACTGGAGGGTAGCCAGGGATTCATGGGATCAAGATTGGAGAGATTTTCTCTTTAAAATGAGGGAAATGACAACAAATTATGAGCAGCTTGGGAGGGAAGACACACCAGGGAGGGATGGAACAGGATGAATGAGGGAGAGGGTGTTTTTGTGCACGGGGAGGCTGACAGAAGAATGACACAGAAGGCTAACATAGACGGGGTAAGAAATTGCATTTCCTAAAAACATCTGCTTGTCTCCAGCACTGATCAAACAATGACTTTCTCCGGAAGCATGGTCGGCCAGTTAGGGACTTAAACATAAGGAACACTGGGTGATTATTTTTTGACGGATTGATTTTCAAGAACGACTCGCACAGAGTGCACTAGGGTCATTGATAATTGGGACCATCCCTGCATCCTCCAGGTGAGCCGAAGTCTATAAAGCCCATTCACTCTCCAGTGCGCTCTATACATCAGCCCCGCCCCCACCTCAATTAGCACCTCAGAATTGGCGAGGCCCGAATTAATGAGATTTCTCTGTGCTCACAGCTCAAGATTAAAATCGATGCTGTACCCAAATGGGAGTCAATGAAAAATAGTTAGGCACCACAGAAACTAACTTCAAGGCCTGCTGGGCCTGCAGCTTTCTGAGCATTGCTCAATACTGGCCCATGAGCTTTTTGCAAACCACACAGCCAATGCCTTTCTCTCCACCCTGGGGAGTGGGGTGGGGCAGGAGGACTGAGCCCACTGTTGTCAAAACTAGAGTCCTTCTCAATAGGCTTGTCAGAAAGAAAAAGAAAAAAAGTGTGCCCCTGCCATGGGAGTTTACAGACATCACGATGTAGTCACCCAGGCATCCCACGAAAGAGCAAGTAGAGCCCAGACCTTCCTTCCTTTCTTCCTTCCTTCCTCTCTTCTCCTCTCTCTGTCTCTGTCTTTCTTTGTCTCTCAATGTGTCTCTCCTTCTCTCTGTCCCTGCCCCCAGCCCTCTTTTAGACATGGCATCAATATGTGGTCCAAACTGACCTCAAACTCTCAGCACTCCTCCTAGAAAATTCAGAGAATACAGGGGTACAGCCCATGCCTGACTGGGATCCACATTTCTACCAAGCTGCTGAGATGCTAACACCACAAATCCAAAGAGCGTTCTAAGGAACTGGGGCTTCAAGACACTGTCCTGTGAGCAACAGAAACCAGACCTTCAAAACGGCCAGTAGGATACTCTTTTTATAATGTCACGAACCGCAGCTAGGCACTACCAGGGGCCGGAAAGGAAGAGGCTCCCCAGCTCCTAGCAGGGACCTGGGACCCTTTCTATCTCTCTGATCTGACAACCGCAGCAGGTAAACTCTGTGCCCCAGATCATCAGAGACACAAGACATCTGGTACCATCACAACCACAAATAACCTCCAGCCAAAGGCAAGAGCCTTCTCTTCCTATGGCCCTGTGCATGTTTATGTATGCATATTCATGTGTGTGTGTGTAAAAACATGAATACATGCATGTGGCATACGTATAGAGGCCAGAGGTCAACATCAAGTGTCTCTCTATTGCTCTCTGGTTTTATATTTCTTCTGGTATGTGTTCATGTTGTACTGTGTATTCACATGTGTATGTGTTTTGTTGTATGTGGAAGGGTACATGTACTTGTTGATGTGGGTTTGTGCATGAGAGGCAAAGGTCAACTTCAGGTGTCTTCCTCAGTCACTTCTCATCTCTGCCTTATGAGGCAGAAGCTCCACTGACTCTGATACTCACTGATTCAGCCATGCTAGCTGACCAATGAGCTTCAGAGTCCTCCCAATGTAGGGTTGGCTGGTCAATGAGCTTCAGGGTTCTTCCAGCGCTGGGATTATTTTATAGCTGTGAACTATTGTCATTTTACATGGGTCCAGAAGATCAGAACTCACATCTATGTGATTGCACAGCCCATCTCCTCTGCCCTCTGGGGCCTCTTTTAACTTTTGTGTTGTTTGTTTGTTTGTTTGTTTGTTTGTTTGTTTGATCTGCCTTTCTTAGAGCCCTCAGCAAACATCATTTTGAGTCTCATGGTTGAAGATGCTCACTCGCCCAGCACAAATCAAAGGCATGAGATGGCCAGGATTAACTATCAGTCAGAAATCATGCCTGCCTGGGGATGGCAGCTTCACCCTTCTGTGTGCCCAGTATGCAGAAGGCCAGCTTCCCAAACCAGCAATTCCTACTGTGGTAAGAGCCCTTTATTCTACAGTGAGCATCTCACAGGACCCTTTCTACCAGATGGGGCTGAGAAGAATCGTGATGTGACCATGTCTTCTCACTCCAAGTTGGTGTGTCCTTATGGACCTTCTTTTTGTCAGAATGTGAGAACGAGGGCCAGAAGGAGATGCTGAAGGACGTGTTGTGGCCAAGGAGGCATCTGAGCCCACTGAAAAGCCCACTTAGGTAGTATGCTTGCAATCCCCAACTGAAGGCTTCCAGTCAACGAAAGGCAGACTCACAGCTAATTGTGGTTGCAAAACCCGAATTGTCACAGAGCTTGGAGAGCTAACCCTGGACAGATGGCGAGTCTGATACAGGAAAACAAACCCTGAATGGCATTAGGGGCATTGCCAAGGGACAAAAGAGGTGACAATTTTATTCAAAAAATCAGAATCTGTCCACAGCTGTGCTTGCAGCCAGCACATCCTAACACGAGGCCAGCCGAGGCCACCAACACAGCAGCCATTTTTCTTTGCCAGTGGAGCCTGAGGAATGACCCTGGAGACCGAAGTAATAGAACACAAACAGCTGTGTTCTCACCCCACCTCAAAACCTTAGGAACAGACCAGCCTTAGCAGGAGAGTTTATTTCCCTCAGCCTGCAGATGGTCACCTGATGTTGCCACCAACACAGATTGTTTGGCATCGGGCTCCCTCCCTCCTTGTTCCCTCTTCTCTCAACACCTGAACCAACATCACTGACCTTCAATGCCTTCAGGGAATGGCAGGAGGGGACCCCTGTTGCCTGCTTGTGCCCTGGCAGAGCTGGTCACCAGTCAAAACTTCAGTATCCTCTCGCCTGGGTCCCACTTCAAACATGCTCTCCAGGGCTTCCAAACTGGGTTTGTGTTCTGTGAAAGAGGCCTGCCACTAAGCAAATGCCCCAGGGCAGAGACAGGATGAAGGCAAGGTGCCCTGAACACGAAGTTCACAGATGATCCCAGGAATTCCTAGAGGCCCACACCTTTACACTGGTGACCAGAATTATTATGTTACCTCCACACCTGTCTCCGTTATCCTCCCCCCCCCCCTTCTGCTGGTCAAATATTTGCTTTGAC
>CM053766.1:120720766-120760021 GCA_028658305.1 Pachyuromys duprasi
CCCTTGTACAGAAGCCCCACAAAGCAGAGAGAAGCTCCTGCATCTCACAACCTCCTCAGCCATGCTGTTTTGGTGATCTCGAATGGCCATGGCTGCAGTGTGCCTCTGCCTGTGCGAGCACGGCTATTTTCCTGTCACTTGTTTGCTAGGCATAAGATTTCTACGGACGACTGGTGATTTTTCTCACAACAAATGCCCCAAACTTCTTCCTTCCCCTCTCCCTTTATTAGACCCAGCATCTAGCCCTCTGTGTGGAGACACCATTCTGAGGGAGGCCATGAGGTACAGGCAAGGTGACACAGTTGAGGGAACAGAATTTAACCCTCAAGTTCCAGAGGCTTCCTGGGGACCTTGAGCAGACTCCACCCTCCTTGCAGCTCATTTCCCTCCTTGACAGAGTGGAGAGCTAGGCTAACCCTTCCTTGCTTGCCCATCAGGGGGAAAGTAGGGACTCAGAACTGCTTTCACATTAGACCCTGAGCTACAGAAAAATGGCACCCTCTGGCCTTTCTCAGAAACTTCTGGATAAGGTTGGCTCTCCTCTTTGACTTCTGAGTGACCATGACAGTAATGAGCAGCACACAGTGGTCTCAAACGCACTGCAGGCCGAAGGCTGTGAGAAGTTTGCAGTGCATTTTCTTAAGGACAGCATCATGATGATCCCCAGCTCCCATGACAGTTAAGAGGCCATCAGGCTTGCACAGTACCACACAGCCAGGGAAGGACCTCACTTGCACTTGCGCTGACTCTGGGGCTGAGTGCCGCCCTCATGCTTCTGGACACTGAGCAGCCTCCTTCTGTCTCTAAGTCTCCATTTTCCTTCCTGTCAAAGAAAGCAGAAGCAGGGGCTGGGGGCTGTTAAGCCCCCTCTGGCTGGGCAAGCTCTGATCATTGGTGTGAAATCTGGCTAAGAGCAAACTTCAAACTCTTGGAAAAAAATACTCAGTGGCCATTCTTCCTGCTGCTTCCTGGCTGTGCAATTTTCTCCTGCTGTGGGATGGGCCATGATGAGGGAAGTACTTCCTGTTGTTCACTTTACAGCCCCCAATTCAGATGACACTTGCGTCCGATAGGCCATCAAGGGCATGAAGGAAAGATGTTGGGGAAAGGCTTTTAAAGTTAATCCCCTTCTTGATTTTTTTTTATAGTCCTTTGCCTTCCCATATTTCAGTTCGCAACCCTGTTGTCAAGGCAACACTTGGTTTCTCTCCTTGCACTCTAACGTCTCAATGGGAGTATCCATGGCAACAAGAATACCTTGTGCTTTCAAAGTCAGTGACCTCCCAAAGCTTCAGGGCTTGGATAGTTACATTATGTTTAGACAACTTTTACCACAGCAATTATACCTGCTTGATGTCCAGTAAGCCTAATGAGTGATGTTTGTAATAGTTAGCTTTTGCCGAGTAACAAATAACCCCAAAAGTTAATAACCTCAGACAATACGCATTTTTCATAGCTCTGAAGGTCAGCTATATGGTTCTTCTGGGATCAGCTATGCACAGGAGTGTAACTCTGGTGAGTCACCCATCTTGGCAGAGCTCTTAGCTATCTGATTGTGGGCTGGCTCAAGATGACCTGGATTACAATAACAAGGCTCCCTCCCAAAAAGTTTCCCTGCTAAGTAGGCTCTTCCTGAAGACTCTCTCCTGAAGGCAGGAGGGCATGCAGACAAGCTGAAGTTCACAGGTATAGAGATGACCTGGGGAACCTCTATTCTTCAGTCAGGACAGACCCCGGGCTGGACAGCAAAAAGTAGGAAAGAAATAACCCCCACTTTTGGAAAGAGTGGGGAGATGGTGGGTTACATCTTTTCAGCCATCCTCTGTACTAATTCTCTTGTTTTTGAGGAGGCACATTGCCATCTGTATGTGATCTGAGAGTTCAGTAGCCATGGAGCAGCCTTGGCAGAGACCTAGGGATTCTAATCTCTCTCTCATCTGCAGAAAGTGTTCTGGGCTTCCTGTTCCTCAGGCAGAGCTGCAGTTACTTGTGCCTATGTGAGCTGAAAGATCCATTTGGGCAATAGACTGAGAACACAGTCTCCCACTCATCCTCAGGGAAAAGAGAGATGCTGTCACCAAGAAAAAGGACACTGAGTGCTAGACATCCCAAAACAACAGACAACATCCTCCCTACTATCCCGACCAACAGCAACCAAGACGTAAGACACTGGAGCTCAGGCTAGGCCAAGCAGTTAACAAGAGAAATCAGGGATTGCTCCTCAGATCAAACCTTTTTCTCTGGTAAAATACTGAATACTTTTAGAGTTCTGTCAGAAATCTGTTTTTTAAAAAACAAGTTTTAGTGTTGAGAATGTAGCTCAGTGGGCGAGAGCTTACCTAACAGGATGAGACCCAGGCTTGATCCCCAGCATCATGGGGACCAGCTGTGCCAAAGCCCATAGCCCCAGCACTTAGAGATGTTCACAGCTATCCTTGGCTACATAGTGAATTCAAGGCCAGCGTGGGTAATTTAGAACCTATCTTTTGTTTGTTTGTATGGCTTTTGCTTTGTTTTTTGAGACAGAGTTTCTCTGTGTGGCCCTGGCTGTCCTAGAGCTTGCTGTGTAGATCAGGCTGGCAGAGATCCACCTGCCTTTGCCTTCTGAGTGCTGAGATTAAGGACATACACCACCACCTGGCAAGAAACTATCTTAAAATTAAATAAACAAACAAACAAATAAAATCTGAGGCTCATCAGCAGTCCTAACCCTAGGCTGAGATGATAAGAACCACTACCTTATTGGCCATGAAGTTTTCTCCTTGCCCAAACTGTGGAGGCCCACAAGCTTCTCATCCATGCGGGACTCACCAGCAGCCCGACCATGTGATGAAAGCCATGACACTTTGCTGGTTGCTTCCCACAGCACCAAGACCACCCTGAGTTAACAAGGGTCAGTTAGCTTCCTGTTGTTAATTCAAGGTTCTTATGGTGACAAGTAATGGAGATCCAGCCTAGACTGGTCATTTCTGGTGGACTCGGGATTGCCGAGCCAGACTCCAGAAGACAAGTTCAAAGGCATCAGGTAAGAATCTCAAGTGCACCTGAGAGGCCACACCCCTGTCATCTTCTGATTATAATCAGAAGATGTCAACAGGAATTCATTAGTGAGCTGTCATGGCCTTGGTATGTCTCTGAGACCTTCTCAGTGCTTGAGCAGCAAAGAACTAGAGAAGGAAGATGATGGAAGAGGAGTTTCTTTGAGCACCAGACACTGGAGGTCATCATGGAGTGTCTTTTAAACACTTGATAACTGATAGTTAGACCATGAGTTCAATACCAGCCAGGACTATAGCCTGGGACTCTCTGAAAAAAACAAACCAAAACAGAAAACAAATGGGCTCTGAAGATGGCTTTGCCCTTTAAGAATGAGGGTCTGGATTTGGTTTCAGCGAACCTACTTTAACAGCTTGCCAAGGAAACACACACACCTCTAATCCCAACATGGAACATAAGAGCAAGGGGAGTCTACGGAACTTGCTGGCCAGTCAATCTAGCCAAAATAGCTTCAGCTTCAGTGAGGACTGTCCCCAAAACTAAGTGAAGAGCAACTGAGAAAGTCAATGCCAGTCCACCCCGGCCTCCATGGCACACACACACAGCCAATTAAAAAGGGGGGAAAAGAGTAAATAACTTCAAGAATGACCCTCCTGAGAGAATGCTGCCTGCTCCAGCAAGGCAATGCTTGCATCTGGCATCCTCCTGCACAGCCATGCCCTCAGAGGCAGGCTGAGGGCTGAGCCTCTTCCCCAGGGCAGCATCCACCTGCCTCTTCAGTCTGTACCCTGTCACCCACCATCCCACCCTCTGATCCCTGTGCGTCAGTGAGTGTCTGCCATTTGGCCTTCACAAAGGCAAGTACCGTGTGCCTCTCTGAATAAGCCAGGAGATCTGCCAGGCCTCTGCCTCCAGCTGCTGTGGCTTCTTCTCTGATCCCCCCATGACTCATCTACTTTCAAATTCCCGCTTTCCACCCACTTCCTGAAATGTCAGGAGCCGCCTGTCACCACATAATCAAGTTTCTAATCCCCAGTTTGAAAACCAATTTTTTTTTTATTAAAAAAGGTGATTGTTTTAAACAGAAGAAGAAGAAAAAAAAAAAAGAAGCTCACAGCACAAAATGATGACAGCCCAGAGAGAACGCAGACACCAAGGACAGACAAGAAACACGAGGCTGTCCTCATGCTTCTCCTTTATTAGTTTTTAAAGTAACTTGCAAAATGGATCCAGGAGCCGATGAGGATTCATTTCCGTTGTCTCACTGGTGTGTGAAAAACAGTGGCTCAAAATTGTCACCCCAAGTAACCCAGGAACAGCTTCGCTTCTTACCCCAGGCTTAATAAGCTAAATCCTTGTCTGCTGTGTATTAATAAAGCACCTTTTTATGAAATACCCTTCAGATCGGCTGCAAGTTCAATGGTCACGTAGTTGACAGAAAAGCAATAATGTCAGAATTGATTCATCGCCTGCATTTTTAATGCTTTTAGATCATTTCCGAATTCACAAACTTGATGATTTTCCATGACGAGGCTCCATTTTTGTCCACATTTGATATGAGGAAATTGAGCCCATCAAGAAAATAGGAGGCTGGGTCACCTCATGGGTCAGAGAGTAGGCGATTGGTTATTTCAGTAAACAATTTGCTTTCAGCCTGGTCTAAAGCTTTTTCTCTCCCTAAGTTTCATCTGCTTTGTGTTGTCTGGTTGGGGGTGGAGGAAGGTGTTTGGGTTTTGCCTTTTTGTAAAGACAGGGGTTTTCATATAGTTTTACCATGGATCCTAGACTGGCCTAGAACTCTCTACATAGCTGCACTCTGGCTTTGAACCTACAATCCTCCTGCCTCCACTCCTCAAGTTTTGGAGTAAAGGGTTGCACCACCAAGCCCTACTTACTACCTGTTTTCTGACATAGGTATAATTGTGACCTATCTTGACCCATCTTCCTTGGGTTGTCCTTTCACAAAGGTCCGGAATCTCTGAAATTCTTGGGAAAAACTAAGCTTTGGTATGGTAGCAAATCCTGGAATGGAGAGAGATGTTGGCCTTGGTAGTTTCTCCATTATTCTCAACATCGACACAGCACAGTCAAGTGACTAAATAGAATTAATTCTTTTGGAGAAGAGACTGAAGCTGGATGGGGGCCTTGCCACCTGTCCATTTCATCAGTCATGCCATGGATAATTTGCATGCACATCTCTCTGGTTTTCCTCAGTTCCATCCGTAATCCCACACTTGGCAGTATGATGACCTTCAGAAAGCCTTTCTCCCATTTCCTCTCACATCTCTGTGCCATTTTCCCCATCAAGACAGCTGGTGCTGGCTCACAGAGATGCAGCACTATTGACCCCATGAAAGCAGGAAGCTATCTACCACTGGTCCCCAAGAGTTGGCTCAGGGGCGGAACCTTCAGAGTCTGTCTAGACAACAGCTCAGAAAGTCTCATGCCATAGTAGGAGACCAAATAATGACTTAGATTCTAAGTCTTAGAAGATTCTGGAAGACTGAGTTCCAGAGAGCCACAGCTACACATGGGCACCTCACAGAAGGCTGGATTGGTGAATTCCAGCTGGCAGACATACAGGCATGGTCTCACAAGAGTTCCTCTCACTGAAAGCCTACGTTTTGTACGCAGACACAGAGGGGCAGGAGCTTGGAGAGGAGAGGGCATCTGAGCATCTGCTCTCAAGATAATAAAACCAGCTCAAGTCAGTCAACCTCTACAGAACATGAGTGGCAGCAGCTCGATGTGAGATCCTATACTAAGACCATTAGAGCATGTGACCAACTCAGGGTATCCTAGCTTTTGTAACAGCCCCACCACCACGACCACCAAACATACATAAACCTTCTCTGCTAGACTTCAGACTCTCCTGAAGGATACATAGACACAAGGCTTTCATCATGGTCTGCTTCTAGAAGGTACCCAGGTCTGTTCTAAGTTCTTCCTACAAGCAAATTAATCTAGAAAATGGAATGTGCGCTACCTCTATTCCTAAAAACAAAGACTTGGGGGTTTATCGGTTGTCAAGGCAACAATAGCAGTTTTCTTTCTGACTCCTTAATGCCTAGATTTATGTTTCCATAGTTACAAGAAATTCCTAGTTCTTCAAAGTATCAAAAAACTGGTCTAGTGAAACTTTCAGAGGTGGGATTGTGCTCTTCCAGTCCCCACTTTGGGGCTGCCCGGGCTGTTTCCCATCCCAAAACCCCTAGCAGCTAGCAGGAGCTTCTCCGGTTACCTGCTAAGTCACTCAAGGGATTCTAGGGGTCAGGGAATAGAAAGGACCTAGGACATGGTACTGTCAAGTTGCCTACTGTGACCAACACTGCCATGAAGAATTCTGCAAAACACATTGTCCCTTGGGATCCAGGCCCAACTTTGGCCTAAGAACAGAGTCCCAGAAACTCTGAGACACCCCATCAAGATGTCAAGCCCTAACTTTGTAGCATCCATGAATGAAGCATAAGAATTTGCCTTCATCCTTGCTCTTCCTGCCTCAGCTTCCTGAATGTTTGTGATTGCAGGTCTGCACCAAGGCACAACGAAATAAATTTTCTTCCCTCCTTTTAAAGATCTGTTGGCTTTTCCTAAGGCTTTACTATATATGCCAGGGATGATCCTGTCAATAGCTGAAGACAATTGCTCTGGCAAAGTAGAGGTAAGTCATTGAATGTGTGGTTGTATGAGAAAGCGTGTGTGTGTGTGTGTGTGTGTGTGTGTGTCTGTGGTGTGTGTGTACACAGGTGATCAGGAGGAACCCAACCTCTGAAGCAGTAATACTGTTGGAAAAGGGAAGATTGGGGAAAGTAAGCACAGAGTCCTACTGCTAGTCAAGAAGCTATTTGCAACTGACAGCAGCTGGAAGAGAGAAAAATAAGCTTTTTTCAATGGAATGAACTGGGTATATCAACCACACCTCAGGGCAGGCCATAGGCTTAGGAATACAAGTCAAATACCATGCTTTTTTTTTGTTTTGGGGTGCATGTGTTTGTGTTTGTATGTGTGCTTTCTTTTGTTTAGTTTGGGGGATGAGAACTTTTTAAAGAGATAAAACATGAAGTTGTGTGGACAGGGTAAGTTGGGGGATGATCTGGGAAGAGCTGGTGGAAAGAAAGAATATGATAAAAATATAGTGTATGGAATTATCAAAAATATATATTAAAACATTTAAGAAAAAATGGAAGATATGGCCAAGATAAGATACCTAGACAAAAACACTAAATTACAAGGTTCACCATCTAGTTTTGAAGATCTCCCTTGTCACATTAAAGAGAGTTGTGGTCATCCTTTGGGACCTGAAGAAGGGAGGGACTGACCAGAGTTGTGGGAAATACAGGTACAGGGGCTGCATTTGGTAGTCAATTATGTAAAGTACCACAGACTAGGCAGCCAGACAATAATTTTGCTGTGGATCTGTAGACTGGAAGTTAGAAGCCAAGGTTTCTTATGAGGTAGGGAGAGGAGCTCTCTCCCAGGCCTGGCTTCTCGGCTGCAGGTGACTGCCTTCCTGTTCATATGCTGTCCACTCAAACACCTCCTTTAAAATGTTTTTACATTTATTTATTTGTGTGTGTGTGTGTGTGTGCGTGCGTGCATGTGGAAGTCAAACGGCAACTTCAGGAGTCATTTTCTCTCCTTCTACCATGTGGGTCTGTGATGGTTTTAGAATGTCCCCCATAGTCTCTAGCATTTGAGTATTTGGTCCCCATCTGGTGGTTGTGACTGAGGAGGTTTGGGGATGTGATTGCCTTCCTGGAGGAAGTATGTCAGTGGGAGTGGCCTTTGAGGTTTCAAAACCAAGTACCATTTCTAGCTTGCTTTCTCAGCTTCCCAAGTGGGGTTCAAGATGTGATCTCTCAACTTATTGTTTCAGCTGCCACACATGTCTTTGCCTCACCATCATGAACTCTAAGTCTCTGGAACCATGAGCCCAAATAAACTCTTTCTCCTATACGTTGCCTTGATTGTGCTTTTTTATCACAGCAAAGAAAAGTAACTAATAGAGGACCCCAGAGACAGAACTCCAGTCATGAATTTTATCAGCAAGCACTTTTACCCAGTGAGCAATCTCCCCATCCCAATGAAATTCCTCCAGTTTATGCAGATCCCTAGTCCTGGGTTAAGACTCAGTCTCAGCTTACTTAAATACACCTGCAGTAACTCTATGCCAAAGGACTTTGCCCTTTCGGGTGTGGAGTTAGAGGAGGGACTTATAACTCTCTCCACAAGTGAAGTCTGTTGTCTCTGGACTGAACTGTAGCCCACAATGTCGAAGTAGCTGCCTACAACTGAGGCAGAGTCATCTCTTAAACATCCTATGAGGAGTAAGAGGCTGGTGTCAAATGTCACACAAGCTGGATTCTTGATGTCAGAGTCTAGAAAACCATTGGCTAGTCCCTAGTACCCTGCCCTCAGGGCCAAGGATGGCCCTAACACTGCAGGGGAAGGGCTGTTTGTGGGGAGGTAGAAAGAGCCCCCAATGGGATGAGATATGGGGTAAAGCAAACCAAAATTCTGTATACCAGATTGAGAAAGTACAGAAGCGAGTCACGGTGTCTTTTATTATTAAAAAAAAAAAGTTTTCATTTTAGCTTTTTACAATTGAAATTACAGAGTCTGCCGAAACCATTTAGAAAACAACAAAATAACTCCTCTCCACGTATCTACCATCCAGCTTCAGTGATTTTTTTTTCAGTGTCTTACCAACAATTTTATCTGCAAGTTTTTTCCCCCCTTGGTGGCTTTTTAAATTTTTTAAAATTTATTCATTATTCTTTTATAATTCCATACATATATGAAATGTGCAATGGTAATTTTCATCCCCAATTACCCTCTCTCCCTGCCTCCCATTCCCACCTATGCTTCTCTTCCTCCCCGTGAGCCCTCCTTTCTAGGGGTGCTAGTGTATGTGCAGGGAATAAAAATGATGGCCCAGCCACATAGCAACCATTAACCGGCAAGTTGATACTCGGGGACTGAAGGGATGAAGCCTTTGTGAGCCCCTCCCTGGCCCAAGGTGGGATGTTGATGGACACTGTTGGTGCAGGTGATCACAGCTACTGTTGGCTCGTGAGTGCAGCAGCCACGACCTGTCCAGAGGACAAGCGTTCACAGCTCTCCTCCCCTACTCCGGCTCCTACACTCTTTCTACCCCCTCTACCAACATGTCCCTGAGTCCTGGAAGAGGTGACTATATTCCATTTAGGGATGAATCCTCAAACCCTGGAGCTTTTCAAAGTAAATCCCAGGAAGCAAACCAGTTTCTCTAACATTACACCTGAGTACATCTCCACCCCCTGAAGACACGGATTGTGCAATCGTGATGCTTTCCCATGATGCTTTCACACCTCATGTGATTAGCGAGAATGGTGGCCAACGTCAAGGCTTAGGGCCCTTCCCTGGTGATCACAAGAGCTTCTTGCTGCCATTCACCTACTCGCTTCAGCTGTGGGCCCATGCCTGGTATTTCATCAATGTGTTTCTTACAAGTCTCCAAAGCAGAGACCTCTTCCTCCACACTGGTTTGTTTTCCTTTGTTTTGTTCTCTGCACCATTTATCATTTACACACCATGCCAGTGCGGCCTTCATAAGCCCCACATTCCAGACTGGGAGACTTGCTTCCCGGTGGGACCATTCCCCCAGTTCCGCTCTCCGTCCTGTCCCCAGGACTGATGATAAGCTCTGCAGGCTAAATTAATTCAAGCTCCCCCACTCCCACCGAAAAGAAGAAGAAGAAGAAGAAGAAGAAGAAGAAGAAGAAGAAGAAGAAGAAGAAGAAGAAGAAGAAGAAGAAGAAGAAGAAGAAGACAAGTAGGGCTAAGTGGATTAACAACTGATACCTTGTAACCCCAGGACCCAGGAGGCTGAGACAGGGGCATCTTGAGTTCTAGGTCAGCTTGGGCTACACAGCCAGACCCTGTCTTGAAAGGAAAAAGGAGGAAGGAAGAGAGGAAGAAAGGGAGGGAGGAATAGAAGGAAAAGACAAAAGAAGATAGGAAGACAAGAGAAGACAAGCGGTGCTTTTGTGTTGCTATAGTATCACATCAGCAGGGGCCTGCCTGCTTTCGGCCACGCTCAGGTGGCCACACTTAGAGCCCCCATTAACTTTGTACCTGATGGTGTGAACCGCATCAAAGGAATATCGCCCAGAGGTTCTAGTTCATTAAAGGCAGCAAGAGCCTGTTGCTGCAATGCTATTGATCCTTCCTCACCTCCTGCCTGCTTTCCCTTTGTAAAGGACATCCTACTTATAACTCCTTCCCATGATGCAGCTGGGGAAAGAAAGGCAGCATGGCAACATATCCTTTCTCTCCCACAACTTCCAGAGAGCTCTTGTGTTTTTAGTACCACTTTGACAATAATTGATTTGTTTCAAATAATTGCAGTTATTATCTTCTTTGTGGCACAAATTTCCCATCTGACAGTGAGACAGTCACTAGTATCGGCTCTGAGTGCTTTGGTAACTTTCTTGTTATCATCGGTGAGTTGAAAAATAGTATATAGAGACAGGCACACGGGAATACAATCAGAATTCACACAAACACACACATCACTGCCAAAAAAGTCCACTGGGGAAATGAGATATGAGTGGTAAGTGTTCCTCACAGGGAACTCCTGACTCTGTCCTTGCTTTTGAGTCTTCATCTCCAACACTTTGTCCCCACTGCAACAGGTGCAAAGGCTGTCCTTCCTTGCTCAGCGTCTCCTGGTTGGCATAAGTTACCAGTCACATCCAGACCTACATGGCCTTGTCTTCAAACCAGTCAGACATGGAACCTTAAGTTAATGAGGGCAGCTGTCTGTCCCCTGCCTGGCTGCCAGGCCAAGCCATATTCACCCAGACCCTGGGCAGAGGCTGTCACAGGCAACCCTGACCTCAGAGCAGCCATGAGGCTGAGGCTCCAAAATATGCACCTTTCCAGGAGAGAAAGACAGAGAACATCAAGCTGTCCCCTCGGCAGGCCTCTGTGAGTACTGCCACAGTCGTGACCACAGAGGGAGGCTGGTTCTCATGCAGAATGCCCGAGGGGCTCTGAGTAGGGCCTGGAAGGACAGAGGTCACAGCATCACCCAGGACTCTGCAGAAGAAGCTCCTCTCTCCATAGGGAGGAGAGATTCTGCTTTGGAATCCTACATCCAGTGACCCCCTGAATCAGAGCTTCTTAAACTTTCGATGTCATCTCCTTTTCCCCTGAGAATTTTTTCTGAGAATATGTTTTACAAACCAAACATTTATTGACAACAAATCACAATGTATTTAGATCTAGCTTTATTAATTTTAATTAAGGGTATGTCTGTGTGTCTATGTACATGAGTGCAGTGACCATGAATGATGGAAGTGGGTGTCAGATCCTCTGGAAATGGAGTCACAGGGAAACCAAACTCCAATCCTCTGCAAGAGCAATAGCACTCTTAGCCACTGAGCCATCTCTTTGGCCCAAAAAATATTTATTTTAAAAGAATTTTATTTTAAAACAATTATTTGCTATAATTTAAGTTTACCACTTACCAAAGACAAAAGTAAACTTGAATATTAATGAGATGGATGTACTTGTTTATTTTTTATAAATAATAAAATCTCTCTTGGAGGTGGTGGCCCACAGCTTTGAATCCCAGTTCTTGGGAGGCAGAGGTAGACAGATCTCCAAGTTCCAGGAGATCTCCAAGTTTGAGGCCAGCCTGGTCTATAGAATGAGTTTCAGGACAACCAAGGCTACAGAGGGATTCAAAACACCTAGGGCTAGACAAACAAAACAAAACAAAAACTTGGAAAAAATGATGATGATGATGACAAAGAAAGAATTAAATCTCTATCAGAATATTTGATCCTGAAAGACATAAAGCATCTTCAACATTTTTCAGAGTGATGGATAGTTTGATTTTATTATCAGCAATTTATAATCAGCTATGAGAACCTGCCACACTGTGTTGGCTGAGTATATAATTTAAGATTTCAGAAATTATTGGAAATTCTGCCCTAATACCAAGCCAAAGCCTACTGACTGATTTCTTATGAAACTTAAACAGTAATTTTGCTATATTATTTTAATTAATTCTTTGAGAATCTCATACATTCATACAATGTATTTGGATCCTATTCACCTCTACTCCTCGTCCTAACTCCTCCCAAATCCATACCCCAAATTCCTCCTAACTCAATATCCTCTTTCTCTGACAACTCACCACACCCTGCCTGTGCTACTCACATATTCTTCTGTGGACACCCACCCACTGGAGCAAGACTGACCTACCAGGATCCTTAAAGAAAACTGACTCTCCCCACCCCACCCCCAGCAGCCTCTCAGCCGGGAGTGGGAATCCCCTGAATCCCTCCTCACTCCATGCTCAAAGAACAATACTTAAAACCAAAGATTCTAACACAGCACAATCCAAAGATAAGGCTGATCTCATATATGCTGAGGAGTGAGAGCGGGAGAAAGTAAAACCTTTTTTTTTTCCTGTTAATAACCATTTGCTTCTGTAAGAGCAGCAAACTTCGTATGTATTATTTTTAAACCATAGTAATTTGTAGTGTGCCATGACCTTGAGCATGAGTGAGGTGTGCCAGGCAGCCCCGTTGGCAGTAAAACATACAAAGTGTGTTCAGAACCAAAGCTGTGGTGAGGTGCCTTGCTGCCTCTCTGGTGAGAACTGTCAGAAACGCCTCAGGCTGGAGTGCTGTGGCCTCATGTATTTGATTTTGAATTACCTTTTGGTTCTGTGTTCAGAAACCGTCTACTGTGGAAGAATCTTTCGAAACCCTTAAGTTCAGTTACAAAACCCACGTAGGCTCAAACCATGAATCATGGGTCCTACGCAGAAGTCTAAAATATGCATTGCCAGGAGTGGATAGACAAGGGGAGAAGATGGGTCGTGCCCTGGGAGCTCATCATGTGCAAAGTCTTTACTCCTCACACACAGGGTTGACCTTGTCCTGACTAACAATGAACAAGGAAATAAATTTCCCACCTTCTAGCCTACTTCAAAATCCAGCAAGAAATTCAGAGGCCCAACCTCAGAGGCTAGGGGTCATGAAGAGAACAAGTCATATTTCCCTGTGCTCTGATCCATGAAGGGCTCACGAGCAAAGGGGCAGCTTGCATGTGAGATGCCTGGAGGGCCCAGAAGAGGGACACCTACTGCACATTTGAGGGTGTCAGAGCAGAAGGGCCAGCTCCCATGGCAGAAAGAAAGAAGGGAGGAAGAAAGGAAGGAAGGAAGGAAGGAAGGAAGGAAAGAAAGAAGGAAAGAAGGAAAGATGTAGTTGGCTGTCTATACCTAAAATTTGAACCAAATAAGGATGAGGCATATTTTTAAAGACTTCTTTTTTCTTTTTGGTTTTTTGAGAGAAGGTTTCTCTGTGTAGCCTTGACTGCCCTGGACTCTCTTTGTAGACCAGGCTGACCTCAAACTCACAGAGATCCACCTGCCTCTGCCTCTTGAGTGCTGGGATTAAATGAGTGCACCACCACACCTGGCTTTAAAGATTTTTTAAATTAAAACTTTATTGTAAGGACTTATAAATAAAAAAGTAAAATAAATATTTCAAAGAGAAATTATCCAGACCCAAAGTCTCTGAATCCAAATGAATACTATACAGTTAGAGCAGCCATTTTGAAACTTCAGGGTGTCACATTGGATTTTACACCTTGCTTCTATTTTTATACATTTATCTAACATAAATATGCACATGCACACACATACACACACATATGCACATACACATCACACACACACAAATGAGAAATCAATGACAGAGTTAAGTGTAGGAAAACCATTAGCTTCATATCCTTCTTCCTGACTACAGTGTCCTGCACCTGGACTTCACCCTCCCTCACTACCTGTGTTACTTAGTTATATGGGGGGGAGGGGTGCCACATGTGTGCAGGTGCTCATGGAGACCAGAGAGCACATCAGATATCAGATACCCATGGAGCCCACGTTACAGGCAATTACAAGCCACATAATGTGGGTCCTGGGAACAGAACTGGGGTCATCCTGAAGAATACCCAAGTCATCTCTTCAACCTCAAGGGATGTGTGTGTGTGTGTGTTTTAATGTGTGTGTCCTAAACATGCACAGACTTTCCTTATCGTGCCACATGTCCCCAAGCAGAATGTCACAGCTGTTTACACACCTGCTCTGTGTTGGGTATTGTTGACCCTGTAGGGGTCATTTAAAGGGAATGGGAGGACACCTGGAGGTGACACACAAAGGCCATGAGGACCTTGAATGCCCCAGAGTTTGATGTCCTTAAGCTGTGCGGCATCCCCAGGGAGAAGGTTGCATGTATGGCCTCACTTTTTCCCTTCTTACACCTCTATCCAAAATTCCATGACAGACTGAAGCAGACGGCTTGTGGCACACTGGGAGGGAAAGGTCAGGAGTGTGGCACAGACCTTGGACCTGGTGCCCTTGAGCTGTGGGTCCTCCTTAACATCTACTTTGGGAAGAGCCAGGGGGAAAGGTCAAGTCTGGCCTTGCTCACATCACTTCCTGATTGAAAGTTCCTATTCACTGCAATAACATCTCAATCAGTAACTGATGGCTGTCAACTCGGAGCTCAGAAAGGAGACTGTGCCCTGGGCACACAGTCTGGGTCCAGAGAGAGAATGGAACAGTGATGAAAAGAGTGTCGGGCCAGGGAGAGATCAAGGAAGAGGACTCAGAGTCCCTGTCTAGATGTGTCAGCCTATACAACCTACACCAACTCAGCCTTTTCTTCACCCCTAAGTAGAAAGGGTCTAGAACCTAGACCCTTCACTTGTACCCATACTTCTGACCTCAAGGACAAATGTGCAGACTTTGGGAATAATTTCACCAGTGTTTTGTGTGTTGAGTTGCATTGTGGTGCAAAGGTCCAAAGATGGGTGAAGGTCAAAAAGAGTCCTCTTCAGAAGCAAAGAGTGGGTACTGGGGTCTTGCCTCCTCCAAAGGTAAGTGCAATCCTGGAGTAGCTCTATGACCTGCAGATACAAGCTGGCTTTGCTTGAGGAAGTGGAGAGAGCAGTGGGCTACATGCTAGTGACTACCTGGAGTCACAGCACGTACGCCCCTCACTGGAGGTTGGTCTCCGTGTCACCAATCTGCAAGCCACCTTTCAGTTCTGACCAGCCATAAGAAAACAAAACTAACCAGAAAGGGAAGAAAAATGAGCCAACAGATAAAACCAAATGAAACAGTAACCAAGGGTCTTCAAAAAGACCCAGAGAAAAAGCTTGGGCCAGAGTACAACCCACCCCAACACACAGGGCCTTCCACCAGGTCAGAGTTCCCAGCTCTGTGTCAGACCTTTGACCTGGTAGCCCAAAGCAGGAGGCTAAACGACATTCACCTTCACCCAGTTAAAAACTAAAGGCTGGGTCAAGGAGACACTGTGCAAGACAGCCAGAGCCCAGGTGTCCTTGGGGAGAACCCTGGAGGAGACCATGGCTTTCCACATAGGCGCACCAATGGGGACTATGAGGACTGTGCGTGTGTCCTTCTTGGAGCCTTCCCAGGCCCTGGCAGCCCAGTCACTACCCTCCCCGCACATTTCACAGCTACATTATGTTATGTCACAGCTGTTATGTTGCTAAAACAGTTTCCAGAGGAAATACAAATGTAATGCATTCTGTCCGGAGTGAAGGCAACATTACCCTACAAAATGTTCTAATAAAGGCAGGGATTATTTACACACAAAGGAAAAACTTCAAAGAGGCTATGTTCGCAGCCGAGGCCCTTTTGGGAGGGCAAAGTGACCGTCAAAGTGACCGCCAGGTTAGCTTTCACTTCTGATCCATGTAGGGTAGAGGTCACAGGTGCCCTGCCAACAGCAAAGCCTCTAGGGTACCTTGCAACCTTAGTGAAGGTGACACAGGACCAGTGCCCTGAACACTGAGGGGTGAACAGCACTGGTAACCTTTGGGCACACTAGAGGCCCTGGCACCCTCCCCAGAGCTAAATGCTCCTAGACATTGTGTCCTCCAGGGGGCAGAAGAGCCCCAGTAGCAACTGTGACCCTGGGCAAGCTCTGCTGAGGGCCAAGGGTCTGACCTCCAGCGAACAAGCCTCTTCACTCCTCTACAGCTGCCCTGTTGGCTCTGACCTTTCTTCCTTCCCATGCCCATATGTGCGTGTGAAAGCTGGAGGTCAGGTACACTCCATCTTATTTTTTTTTTTTGAGACAAGGCCTGGAACTCACTGAATAGGCCAGGAGGGCTAGCTGGTGAGCCCCAGAGATCTACCTGACTCTGCCTACCTACCCCTCATATTACAAACATGTCCCATGATGCCAAGCGTCTTACTGTGAGTTCTGGAATCGCTCCCAGGCCCTCATGCTTGCACAGAAGGCACTTTGCACACGCACACCTTGGCTACAGCCCCCTAGAAATTAGGGCAGTTCTGCTCCCTACCACCCAGGAATCTCTCAGTATCTACGGTCCCTCACAGCTCGTCCTCCATGAATGTAAGGAGCAAAAGTCTTACAGCAATGACTGTGCTGGTTCCCTGTGCCCCGAGTCTCGCAGAGACCCTGAGAGAACCAGATGTCACCCTATATGTACATAGAGACTATATAATGGAAAGGGACCCAGCACTGAATCTAGAAGTCTGCAGAGAAGCTCTGCATTGGCCCCTCCAAGGTAGAGAGGGTAGGAAATTCCTGCTCCCTTAAGAACCCCCAGAATATGAATGATTCGTTCAGGAAAAGGAGGGGAAGGTCCTCCCAGCCAATGCAAGCATTTGACCCTGCCCTTGAATGGGACTGAGAAGACTTGAGAAGACTGCTCAATGGCCTTTGGTCGCATCTCCTTAACATGCGGTGCTGGAGACGTCTCACCCCTTGGCATCCCTGTACTTGGAGGTTCTCTTTGGCCAGTCTGTCACCCTTCTGCCTCCATCTAGCTGGTCGTCTGCCCGTTTGACCTACTGGTCTCATGTATGTCTCACACTGTCCCTGAAGCCCTCCCTAGATGAGGCACTTTCGCTGCACCCCCAGCAGCGCTCCTACTGATGTCTCCCTCCCTTTCTTATCAGCCACCAGGATGCTGTGCCTCCCGGCAGCATTTTCAGCAGATCCCTACTGCACTCATGAACACGTTCCAATCATGCAGGCCCACAGCATGACTCCAGCTGGCTTTAGATGCATACATCTACATTGTATACACAGATACATACATTGCTTATTTTTCTCCCCCGGGTCATTTTATGGCCACTTGTAGCTGAATTATGGCATTTTTTTCTGAAAAAAAATTAATTAATTAATATTCTAAGTTAAAAAAAAAGATACTTCTATTTAAGTAGGATTTTTTAAATCACATAAGAAGTTGGTAGTCACTGCAAATACTGCAAACTGTCCAAATCTCTGACTTTGGGGGCAGGGACCTACGGAAGGTACTCCCTAATGTGGACCCTTCCATTCTCCCTGCCTCATTCCCCTTCACCACCCCTCACCTCCATGCCACCTGGCCACAAACACCATTCACTTCAGCAAGGCCATGCTTAAGGATTCTGCTATCCACCCAGCCATCTCCCTCCCTACGTCAGCATAGACTAGGCTTCCGAGCGGAGCTTGTGCAGGCAGCATGGTCAGCACTCGAAATGATGAGTGTTGGATCTCACTTGTCCATGTGTGCAGACCCACAACATTTCCAGTGAACCAACTGGGATTTGAACCTGTCGCTGGCCTAGATCAGTGTTGCTGTGGGGTTTCCACTGGTTTACATCTACAGGATCCCTATATATGAAAAAACGATGCCACCCAACAGTAGGAAAGATTGTGTAGAGCCTCACATTGCCCCCCTCTGAAGCCTCATCTCCCAGCACACACACGCACCCAACTAATGTTTGCAGAGTAGCTGATTTTTATATTGCTGATATCACTTTGAGACTTCTTTTCTTTTTCTTTCTTCTTCTTCTTTTTTTTTTTTTTAGAAAACCAATATTGAGCTTCCCCTGCATGGTGAAGGCTGTCTGAGCAAACGCTGCTGACAGCTAAACCCACAGACCTGACATCTACCAAGGCAGCAGCTTGCCCTTTGGCCCCTCTTCTCATAGATCTAAGAAGAGTGTTTGGCTTTTCCATTTGTTCGGCTTTTTATTTGTTATGAGAAGGGAGCAGCAAATTCTTAGCCCTTCACATCCTGAACTGAAAATGTGAAGTTCAAATATTGGTTTTCTAAAATGAAAAAGAAAAAAAAATCTCAAAGCAAGAACAGCAACATAAAAATCAGTTGCTCCACAAACATCAATTAATGTTTCCTGTGTGCCAGGTCCTGTCCTGGACAGTGACAAGTCTTCCAAGATGAGAAATAAGGGGTTCCACCCACTACTCTGGGTGGGGGCAGGCTTACTGGTGTTTATGGTGCACAAAAATAATAATAATAATAATAAACCAGTGCTTACCACACAGTAATTCTGGCTTGGAAACTGTTTGTCTCTGTGGGCACCCTCAACCTGATTCTTCAGGTTCAAATCCTGGTCACATATCTTCACTGGACTCGAGATTTAATCCCTCTAAGTCTTCATTTTATCACCTGCAGAGCCAGGAAGCACACAGCCTGATCACTGTGTGAGGATTCAGTGAATTGCCATGAGTAACATGCCCACCCCAATGCTAAGACATTGAAAGTCAGAGTAGGGCAAACACCCAGACCAGAGACCTCTGTAGGGACCAGTGCCAGTGTGGAGCATCTGCTGTCACTGATAAGTTGCTTGAAACGCAGTGTGAGCATGCCAAGGAACAAGGAGCTTAAGAGAGACCGCTGACCTGATTGCTTCCCCTTGCTATGATAAGACCCTGATGGAGACCAGCTTAGGGAGAAGGGGTTTATTTTGGCTTACAGGTCACAGTTCATCAACAAGGGAAGCCAAGGCAGGAACTGAAGCAGAGGCCATGAGAGCATGTTGCCTACTGGCTTTGCTCAGCTTTCTTTGTTATCCAACTGAGGCTGATCTGCCTAGGAATGGCACTGCCCACAGTGGGCTGGGCCCTCCATAATCAATAGCAAATGAGAAAATGTTCCACAAACATGTCCACAAGCCAATATGATAGAGGCAACTCCACAGCTGAGGTTTCCTCTTCCTTGGTGACTTTGTGTCAAGTTGACAAAAACTCACCAGCATATAAGAGCCATCTAGGATCCCTATACTTTTGTGAACTGGACCCATCTCTCAAGGGTGAAGAAAACTCCCCACTGTGCTTCAATCAGGGAGAGGGAAGAGGAATCACTGTTAGCACTCTACAGCATTCAAGTATGTTAGCAAGGTACTCCCTTGGAAGAAAGCAGTTACTAGAGCTCAGTGTGCCTTCTGGGATGTAACCAAGTGAGGAAAAGGGAAGTACACAACTCCATCCCAGCTCACACTCACACGGAGATCACTGAGAAACACCCGTAAAGTGCACAGTGTAGAGGTGCAGGCCTACTGCAGAGGTGGAGCAAGGGCTAAGTGAGGCAGAGATGCTGGAGTCATCAGCCTAGGCATTTAGAACTGACAGGGGGTCAATGATAAGAACCTTAGTGAATGAACTACTCAGCCTGAAAAGACCGGTGGGCAGAGACATGAAGACTCTAACTCAGAACTGGGATACAAATGAAGATGCTTCCTGTGAGCTTGCAGCACAGCAGAGAAAGAAGATTCAGGAGGTTCAGGAGAAATAGGCTGAAGGCATCCTCCTCAGGATGCCAGAAGGAAGAAAAAAAAATGATCAGAGGAATTTTTAAAAATTGCAACAGGAAATAATGAAAATTAGAGCTGGAATCGGTGAAAAATGGAAATCCATAGGGAAGATGAACAAAGCTGTTTCTGCAAAAAAGATGCTTAAGATTTATAAGCATCAGTACTAAAAAGAAAGGATAATACAAGTTCCAACTATCAGAAATGAAGGAGGCATCACTGTAGATCCCACAGGCATTTAAAAAAATGTGTTGTGATACTATCCCCTACTGTCTCTTACAAATGAACAATCCTATGCCCTCTATACTCATTGTTTTAAAAAACCTCAAAAGGATCAATGTCTAGAAAGACAGAGCCTACCAACACTCAAATGAGAAGAAAGCATCAATGTGAAGATGCCTTGATCTCCTAACAAAAAATAAAAATAAAAAATAAAAGAATTGGTAACTGATAGACAGAGCATACCAGAAAAATAGTAAATCAAAGTCAAAAATGTATAAAATAAATTGTGTATCACATCCAGCTACAATTACAAGGCTAGTTTAACATTCTAAAAGCAAGTAATATAATGCATTGAATTAGAAGGTTAAAAACAAAAAAGACCAGGTGTGGCGGCCCACTCCTTTAATCCCAGCATTTGGGAAGCAGAGGTGGGCAGATCTCTTATGAGTTCAAGGCCAGCCTGGTCTACATAGCAAGTTCCAGGATAGTCAAAGCTACATGGTGAGACCTTGTCTCAGAAGCAAAAAGGTTAAATAAGATCACAAGTTCATGGAACTACATGCAAAGAAGAATGTCTTTCTTCATAACAACAACAACAACAAATCCACTTAGGTTGACTAACTTCAAGAGATCGATTGTCCAACATGGTGACAACAGTTAATAAGAATAATATAATGTATCCTTAAATTTTTCTAAGAGGGCATATGTATAGTTTTGAGACAGGGCCTCTCAGTGAACCTGGAGTTTCCCAATTCATCTAGACTGGTTTGTCAGCAAATCCATTGTCTCAGCCCCTACAGTGTTAGATTTTCGTGTCCAGCTTTTTATGTTGATGCCAGGGAAACAAACTCAGGTCCTCAAGCGTGTTTGGAAAGCAGTTTACTGACAGTCATCTCTTTAGGGCAAGAATCTTTAAACCAATTAGACTTAAAAAAAACGGACCAAAGTCCTTGCCAGGTACCTCACCTAAAGGAAGTGTATAGATGGCAGGTAAGTACATAAAAAGACTGTGCTGACCAAACCTCACTAGGAAGGCAAAAATTTAAATGGCGCTGAGTTACCTCTACATACCTGTCAGGATGGCCAGAACCAAAACTCTGGCAAAGCCAAAGGTCACCAGGGGAAGAGGGTGAACTAGAATCCATTGCTAGCAGAAAAGCAGAATGGTACAGCCACTTTGGAGGGTGCCCTGACAACTTCTTATAAAATGAAATGCACTGTGCAGGCCAGCAGTCACACAACTTGGTATTAATCTATGAGCTAAAAACTTACATCCTCTGGAAAACCTGCACACAGAGGTGGACGGTGGACGACAACTTTATTAATAGCTATCAATGCTTGGAAGCAAGAAGAAGTCCTTCAGTTAGTGAATGGGTAAATAAACTGTGGTACATCTAGACAGTGAAATTTTATTCAGTGCTAAAAAGAAATGAGCTGTGGAATGAAACGGGAGCCAGTGTGGAGAGGAGGCTGTTTGTGTCCAGACACGTGACATTTCAGAAAGGGAGAAAGGACGTGAGGCAGGGGATGGAATCAGCGCTTGCCAGGGGTTAGCAAACAGGGATTTTAGGGTATGAAATTACCATGTAGAATACTACAGTGTTGAAGACATGTCATTAATTTGACAGAGATTGCAGGAAATATGCCAAGGGTACAAACTGATACAAGCTGTGAATTTGGGGTGATGTCTGTCCGACCCCAGTTATACATAACAAATGCAGCGCTCTGGTGGGCATGTTGCCCATTGAGGAGGCTGTGTGCATATGGGAAGTAGAGGCCATGTAGGAAACATCTCCACCTTCTGCTGAATTTTGCTGGGAGCATAAAACTTCTCTAAAATATAAAGTGCATTTGAAAAAGAAAAACAATTAACAGCTTATAAATGAATCCAAATCAAAACATCCGACAGGCAGGCATTTGTGGTCATGCAAGCGTGGCGCTCCCCAAGTTGTTAGCTGCTTCTGATCTCACCCAAGGATGTCGAACTTGAAGCAATGCAAATTAACTGAGGACTGACGTTCGAGAGGAATCATTGGACTGAGAAGGACAGGCAAGCAAAGGTAGCGGGAGATAATCTGTCCCCAAGCTCAGGCGGGGAAGGATTCAGTCTCACAGCTGATTTCCCTGCATAAACACCCAGCCCAGAGCTGACTGGGAAAGCAGAGCTGGTCTATTTGTTCCCAGACATATTTTTAAAAGGGCAGACTTTGATCCTGTAAGGTATGGTGAGAAAAGATAAGTTGATTTTCCAGTCTAGAAACTTACTTTGGAAGAAGAGAAACTGTTGTTTTGTTTTTATTATTGACTGATTTGCACACTGAGTACTTGGAAAATGGATGATAGATGCCTATAGGTACATGAAGCACAGATGTCCCCAGTTGCCACCCAACCCGTGTGGGAATCACAGTTATCCCATTCTGGAGAATTGATATAACACCTTGTCTCTCAAGAGCTCTAGGCAGCATTCAAATTATATTTAAACACCAAATTAAAATTTTAACTATAAAAAATAAGGGCATAAACAAGAGAGAATTGTATTATAATATTATATTAGTTTAAAAACATGTCTGGGAGAAGGAAGTGGATTTTCCATATTGTCATTCTGCAAAACATAACATTCTTTCCATCAGAGCCCCGGGAAGCATTTGGTGGCTTGTGAACATCAAGCTGCTTTCCAAGTGTGGTCACTAGAGATGAGGGCCCTACAAGTTTTCCTACCAGTGACTAATGCACACCCCCAGTTTCTTACTTTCCAAGAGATATTTCAATGAGCCTTGGAAAGGGAACGTGGCCATGCTGAGCACAGACCCACCATTGAGCTAGCTCTTTGCGTTTGTCCAGATGCTTTGGCTCAACAGGCCAAAGCCTTGTTGGACAGCTGTACTGGGCAGGAGTTTCCTTTCCACTCTCAGGGACTTCTGTCCCTCCTCAGAGGAAGAGACCACAGAACTGTTTCAAGCCACCGAAGCTTTTGAAGCCATGTTGGAACTGACTGAAGGACACATTTAAGGAAGAATTTGGTGTCAGGATTGATTTATGTAAAATAATAAATGGTGCCACTTGGCTGTTTATGGAGTTAGAGATAAAATTAGATTCCAGACAGTCGTTCCTTGTGCACAGGGTCCAGCTCGCTGCCTTCGTGGGACTTAGGATAACACAGTGCACGGAAACTTACAAGGGCATCCTTGAAAACACGCTTCCCTGCCCCATCCAGTCAGTCCTTCGGATGGGTACTTTGGGTTCCCAAAGAACGACTGAAATTTAATCTGGACTAATACTTGGAAAAAGTTGTGTGGTGAAAGGCACCAAGTGACTAAAGACTTTAAAACGTTAGGCTTTACAGCTAAACCGGAATTATTTCTACCTACTTTCTAGTCAGTTCTGCCCTCCCCGGTCCACTCTCACCCTGATCACCTATCTGAATCATAAGTAAAGGAGAAAAACAATCCTTCAGGGAAAGACTTAGAAAGGTGAATGTTTCATCCACTGGACACACAGCAGAGGGTTTAGATTTTAGAAAGAATTGCTGTTGCCTTGGGAGTTTTACCTTTTTTTATGAGCAATTAGAAGTCAGACAGAACTGAGGGTCAGGATCTGCCTGGGCTTCAGTCTTTGCAGGGTCCCAGGAAAGCCACCCTTGGGCAACAGGTAGTTGTGTTGTGTTGGTTGTTCTCTGCATCGCAAGCCTTTAAACAGCTCCCAAGTGATGCTGGCTAGAGCTGATCTTCCAACGGGTCACTGGAGCAACAGAGCTCAACAGGACTCAGAGCAGTCTAGAAAACATAGTGTTGTGCACTCTCTGAGGAGGACACAGAGGAAGAGGGTAGTGTGGAGTGAGGAGAGTTAATCTCAGTCCTGGAGGAGGAGCAAGCTCCTAAGAAAACTCTTTCTGTGCAGCGTGGGGAAGGCTGCTGATGAAGTTAGGCAGAAAAGCAAAGTTTCTAGATTGTAAAGTGGGAAGGAGGCAGGGTGAGCAATGAGACCACGAACCAATGAGTCCGTTGATAGAATATCTTTCCCTAATCGCCTGCCCTTGTGGCAACATCTCTACGTGCACATGCTTCAGAAAAACACCCACTACACTGCAGAGTTAGGGTTCAACTGAAGCAGAAACAGAAAATCAGCAGAGTCCCTCTGGCTGCCAGGTCAAGGGAGACCATCACCTAGACCAAAGGGGAGACAACTGGAGAGGCTCAAGACGGGATTCAGGGAGGAATCCTATGGCTTAGATAGGAAAATGAGGAGGCATACTGGCCTTGGGGTATGGTGGAGGATGTTCTGGGCCAGCCCAGGAGTGTCTACACCATAAGAGATAAATGTTATTAAGGTGTGGCCAGGTGCAGAGGTGCTCACAGCTAGTCAAGGGCTCTCTCCCTTCATCCTTGCACTATGACTTGCCTTGGAGGCAAACAACAAACCTACAGGTGGGCAGTGGAGTTCACAGGTGCTTAGAGAGGCGTAGCTGGAACCCTAGAGGCCACCCAACCCAGACACTGTGCATCCATACTGAGAGAAATGCCAGGGGTCAAAGGGCAAGGCCTCCATCTGAGGGCAGCCCGATCTCGTCTCAAAGTGAAGGTGGTGGACATGGTTGTGTCTGGAAGCCCCTGTTAGTCTCTAGTGGATGGTACAAAGGATGTGTTCCCTTACCTGGAATGTGAATCAATTATACAGAAAATGCGGATTTCTATGGAGCCTTGAGAGTCTACAGCCTCCGAGGGAGACCTCACGGGAATGTGAGTTACTGTGTGTGTCCCTGCGTCTCATCCCAAACCATCTTCACCTCTTCTCTTCTTCCTGAAGTTGGTTGGGCCACTATACCTTTACAACTGAACTTCTTGGCTTCAAACTTTTGTTTCTATGTCTAGGTGTTCAAAACAGGCCACATTTGTCACTTTAAGTTTGCTCTAGTAAGTACATTCTTAAAGATAAAATTAAAGGGCAAGTTCATCTCAAGGACACAACTCACTGAACTGTGTCCTAAACACCGTTTAAATGAAGACAGATCAATTGTATGCACACTAGACTGTAAGAGGACAGTTCACTGTTTTTTATGCTTCCGCACAAAAGCACACCTTGTGAACAAATGACACACCAAGGGACAAGAGCCACAGTGTAGCTAGTACATGCCAGTTGGCACCGCTCTACGCTGTCAGTGCCAGTCCTCACTTTGTCCCACGTGAGACAGTAGCTAAGCCACCCTGAGCCCTGCCTGACCACCAGCAACCCAGATGAGCACCCTGTGTGGCATCTGACTGGCTGTGGTCCTGGCTGCAGTGTTTGCTGGGTTCGGTCCAGTGACTTCATCTTACTGGGTCTTGACTTCACATGGGAAAACGGAAGGTGAATGGACTCGCTGCTGGGGGTGTCTAGAGAACTAAGTGAAAAATCACCTGCAAGGACTCAACAGAGGGGATCTGAGCCATGTTTGCTGTCACACTTACTGTTTTGGAGATGGAGGGGGGGAAGTGGTCTGTACAGACCTGCAGAGATCAACGTAGAATGTCTTCCTCAATTGCTCCCCACCTCTGTTATCACAGCAAGAGCCCCTCACCGAACCTGGACCTTCCTAATAGGCTAGGCCATTGAGTCCGCAGATCAGGTGTCCCTACAATCCCAGACATGGGATTATGGCCCGCTCTACCAGGCTCAGCTTTTCATATGAACACTGGGAGCTCTCCTGCTTGTGTAGCCGACACTTTGCTCACTAAGCCAGCTTCTTTAGGGGGCAGTGTGTCTATTGGATTTCTAGTCTATACTCCTTGACGACTCTGAGATGGAAATCAAAACAGTCTGCTGAGAAACCCATAAAAGTGATCTACCGGAAGTGAGGAACTCAAGTCTCCAGTTTCGTTCAAAGCCTGCAATGGCTTCAAAACTCAGAACCACTCCATGTATATCACCTAACTTTGCAACCATGGATCAATTGTCTACAATTGGCCCAAACACCCCGAGCACAGCAGAATTCAACATCTGCCCAAGTGTACCCACCAAGCATTCAAAGCAGTAAGGGCATAGAGTGGGAAAGGTAGCAAGTGGCTCTAAGCTCGTGTCTACATTTGCACAATGAAAGCATCATTGTGGAGGAGAAGGGTGGAGGAGAAATTAAATCCCACTCCAGCTACTGCGTCCTCACCACCCACTGCCTGTGTTCTTTATTAACAGCTAGTCCAAAAGCAGGGCTCATAACCTTAAAAATGACGACTTCATTAGCCTTTTATTTGGAGACCATTTACACTTACATGAAAGTTGAAAGAATATTACAAAGAGTCTTCAATATCGATTTATGCAAATGCACCAATCACATGGGTTTCACTGCACTTGTTTTTATCATAAATGCTCTCTGCCGGAACCTTTTGAGAGCAGATTTTGAACATCACATCCTTTTATCCCTAAATACCTTCATATGCATTTCCTAGGGAAGAAGAAAAGATTGTCTTTAATGTAATCACAATACACTTATTGTCAGGAGGATTTGCATTGATACAAGCCTCCCACCTACATTAGAACCAGCGAAAGAACAAGAGAGCTGGGAGGCGGGATGAGCAATGTGTGTGACGTCCTCTCTGCCGCTCTGCCAAGGGAGCCCTGGTGTCCTTGAAAGTAATGTTTTTCTACCCAGTATCCAACCCAATACCTTGCTTTGAATTTAATTTGTCCAAAACTACCAAATTTTCCCTTTATCAACCTGAACATTTAGGGTTTCAGCACTAAGTACCCCTTGTCTTGAAAAAATAATCACTAGGAGTGTAAATTATGGTGGGCAGACGTTAGGAGCTGAAAGGACAGAGATGTGGTTCAGCCGGTAGAGGGCTTGCACCAACACCAGACACCGGGGTCCAGTCCTCGTCACCACATACACAGGACTGTGGTGGTGCATACTTGTAATCCCAGAACATAGGAGGTATGAGCAAAAGAACCAAAAGTTCAAGGTCATTGTTGGCTTCATGACATGCTCAAGACCAGCCTGCACTAAATTAAGACCTAACCTCAAAAACACAAAGAAATAGTTAATAAATAAGCAAGCAAAACAAAATGACAGAAAGACTGAAGACGTGTCTCAGTCAGTACAATGCCTGCCTAACACACACAAAAGCCTGGGTTCTAATGCCAGTAACACATAAATTCAGCCTGGTGGTTCATACCTGTAACCCCAGCACCCCAAAAGCAAAGGCAAGAAGGTCAGGATATCAGTGTTATTTTTGGCTTCAGAGAAGATTCAAGACAAGTCTGGCCTATCTGATACCCAGTACAAAAATTAAACTATAATGTGAGTTGGGGAGGGGAGAATAAAAATTAAAATAAAATGAGGTGGGGGAACAGAGAGGAAGGGAGGGAGAGAGGGGAAGAACGCTCTATAAAGCCTGCACCTGCCAACCTTGTGTTTCCAAACCGTCTTGAGTGAGGAAATTGATGCAGCTGGGATCCTTGAACACACATGATGAGTGTCCCCTTCTGTTTAGACATCACAGGGACATTATGGAAACAAGGCCACAAAGATTGGCCAAGGCTCTCTGGAGATGACAGCCTGGTGCAGACAACAAACACACAGACAGATGATTTCAATGTTGTGAGGTAAGCTCTAAGAGGCACGTGCCTATGAACTCACCAAGCTCTGCCAATTTGCTCCTTTCCCCACATTCAGACAGACAGGCATTTGGCCTGAGCTTCAAGGTGTCATTTCTATGGGCTGTTTTGCCAACACAGACCAATGTTCTGGTCATAGAATTTAGAGGGCATCCCCCTGCCCCTACCCACTGTGTCTAGTAACCACATACCAACTCTTTCTGCAGGCCTTGTGCATTTAGAGAATGTCACCCAGGCTTCCACGCTGAAAGCCCAATTCCTCATTCACACGTCCAGGGTCCCAGAGAGGTGTGACCATTGAGTGACTGGCTGATTTGTAAGCCAGATAACACAGATGGGGCTTTGGATGACCTAAAGCCCTTCCAGACACAGGCACATCCCCAGAATGTGGCCTGACAAAGCACAGCGCCCTCCCCAGGACCAGGCAGGGGCATACTCATGAACTTCCCAGCCCTCAGAGCTTCAGGCAAGGACAAGCTTCTTTGCTTTGTAATTGACCCAGTTTTGAATATTGGGTCGCAGCAGCAGAAAACTGTATTTACTCTACCTCCTCACCTAGAGGGTCCAAGTGTTGGCTGGCGTGCAGGATAGGGCAGCCTCAAGAAGTGAAACAAGCACAGAGCAGGATGCTTCTGAGATAAGGGCAGGCATCCACAAGCAGACAGCCCGACAGAGTGAGGCCATTCATGTGTATGAATTTGTTTCTTTTAAAAAGTATAATAATTTTCTTTGTCTCTTGAGAGACCAAGAGATAAAGCCTCAGTCTTGTTTAATCTTGCTTTGTCTTGCTTTTCTAGAAGAGCCTTGTTAAAGAAATATGTCAGCCCTTATCCTATATCTTTTATTTACTTGTTTACTTTTTATTGCGTGTACTCTCTGTATGTGTGCATGTGTGTGCATGCCTCTGTTTCTGTGTGTGTATGTGCGAGCGTGTGCGCGTGTGTAGGTCAGAGAACCGTTTACAAGGAGTCAGTTCTCTCCTTTGTTTTTACCACGTGGGACCAGGGAATGGAACTCAGGTCATCTTGTTTGTCAGCAAGCACCTTTAGCCTCTAAGCAGTACCCTCAGCTCCCTGTCTAGCGTTTCTTAAACTGCATGTGGGAGAATGGAGGTGGAAGATTTGGGGCATGGAGGTTGCTTCCACAGTGCTAGCAGCTCAGGCTTCCTGACATTCCCCGGCCTTCCTGCAGGGACAGTAGAGTCCACGGCTGAAGCAGGCATGCCTTTACAGCTGGACTCAGGAAGGAGCAATTCAAAGCAGAAAATACTGATAATTCAGGTGGAGTGGCTTCAGCGCAAATGACAGAGGCTGCTCCCCCCACTCTGCACAGCTCTTCCAGGGTGGTTACTATAGAATGATGGCCATGCTGAACAAACAATTGCCACCGAGAAAAAGGTTTGTGGGTTGAGGATGACGCTTGCCTGCGTGGTACACACAAGAGCCTGGGTTTGGTCCTCCGCACTACACATGTTCCTGCTGAACCATCTGTGTAGTAGCATACACTTGCTTAACCTTACAACGGTGGGCCCAAAGGCGCTTTGTTAGGCAGTTATGCATACCTCAGTGAGCCTGGCTTTTGCTGAAGGACAAGGGTAACAAAAAGGAGAAAGGGACATATAGAACAGTGGTGGAGTCTCTTGAGTACACAACAAATTATTATACTTCAACAGCAGAAAGGACTGCTTTAAAACAGGCACAAATTGACAGTTCCTCAGAAGCTGAGAATAGAATTGTGGTGTGCTGTGGTGATCCCATTCAAGGCCTCTATGCTCTAATAACTGAAAACAGGTTTTTTAACCAAAGACTTGTTCAAAACATGTCCTATTCAAGACAGCTGCAAGGTCAAAACATCCCAAATGTCCATCAACTATCTGGTGAGTGTATGAACTACGGTACGCACATACAGTGAGACATCATCAACCCATTAACAGGGGCCAAATACTGGCAGGTACTTAATGTGGAAGGACCTCAGAAAAGGGAGACACGAAATGCCACAGGATGTCCAACTCCACGGATGTGATACATGTTCAGTGGGCCAGTCCAGATATAATGAGGATGGATGGGCAGGGTCCAGCCTCTCCAGGTGGATATCTTTGGGGTATTTGATGGGTATAGACTGTCCTCTGTAAGGAACTGTAGAGCGAGGTGGAGGTTACAGGAGTTCATGGCTTACAGGGCATCGTGACATATTGAATGCCACATACTGTTCACTTTAAGATGATTAGTGTCGTATTCTGTTCATTTTATTTCAGAAGCTGTTGTTTCCTTTTACATATGAGATTCCCCTCTCAGCACCACCATCATTACAACTCAGGGACTCTGACGGGCCATGCCTAGCCTTTCACGTGGCTCTTGGAGATTTGAGTTACAGTGCTCATGCTTGCACTGTCAGCATCTCACACACTGGGCCACCTCATCAACACCCTAAAGCTTTATTTCACATATGTATTTATTTATCTATTGTGTGTGTGAATGCATACAGGTGTGTGTGTGAGAGAGAGGGAGACAGATAGGGAGAGAGACTACTTGCTCCTGAGCATTAACAGAAGTCTAGAGAGGGCATTGCTATCTCTCAGAGATGGAGTTACAGATGTTCTGGGATCACCTAATTTGTTAAGTGGTGCTGGGATCCAAATTCCTGACCTTGTGATTTTACAGCAAGCACTCTTAATCAATACACAATTTTTCCAGGTCACAGTAAAGCTAGTTTTTTTTTTTAAGGGAAGGGGGAATGGAGGTGTTCAAAAAAAAAAGTCTTTCCAAACTGCATGATATGCACAGCTTCCATCTCCTGGTCAATGTCACATGGACTGACACATACTGAGGCATAGAGGGTCTCTTGGCAGCCAACAGGAATGCCAGAAGATCTGAGATAAGCAGGCTAGGGCAGAGCCACAGATTCTGTGTGACCATCAATGATGATGTTGACCATGATTTCAGCATTGGGAACCTGAGACAGGGCTTCCCCTACAAGAACTGTTAGTCAACATGTTACCATCGACCTGGAGGAAAGTGCCTGTTATCTCTCAACTCCATGAGGACCTGAGTATCCAACTAGATGAAAACCCAAGGCACAGCTTACCCAAGGCTAGGAACACACTTTCATTCTTTGAAAGATTCCACCAAGACTCTCAGGAATTCAAACATGGAAAATAGACACTTGGGTTTCCCTCCTTCCTTCTTTGGTTAAAAAAAAAAATTAAAGGACCATGGCAGCTCAGTAGAGAGCAAGAAGTACCAGCCCCTGGCCACGTGCTTCCTCAGCTGCTCTTTGGAACAGCCCCACAAATGGAACACCTAGGAACTCTGATAGCCAAGGAGATGAGGCCGTTGGCAAAAGGTGTCTTGTCAGGTTGAGGCCAAGTGGGTTCCAGTCCCCAGAACTTTAAACTACATCCTCAGGCTCTCACATATAGATCTTTCTAGGGCAAATGTTAGCCCCAAGCATAATTCAAATAGAAAAAACCTGAAGCTCCACCTGACTGGGCTTCAAAGAACTTTTGAATTTAAGGATATGTGAGTCAAAAGTTCAAGCTCTACAATTTGAGGGACATAGGCATTCCACTGTGTGTCATGGAGCTGTTAGGCCATGGGTCTCTGACCTGGGAATGAATAGGAAGCCTTGGAGTCCATCAATCCATTCCAGTCTCTCGGCAGGGTTTAAGGCAAGAACAACCCCCTGGGGAAATCTTAGAAGCAAGGCGCCCCCTGGTGGTGCTCTTGACTGGGGTCCGTTGCCCACTCCATAGCATCCTACCCACATAGAGAGGTGTTCTGATAATACATTTTTGTCCCTAGTTAAAAATTAAAACAAGGCATGGTGGCCCATGCATTTAATCCCAGCACTCAAAAGGCAGAATCGGGTGGGTTCCTATGAGATCAAGGCCAGCCTGGTCTACATAGCAAGTTCCAGACCAGCCAAGTCTTCAGAGTGTAACTCTATAGGTCAAACAAAACAAAACAAAATAATGTTTGAGGGGCAGGGTTGATGACTCAGTACGTAAAGCAGGTGCTTCACAAAGGTGAGTAGCTGAGTTCAGGTCCCCAGCATCCATAGAAAAAGTTAGGCATGGCAGTGCATGCCTGGAACCTCACAACTGGGAGGTGGGGACAGGTGTATCACACACACTTGTTGGGCAGCCAGTCCAGGGGAAGTGGCAAGCTCTAGGTTCAAGGAATAAGGTGAGGAGTGGTTGAGGAAGACACTGAGTGTCAGCTTCTGGCTTCCACGCAAGAAAACAAGTCACACTATGTTTTGATCGTTGAAATTCTTTGCATCCTCAACCTTGCAAGCAGTGTAATGTACTGAAGAAAACATCAAATTTAGAAACTGATGGCATACATCCGTGGAGTTAAAGATTCTGATTCCCCATCATGAGTTAATGTCTTCTCATTGGGAGAACAAAGTGGATGAATGCAGGTTTATCTCCTGCCTACTTGAATATTCTTCCAACAGCCATGGCACACTTGATGAGAAGTCTGCAGAGGCAGGAGAGATGGTTGGTGTTCAAGTGACACTACCGCTTCCTGTAACTACTGCTGGCCTAGTACCCTGAGGGCAGTCTTTAGCTTTGAACCTTATTATTTGTATCCATGGTATGATGTTTTTATTCTCTGCCTCATTTATTTTGAGGAAAACAAGTTGCAGCATGTTTAGTTCTGACAACTGGCTTGGTATTTGTTTTTTTAAGGATTGATAAGCCATGAGTTCTATAACATACACATAATTTGTTTTGGGTATACAAATCCAAACAGAAGAAAAATGGGTTAATTTGTCAGTTCATACATTTAAAGCACCCACAAATTATTGCTGTTCAGAATGAAAGTAAAAGTCAGGAGTCAGTAAATTTTCTAGTCAACGACAAGAGAGGAAATATTTTTAGACTTTTCAACAAACAAACGGGTTCTGCCATCACCATTGTTTCTGCCTTTGAAGCGTAAAATCCAGGCCATATGTCAATTCACTGGTGTAGTCCAGTCTCAAAAAAACTTTATTCATAAAGCCTACTTTCAAGCCTGTTCAACCTGACAGTTGAACAACCTTTCTCCAGCAGCGTCTTCCATGTTGGAGAACACTCCTGAAATGTGCAGTTAAGGCTGTGGCCTCAGTCATACACAAGGATGCCTACCTATAGTCCCAATAGGGAAGTAGAAACAGAACTATTAAGGACTTCAGAGCCAACCTTGGCTACACACTGAGTTCAAGGCCAGCCTGTACCACATGAGGTCTTGTCCCAAAAAACAAAACAAAAGACTGTATTGAAGATATGAGTTTCATAATTTTATGAGTTTCATGATTTGTTTTTTCTTGATTGTTTACTAATGAATATAATGAAATGGATTAAAATTGTATTTGATCACATCTGAATAAGCTGCAGTGTCACGTCTATTTTTGTGGTCCATAAATCATCTTTAAATTTAGTACAAAAAGTTTACAGCCCATTTGTTTAAATCACCACTTAGCAGGACTTTACAAGATGGTGGCACCCAGCATATACTATATCTGAGGAGCAAAAGATCAGAGACTGCAGACCAAATGAGCGACCTGGTGCTAACTCTAAAACGCCAGCATCTTTGTTTCCCAGATGAGAGGGAGCAAGTGATGCACAGTTCCAGCTTCCCTCCACCCCCTGCCTGCCCTGCCTCACCCCAGGATGATTCGGGGGTCCAAGAGTCATGGTTTTAGGCTCCCAGCACTTGGTGCCGTCCGCCTACTTGAACACAACTCCAAAATGCACAGCTCCAGCGTCCAGGCCCCAGACTCCTCCTGCCTACCTGGGAACACCTTTCAGATACCAGGGACAGGGTCTCAGCCTTTGGTCCACAGTTCTAGTCGTACCCCCATCCCCCTTTGTGGTTGGACAATAGAAGCATATGGTCCCCAATCCAAGATGGAGGTGCCCAGTGGAGTCTGACTACCAGTTGCACAGAGTACCAAGCTGCCTTGCTGCTAACTCTGAAACACCAGTGACTGGTGGTGTTTCCCTGGAGAGAGGAGAGGACCCCAGTGGCCAGATTCACACAATACCATACTAAGACTTCCCAGGTACCCCTGCCACCCTGAAGGTGACTTCGGGTTCTAGAGATACGCAGGTCCAGCCTACAATTCACTCCTCTACTAGCTCTCTTGGGAGACGGCAGGGCCTCACAGGACCACACAGGTTAGAAACCCACATGCTAACCTGCCAATAGGTCCGACTGGGTCGCAATCAGCAGAGCAGAGCTGTAGGCTGTCTTAGAGGTCCAGCCCCTCTGCCCATAACCTAGGGCTTCTCCCACATGCCAGAGAAACCCAGCAGGTTTCAGGAGCAAACAGCCAACACCAGGGACAACCAGATGGCTAAGGGCCAGCATAAAAACATAATCAACAAAATCCAGGGCAATATGGCAACAAGCTCTGGATAGCCTAACACAGCTGAAACACAGGGAAATGACCTTAAATCTATGCTTATAAAGCTGGTAGAGGATTTTAAAGAGGAAACGAATACATCCTTCAAAGAAGTTCAGGAAAATATAATCAAACAGGTGAAAGAAATGAATAAAGTGGTTCAAGACTCTGAAAATGGAAATAGAATCAATAAAGAAAACACAAACCAAGGAAATCCTGGAGATGGAAAACTTAGGAAAGAGAACAGGAACCACAGAGGTAGGCATCACCAACAGAATATGAGAGAGGGAGGAGAGAGTATCAGGCACAGAAGATATAATTAAAGAAATCATAAAACTGTCAAAGAAAAGATTATATCTAAAAAATTCCTGACACAAAACATTGAAGAAATCAAAGACACCATGAAAAGACAAAACCCAAGAACAGTAAGAAGAGAAGAAAGAGAAGATTCCCAGCTCCAAGGACAAGAAAGCATTTTCAAGAAAAAAATCATAGAAGAAAATTTCCTCAACCTAAAGAAAGAGGTGCCTTTAAACATCGAAGAGGCCTATAGAACACCAAATCGATTAGACGAGGAAAGAAATTCCTCCCACCACATAATAATCGAAACACTAAAAGTACAGAACTAAGATAAAACTATTAAAGGGGAAAAGCCAAGTAACATAAAAGGTAGACCTATCAGAATCACACCTGACTTCTCAGCAAAGACTATGAAAGCCAGAAGGGCCTGGGCAGATGTTATTCAGACCCTAAGAGACCACAGATGTCAGTCCAGACTATTATACCCAGCAAAGCTTTCAATTATCATAGATGGACAAAACCAAATGTAAACAATACCTATGCACAAATCCAGTCCTACAGAAGATACTAGAAGGAAAACTTCAACCCAATGAAGTCAACTTTGCCCAAGAAAACACAGGGTTTAAATAACTTCACAGCAGCAAAACCAAAAGAAGACAAGTACACAAACACACTATCACCACCAACATCATAATAAAAGGAACTAACAATCATTGGGCATTAATATTTCTCAACATCAATGGACTCCACTCTCAAATTAAAAGGCACAGGCAAATAGAATGGATGTATAAACAGGACCCAACTTTCTGTTACATACAAGAAACATACCTCAGCAACAAAGATACACATTACCTCAGAGTAAAGGGCTGGGAAAAGGTTTTCCAAACAAACAGACCCAAGAAGCAAGCTGGAGTAACCATTCTAATATCTAATAAAATAGACTTTGAACAAAAAATAATCAAAAGAGATGAGAAAAGATACTTCATACTCATCAAAGGAAAACCAGGAGAACATCTCAATCCTGAAGGTCTATGCCCCAAATACAAGGGCACCCACATTTGTAAAAGAAACATTAATAAAGCTTAAATCACACATCGATCCCAACACATTAATAGTGGGAGACTTTGAGGGAGACAATGAGATCTCACCAATGGACTGATCATGGAGACAGAAACTACATGGGGAAATAAAGAAACTAACAGATGTCATGAATCAAATGGACCTAACAAATGTCTACAGAACTTTTCACCCAAACACAAAAGAATATACATTCTTTTCAGCACCAAATGGAACCTTCTTCAAAATCAACCATATAATCAGTCACAAAGCAAGCCTCAACCTATACAAGAAAATTTAATTAACCCATTGTACTTTACCAGATCAGCCATAAATTAAAGCTGGACTTCAACAACACCAGAAGTAACAAAAAGCCACACACTCATGGAAACTGAAGAACTCCCTACTCAATGACCACTGGATCAGGGAAGAAATAAAGAAAGAAATTAAAGACTTCCTAAACCTCAATGAAAATGAAGACACAACATTCCCAAACTTATGGGACACAATGAAAGCAGTGCTAAGAGGAAAGTTCATAGTACTAAGCACCTTCATAGAGAAATTGGAGCGAGCCCATACTAGCAACATAACAGCTCACCTGAAAGCGAAGAAGAAGAAGAAGAAGAAGAAGAAGAAGAAGAAGAAGAAGAAGAAGAAGAAGAAAACACACCCAAGAAAAGTAGATGGCAGGAGATAACCAAACTTGGGATTGCAATAAATTAGAAACCAAGAGAACAACACAAAGAAATCAACGAAACCAAGAGCTGGTTCTTCAAAAAAATCAGCAAGCTAGATAAACCCATAGCCAAAGTAACTAAAAGAGAGAAAGAGAATATTCAAATCAACAAAATCAGAAATGAAAAGAGAAACATAACAACAGACATTGAGGAAATTCCAAAGAATCATTAGGTCTTACTTCAAAAGCCTGTACTCCGCAAAATTGGAAAATCTAAAGGAATTGAACAATTTTCTTGATAGCTTCCATTTACCAAAGTTAAATCAAGATCAGGTAAACAAGTTAAATAGTCCTATAACCCCTACAAAAATTGAAGCAGTCATGAAAAGTCTCCCATCCAAAAAGAGCCCAGAGCCAGATGGTTTCAGCTCAGAATTCTACCAGACTTTCAAAGAAGAGCTAATACCCACATGCTTGAGGGTGAGGCCTGAGTGTGTGTGCTAGTCTGGGATGTGGAAAAGGTTTTTCACAGAGTGTTACAGTTTATCTGTCTTACAGTGAGATCACTGGTGGCAGTGAAAGCCCTGGCGGCCCACAGCCTCTTGAGATACCAGCTCTTGGTTAAGCTGCCGTGCTGAGCAAAGCAGAGGTGCACAAAGAAGCTCGTTCCTGGTCCACTTGCCAACCAGGCACAGGCCTGGTGAGGCACAGGCCTGGCAAGGCCCCAGCCCAATGGGCCAGAGGGCAGGCACAGTGAGATGCAGCCCTACATGGGATAAATGACTAGTCTCAGACAGCCATTGTGGAAGGCTGATGGTATCAGGAAACCAGTGAGTAGCATGCACCTTGCCCCCATGTTTATTTGAAATCAGGGGTTTATAAACCTTGGGCAGTGGGAAGGATTTCTAGGGTGGATGTGTTTGATTCACTGGGGTCAGCAGGGATACTTAATTTGCATATGCCTCATTTTCCATGCATGGTCCTATCATAGTACTTAATTATCCTGGGGGTGAGGGCAAAAATCTCCAAGTACAGCTGAAGGTCACCCCTTAAGGCTAAGATCCTTAGCAGGCGGGGAGCATTTCTAGGGATAGCTAGCTAGCTGGTAGAGCCCAGCCTATAATGTGCCCTGAGGACTATGTGACACTTCTTACAAGACCTGGGGTCACCTGGATCAGGGGGTTTTAAGGCCTTGCTGAGAAGTGGGAGTCATACAAATAATATAAAATATCCTGGTGTAACTCTCACCAAGCAAATAAAAACCTGTATGACAAGAACTTCAAGTGTCTGAAGAAAGAAACTGAAGGAGATATGAGAAGATGGAAAGAGGTCCCATGCTCATAGATAGGTAAGATTAACACACTAAAAATAGCCATCTCACCATAAGCAATCTACAGATTTAATACAATTCCCACCAAAATTCCAATACAATTCTTTACAGGCTTTAAAAGAAGAATTCTAAACTTTATATGGAAAAACAAACAAACAAACAAACAAAATCAGAATAACAAGAACAATCCTATAGAATAAAAGAACATCTGGAATTATCTCACCCTGACTTCAAGCTATACTACAGAGCAATAGTAATAAAATCTGCATGGTACTGGTATAGAAATAGACTGGTTGAGCAATGGAATTGAATCAAAGACTCAGAAATAAAACCACATACCTCTGGATGCTTGATTTTTTTACAAAGGAGCCAAAACCATAGAATGGAAAAAAGAAAGTATCTTCAACAAATGATGCTGATCTAACTGGATGTCTACATGTAGTAAAATGCAAATAGATCCATATTTATCACCCTGCACAAAACTCAAATCCAGGTGGATCAATAATCTCAATATAAAACTAGATACACTAAATCTACTAGAAGAGAAATTGGGGAAGAGCCCTGAACTCATTGGCACAGGAGAAAAATTCCTGAACAGAACACCAACAGCTCAGACTCTAATATAAACAAGTAATAAATGGGACTTCTTGAAGCTGAAAAGCTTCTGTAAGGCAAAAGACACTGTCAACAGAACAACATGGCAGCCTACAGACTGGGAGAAGATCTTCACCAATCCTATATCCAACAAAGGGTTAATATCCAAAATGTATAAAAAACTCAAGAAATGCGCTAGAGAGATGGCTCAGTCATTAAAGGCTAGGCTCACAACCAAAAATATAAGAACTCAAGAAATTAAACACCAATAAACCAAATAATCCAATTTAAAAATGGGACACAAAGATAAACAGAATTCTCAAAAAGAAGATCTTGAATAGATAAGAAGCACTTAAGGAAATGCTCAACATTCTTAGTCATCAGGGAAATGCAAATCAAAATGACCCTAAGGTTCCATTTTACACCCACCAGAATGGTTAAAATCAAAATCTCAAATCAGCACATGCTGTCAAGGATGTGAAGAAAGGGGAACACTCATCCATTGCTGGTGGGAGTGTAAATGTGTACAACCACTTTGGAAATAAGTTTGGTGTTTTCTCAGAAAACTGGCAATAGCTCTACCTCGAGACCCAGCTGTACCACTCCTGGACATATACACAAAAGATGTTCTACCATACAACTAAGACGTTTGTTCAACTATGTTCCTAGCAGCTTTATTTGTAATAGCCACAATATGGAAACAACCTAGATGTTCCTCAACCAAAGAATGGATAAAGAAATTGTGGCGCCTTTCCACAATGGAATACTACTCAACTATTAAAAACAAGGAAATTCTGAAATTTTCAGGCAAATGCATGGAACTAGGAAAGATCACCCAAGTGAGGTAACCCAGACCCAAAAACACACACATGGTATGTACTCACAAGTAGATTTTGGCCATAAAGTATGGGATAATCATGCTACAATTCACAGATACAAAGAAGGTAAGTAACAAGGAGGATCCAAGGAAGGATGCTTAAATCTCACTCAGATGGGGAAATAAAATAGACAGTGGAAGTGGCTGAATAGAGGGAACAAGACCGGAGTTTAGCATATCTGTCCTCTGAGTGGCCCCACCCAGCAGTGGATCAAAACAGATGCTGAGACTCACAGCCAAACACTGGGTGAAGCATAGAGAGTGTTGTGGGAAAGTAGGAGGAAGAATAGAAAGACCTGGAGGTACCAGGAGCTCCACAAGAAGACCAACAGAGCCAAGTAACCAGGGCCTAAAGGGACTTGTGGAGACTGAAGCACCAAGGACCAGGCATAGACTGGACCTTGGCCCCCTACACAGATGTAGCAGCTCAGGGTTCATGTGGGTTTTCTAGTAATGGGAACAGGGGCTGTCTCTGACATGGACTCTGTTGCCTGTTTTCTGGTCACTGCCCCCTGGTGGGACTGCCTAGCCAGGCCACAGGAGGAGAGAAGTCAGCTCAATCTTGA